>OY728148.1:2039791210-2040333710 GCA_963277665.1 Viscum album
CAACCCTCAAAATCACTAAACCCTAATCCCTTGAGAACCATAAATCCTCAGCCACAAAAAACCAAAAACCCTCATCCCGAAAATACCAACACCCTCTACCCCAAAAAAAAACCTCAACCCTTAGTCCTTGAAAACCATAAAATCTCTTCCCTAGAAAACCCTAATCACATAGACCATGAAATATAAAAACATCAACAGCATAAAAACATAAACCCTCATCACTATAAAGCCCTAAAAATCAACCTTAGAAATCCCTAAACCCACCGACCTAGAAAAAATAAATCCAAATCCCTAGAAAACCCAAAACCATCAACCCCAGAAATCCCTAAAACCTAATTCCCACAAACCCATAATCCATAATCTACAAAAAAAACCATAAATCCTTTGAAAAAAAACAGTAAACCCTTAGTCTTAGGAAATACTAAACCCTCAGATCCAGAAAACCCTAAACCCTCCGCCCTAGAAAACCCTCCACACTGAGCCGCAGAAAACCAAAAACACTTAGCCCCCAAAACCCAAAACCCTCATCCCCATAATAAATCCTTATACCTAGAAAACCCCAATCCCTCATTCATAGATAATACCTAGACCCTCATTCAAAAAAAACCCAAACCCTCAACCCTAACAAACCCAAAAACCTTATCCCCAAAAAACCTTAATCCTTTAGCCTAGAAAACACAAAACCCTCATCTTGAGAAAAAAAATCATCATCACCAAATAACCCAAGACCCTCATCCCTAGAAAAATATAATTCTCCAGACCTAAGAAAACTTAATACCTTATCCCTATAAATCCCTAAACCCTCATCCCTAGAAAACCCTCAACCCCCAGCCTAAAAAACCTAGAACCATCATCCCTAGAAAACCTTGAACCCTCATTCCCAAGAAAACATGAACACTCTTCCGCATAAAAAACTAAACCCTAAAACCTAGAAACCCCTGAACACTTATCCCCAGAAAACTATAAACAATCATCCTTATAAAACCTTAAGACCCCATCCCCATAAATACATGAACCCCTAGCCCTATAAAATCATGAACCCTTATCCCCAAAAACATGGAACCCTTATCCCTAGAAAACTATAATCCTTCCCATGAACCTTTAACCACAAAAAACCTTGAAACCCCATCCCTAGATAACCCTAATCCCTTATCCCTATAAATCTTTGAATTTTTTCCCTAGAAAACGATGAGACCACATCCCTAGAAAATCCTGATCCCTCATCCTTAGAAAACCATGAACCCCAATCCCTTTAAAACACTTAACCCTATGCTCTAAAACCCTTAACTCACATCCCCAGAAAACCATTAACACTACGCCCTAGAAAACCCATAATTCTCATCCCTTGAGAATCCTTAACCCTCATCCCCAAAAAAATAGAAACCCCCAACCCCAGAAAACTCTGTACACTCACTCTTAGAAAAAAATAAATACTTAGCCTTATAAAACCATGAACCCTCATCCCAAAAAACCATAAACAAACCTCAGAAAACCTTAAACCCTCATCCCAAGAAAACATTAAACCCACATCCCCAAAAAAAACCTGAACCCTTAGCCTGAGAAAACCCTAAACCATAAAATCCAAAAAAAAATCAACCCTCAACCACAAAAAACTTGAAACCCTCATCCCCAGATTATCATAAACCCTCATCACCAAAAATCTATAAACACTCATACAAAGAAAACACTAAACCCTCATACCAATACAACCATAAACCCTCAACCCGAGAAAATATTAAACACCCATACCAATACTAAAACCTCATCCATAGAAAACCCTAATCCCTTAGGCATAAAAAACTCTTGATAATCATCCAAAGAAAAAACATGAAACCCCAATCCTAGAAAACCCTGAAACCTCATCCCTAAAAAACTCTAAACCCTCATGCCTAGAAAACTCTAAACCCTCATTCAAAGAAAATCCAATATTCTTATCCCTAGAAATCCCTAAACACTTATCCTATGAAACACCCAATACCTCATCCCTAGAAAACCTAAATCCTTCATCCTTGAAAACCTATAACACACTTCCCAAAAAAACTATAAACCTTTAACCCTAGAAAACCATAAACCCTCACCCCCAAAAAACCTTGAAACCTCACCCCTAGAATACCCTAAATCCTCATCCCTAGAAAATACTAAACCATCATCCCTAGAAAACCCTAAATCGTCACCCTAAGAAAACCCTAAACCCCAGAAGTCCCTAATGCCTCAGCCCAAGAAAAACCTAAACCCTTATCCCTAGAGAACCCTAATCACTCAATTACAAAAAAATCTATATCCTCAACCATTTAAAATAATAAACCCTAATCCTTATAAAAACTAAACTCTCATCACTAAAAAACCCTAAATACTCATACACAAAAAAATCAATCCCTCATGCCTAGAAAATGAAAAATACTCACCCCCAGAAAACACTAAACCAAGATCCCGATAAGAAATTAAACACTCCATTCCAAAAAACCCTAAACCATTATCTGCATAAAAACCTAACCCCTCATCCATAGAAAACCCTAAACCCTCACACACATAAAGCCCTAAACCATAATCCCTAGAAAATACTAAACCCTCGTCCTTAGAAAATTGTAAACCCCCAACCATAGGAAACCCTAAACCCTTATCCCCTAAAAACCTTTAACCCTAAACACCTAAAAACCCTAAATCTTTATCCCATGAAAAACTAAAACCCACAAAATTAAAAATCCAAAACCATCACCCCCAAGATAACTTAAAACCCTCATCCCTAGAAAACCATAAACCCTCAGCACTAGAAAAAACCTAAACCCACATCCCTAGAAAACAATAAACCCTTATATGAAGAAAACCCTTAACCCTCATCCATAGAAAACCCTATAATTTATGTCTGAGAAATCCCAAATCCCACATCCTGAGAAAACCCAAAATCCTAATCCCTAGAAAACACTAAACACTCAGTACTAAAAAACCCTAAACCCATATCCCAAGAAAACATTATAGCTTCATCACTAGAAAACCCTAAACCCCAATCCTCATAACCCCTAAAATAACTGCCCATGAAAACCCTAAAGCCACATCCACAAAAAATGATAAACCCTCTTCCCAAAAAAAACCAAAACCCTAGTCCATAGAATACCCTATAACCTCAACCCAAGAATACCCTAAAACTTAATCCCCAGAAAACCCTAAACTGACAGTCCTAGAAAAACGTAAACACAAATCCCTAGAAAACCCTAAACACTCATTCTTAAATTAACCTAAGCCCCCATCCCCAAAGAACTCTAAAACCTGAACCCCAGAAAAAGTCAAACCCTCATCCCCAAAAAACCCTAGACAATAATCCCTAAAAATCTAAACTCTAATCCCTAGGAAACCCTAAACTCAAAGACATGAAAACATTTAATCTCTGATCCCCAAAAAACCCTTAACCTTCTTCCCTAAAAACCCTAAACTCTTATCCCCTAAAAACCCTAAACCCTCTTCCCAAGAAAACCCTGAACACTAATACCCTGAAAAACTAAACCCTCAGCCCAAAAAACCCTAAAACATCATCCCTAGATAACCCTGAACCCTCACCATCATAAAACCCTATACCATAATCCCCAAAATTCCTAAACTCTAACCACCAAAAAACACTAAACCCTCCTCCCAAGAAAACCATAAACCATCATCCCCAAAAAAGTCCTAAAACCTCATCCTTAAAAACCTTAAACCCACTACCATAGAAAATCATAAACTCTCATTGTATCACCTCAATAATGTATGAAATATTTCTCTTTAAATAATTTTATTTATTTGATAACGTGTATTTCACGCAACACCCAACTTAAAAGAACAATGGCATATTATTACAACCTAGAAATTAAATTTTGGGGGAATGAATTATGTTAACCACATTATCAAAAGTATTATTTTCTTACTCATTATTTATTTATTAACTAATTATTTTTGAATAAGAACTTTATTTTTAGTAAATTCATTTTAATCTTCAAAAAATATGTTTTCTTCAAAAATAGTTTTCTTTTATTTTTATGAGTAAATGTTATAATAAATTTTATGAACTTCTATAAATGGTATTTTATAACAATAATACAATTTTTTTAATTATAATATTAAAATAATATAATGATGAATTTTTTTAAATCTTTTGAAAAGATTGATTTTCTAGTGAATATTGAAAAAATACTGATTTTTAAAAAACTATCGTTTTCATTATATTTAAACCCCATTTTAGGATTAAACATTTATATAAAATTAAATTAAGTAATATTTAGTAAGATATAATCTACTTATTTATATTTTAACAATCAATATACCTAATTTTGGTATAAGTGAATTTGTAGTCTTGAAAATGTTTTTTCAAGAAAATTGTTATTCGTTGAATTTTGTGTGCTTAATTTTAAATTAAATTATGAAACTTCTATGTTTTAATTTTTTAAAAATTGATTAATATTTGGATTATTACGGTCTATATTGAATAAATTTATCTTTTTTATTTTTTTTCCAATATGAATAGTAACCTTGGTAATTTTTGTTACCACGATAAAGGGTAATTTGGGAAATTTGGGATAAAAATAATATGTTTTGAATAATTAAATGACCCTAAAACTTTACCAAACATTATTTCATGATTAATTTTCAACAATAATCAATAAAGTTCAGTTATATGACCATTTATGAAAAATTTCCATGAGATTATTTTGTTTTTAATATTTTATTTAATGAAATGTCAAATATATCACATTAATGTTAAAAAACTTTAAAATTTGTTAATATAGGGTAATAAAGAATATATTTTCAAATATAAATATTATTATTAAGGATAAAATATTTTTATACATTATCGTATCTTATTTTTAATTTTTAGCGATGTAATAATTATCTTAAATAATTACACAATGATGATACAATAATTATTAAATTAATGAAAAGATCAAATAAATGTTATTAAAAATATAAAAATAAATATAATTTGTAATAATTAAGGTTATACACAAATTTTATATATTATAATGACTTATTATGGGTGTATTAAATGATTTGTCTCAAATTTATATTGTTGTGTTTTTTATTAAAGTCAAAGTAATGAATAGTGTCAAAATTGAAACTAATAATATTTTAGGAAACTAAAATTTTATTAACTTATATAAAAATCACAAAAATAAAATTTAATAAAAAATTGGATATTATATGGTATAAAATACCATAAATTGTCCATTTATTTTACAATTGAGACTTTATATGTAAAAATTACACCCTTTAAATATTGAAAAGTTGTTACCATAGTTAGAATTAAAACAGGCTAACTAAGGGTTAATTAAAATGATAAGGTTTCAAATTACACCGAACTTTTCTAAAATATATTATTTGATGGTAATACAACCCTATATAACCTTATCATCTAATCCATTTGGAGTTATTTTTATTTATATTTAATTTATTATAAATTAATATCTTGAGAAATCCCTAGAGTGCCTCTCACCTCCACTATAAAAAGACACATCCTATCTCACATAATTTCACCACATTTATCCTTGTGTCATGAAAAAACTTAAAAAAATTATTTTCTAAAATATCTTATTCATATTATATAGGTTTTTTTCTTTCCAAAATACCAACCCAATATCCATTTAGGGGAGATTTAAAAGAGTTTTTTTGGAGAAGATGTAATCTCTCTAACTAATCACTCTCTTTTTATACTCTTAATTACCTCCTATAAATATATTAAATATACCTTAAAATAATAAATTTATCATCCTCAATATTATTAAATATTATTATGACTATTAATGAGCCATTATTGACACATTTCCCTCCAAACAAGAAGTGAAAGTATCTCTCATGCGTACGTATGGATTATCGTCTCCACGTAATGATACAATTAATTTTTTATCACCACCATTTATATATTGGTATTGTGATGGGTTTAATGTTTATATATTATATATATTAAATAAATATACTTATGGAAATATAATATCATTTTATCCTTTTTATCATTCAATATTTTGAGAAGTGATAACACCTCTCATGCGTAAGTATGGACTACCTTCTCCATGATATGTGATTCGTTTTTCATTTATATTTCGCATGGATGGTATATTGGATTATTTTTAAAAATATATTTGGTATATTTAACATAATAATTATTCTGTAATTTTGTATTATTATTTATATTTATTTTACTCAATCCGTCGAAAAATGGAAATAGTGTTCACATTTACGTACAGCCTACCGTCTCCATGAATGGTGTAATTCATTTTTTTTGTCTCTATTTTTTATGAGTGATTATAAATATGAATATAAAAAATTTATATTAATTTTATAATATTATTCACGGTCTATAAATGATGGTAGAATTTTCAAATTATAAGGAATCAAACAACCGAACCGAAACATTCTTGGAAAATTTAATTAGTCATCACTCTGAATTCAGATTTTAATAACGAATTATTAATAAATCGGTGATAAGATGTTGTAAATAAATAATAAATGGTATTATAGATATATTGTTTTAAAAATAGATGTATAATAAATTCATATTTATTATATAGTAGGTTTGAATGTGAATGTAGAAAGACGATACTTGAGGTAAGGTATTTCTTACCTCAATTTTCATTCATTGGGTTAAACTTTTTTTATTATATTATGTTTTATTTAAAATTTATTTATGGTGATTTATAGTAGATACATATAATTTATTAGTTTGATTAAATCTCACTTTGATGATATTATTTTTGTAAGGGTTTCTCATCTCACTTTTACATCCATGAGACATATGTCATATTCACCACTTATTTATTTTTTCTAGTTGATATACTGTCCATTTTATATATTATATCATTAATATATTTCTCTTCATGGTATCTAAGGTTTCATTTTATGTTATTTCTTTCATGGGGTATATCCTTAAACTGATTATAAAACAATAAGTATTTATTTCATAATTTCCTTATTATTCGAGATTGTTCAAGATTATGTCTCTGTTTAGGAATATTACTTTTCCATTCCCATTTTTTCTAAATGCTTTCAAAAATATTTTTAATATTCTCCAATGATTTTTTAAATTTATTTTTAAACCATTTTTAATTTTTTCCAAAATTTTTAAAATGAATCTTCCTATCATTTTCCAAACAATATTATTTTTTGATTTTCTTAAAAAAAAGTATGAAAAGAATGTTTTTAAACAATAAGGAATGAGTTTCTTTTCCAGCCATCATGTATACTAAATTCATTAAAGCTTACATTATAGATTTAAAAGTTTATTTAAAAAGTAAATTTATTCATCTATAAGGGAACATTTCTTTTAATAAATAGAAGAGATTTTAAAATGGAAGAGTTATTTTCTACAAGGATTATTTCAAGTGATCTTTCAAAATCTTTTTTCATATAAGATAACATTATTTTATGTTATTTATGATTAATTGGGGATATTATCCAATTATAAAATCATTATTATTACTCTATATGTTTTATGTTTATAATGGTAGGATTTTTATGAATCTCGTTTATTTTCCATGAGTTATGTTATGATGAAATGTTTATGAAACTCATTTCTTTTAATGGGTTATGATATGATAAATTTTTTGTGTTATTATAGTACACATATGTATGGTTTTAGTTATATGATGGTATTTATGTTATAAATAATGATTGTTTGGACCTATATCTCCATCTAATGCATTGAATAATGATTTATATCTTATGAGACAAATAGGACAGGAATGGGATGTAAACTTGATTCAATAATACAGAACTGGAATAGGTGTGAACCTGTTTTAGTAATACAGGGTAGGAATAGTAGTGAACCCAGTTCAATAATATAGTTCTAGAATGGGAGTGGACCTGGTTCAACAAAATATGGCTACAACGGGAGTGAATCTAGTTTAGTAATACAAGGCCAGAATGAGGAGTGATATTGGTTCTGTAAAGGGAGTTGTCTACTATGATAGTTATTCAAAATATACTTGGCTACTATGGCAATGATTTACTATACTTATTTGTATTCCAAAATTCCATGACTTATGTTATTCTCTAATGGAATATATTCTTTGATTATTTAATGGTTTAGGTCATATGAATTTACAAGATTTATTCTGGGGTTCAATATTTTTATTTTTGATATATAGGGTATAATTTTAAATTTATATGTTCATGTTCTTATACCCTTATGATCATGTTCTACTTATGTAATCTTGGATATCACTTATGGATACCCTTATGGAGAATCTAAGACCAACCTTTATTGATCTTTCTTTTCACTAGGTTATGAAGAAATTTTTTACATATGATGTCTAAGAAGGGTTTTAGACCTGATGAAATTTTGGGAGACGATATAGATTCTTATGGGATAGTTACTTATTTTTCTATGATATGTAAGAGTTTTTACTAATTCTCTAAAACTATAAAACTAAAAATTTCCATGGATATATAATTTATCCAATATTTAATTTCTATGTTGTATGTTTTCTGTGGAAACAATTGGGTCACATTTCTCAATATCAAAGCCAGAAATGTAATGTTTATGTTATTTTCGCCGAATCTAAAAGTATAGACTCTTGTTTTTTACACTCTTCACCAGAAAAATCTAAACCCTCCTCCTAAGAAAACCATCAAATAATACCCAATAAACCTCAACCCTCTTCCCCATAATACCCACAATCCACATCCTCATTAAACCCTTAACCATCAACCCTATAAAAACCTAAATCCATATCTAGAGAAAAATATGAACCCTCATCACTAGAATACCTTGAACTATCATCCATAGAAAACTTTAAACACTTATCACCAAAAACCCAAACACATTAAGCCCTAGAAAATCCTAAACACTAAAAATAAAGAAACCATGAACTCTCATACCTATAAACCCCTGAACAGTTTTCCCCCAGGAAACCATGAACCATAAGCCCCATAAAAACATAAAGCCACATTACCAAATAAATATGAAAATTAATCCCATAAAACACTTAATCCAAAAACCTGGAATAACCTAAATGTTTATCCCAAAAAACCACTAAACCTTCAGCCCAATTAAACAATTAACTATCTACATCAGATAAACAATAACCCTCATCCCTAGAAAGCTCATAACCCTCATCCCCATAAAACCCTAAAACATGATCCCTATAAAAAACTAATCACTTAGTCCTTAAAAATGTTAATCCCTAAACCCCATAAAACCATAACCCCTCTACCACAAAATTCCAAAAAAAATTACCATAATAAAACCATGAACCCTCTCCCCTAGACACCACTAAACATTGATCCCCAGAAAACCATAAACCCTCAGCACTAGAAAACTATAATCCCTCATCCTAAGAAAACCATAAACCCTCACCCCTTGAAAACCCTAAACCCTTATCCAAAAAACCCTAAAACCTCTACCCTATAAAACCTTATACCTTCATCTCCGAAAACAATAGAACCTCATCTCTAGAATACACTATACCCTAATCCATAGAAACTTAAACCCACTCCCCCTGAAAAACCTAAACCATCACCCTCTAAAAAACTTAAACCCTAAACCCCAAGAAACCCTAAAACCATATAAAAATAAGTACTAAAAAACACTTCTCCAAAAACACTAAAGCCTCAGTCCCAGAAAATCCTAAACCCACATCCCTATAAATTCCTAAACCCTCAACCCTCAAAAACCATAAACCCCATTCCCTAGAAACCCAAAACCCTCAGTCTCTAGAAATCCTAAATCCTCCACAATAGAAAACCCTAAATACTTAGCATAAGAAAAATTTAAACTATCATCACCATAAACCTAAAACACTCATCCTTAGAAAACTAAAACCCTCGTCCCCATAAAACCATGAACCATCATCCCTTGAAAACCCTAAAACCATAGCTTAAAAAATAAACCCTCATCTATACAAAACCCTAAACTCTTTGACAAAAAAAACCCCCAACCTTCAACCCTAAAAAACCCAAAACCCTCATCCCTAGAAAACGCTAAACCCTACATCTAGAAAACCCTAATCCCTTAGCCATAGAAAACCATAATCTATCATCCCTAGAAAACCATAAACCCTTATCCCTTGAAAACCCTAAAACTTCATTCCATTAAAATCATAAACCCTTAACCCCCAAACCCCTAAACTATCAACCCCATTAAAACCTAAAAAATCATCCCCATAAAAGCCTAAAATATCAGGCCTAGAAATCCCAAAAACCCCTACCACTAGAAAACTTAAAACCCTTAGCCACAAAAAACCATAAAACCTTAGTCCTAGAAAACCCTAAACCCCTAACACTAGAAAAAACTAAACCCACCTCTATAAAAATAACTAAAAACTCATCCCAATAAATCCATAACCCCTAAGTGAAATAAAACCCTAAAACCTAATCCATATAAAACCCTAATACCTTAGACCAAGAAAACCCTAAACCATTATCTCCAGAAAAACCTAAACCCTCATACCTAGGAATCCCTAAACCCTCATCCCAATAAAAACCAAAACCCAAAGCCCTAGAAAACTCTAAACCAAGAGACCTAGAAAAATATAAACAAACAGTCTTAGAAAACCCTAAACCCCAAAGACAAAAAACCCTTTAACCTCTACTCTATAATACCATAAAACCTCAGGACTAGGAAACCCTAAATAATTAGGCCAATAAAACCCTCAACCCTCATCCCTATAAAAACGGAAACCCTCAGTCTCTGAAAACCTAAAACCCTCATATAAAAAAAACTAAACCATTGGACCCATAAAAACAGAAACCCTCCCACCTAGAAAACCCTAAATATAGTGAATCATTCTTAACATACATTAACATTACATGAGATTTTTGGAATAATTAAAACATTATACAAATAGAAACCTCAATATCGTACCAATATAGTGCCTTTGGAAACATAGAAACATAAATAACGATACATAAATGAGCTAAATCATCTCACACTAGGTTCTTCTTAACTAGAAACCTTCTTAGACACATCAAACATAATAAATATCTTTATAACTTGAGGAAATAAACATAAAAATGGGTTATATTAGATGCTCAGTAATGGTAAATAAGGGAGATACATGAGGATAATCATGAGAATGAGGGTTTGAGAACATGATCATTAAAATAGAATACCATACCTTGGATATCAAAGATCGTACACATGTATCATAGAATAAAGGTTGGCAGTTTATAAGACATGAATCATAAAGTAATAAAGAACATAAGCCATGAAATCATAACATAAGAATAAAACATGGAATTTTGGTAGACACATAATCTTATAATATTATTTTCTTCCAAGACTATATTGGTAGTATGGGTTTACTCACTAAACTATCTTGGTAGTCATGGTTCACTCCCTTGTCCATCTTAGGATCATAATTTCACTCCTAATACCATATTAGTAGTCATGTTTCACTCCCATGGCCATAATAGTTGTCAAGGTTCATTCCCAAGACCATCTTAGTATATCTCATGAGATATTAATCTTTACCAAATTAATTTGAAGGAGATATAGTTCCTTCTTATATCATAGTGAAATCATACATACATGTGCCACAAGATCATAACTAACCATATCATAACCCAAGAAATGAAATGGGTATTATAAATGTGAAATCATATAATAACCTCTAGAAAAATAAATGTTTCGTGATCATTTCATCATAAACATAACCCATTAAAAGAAGAGGGTTTCAAAATCATATAACCCTTGAAAGAGAAACATGATTCATCGAGATCATGCCATCAGAACATAATCCATTTGGAGAAATAATATGAATGGAAACATTGAATAATTTATCTATATAATAATTATTAATACCAATGTATGTCATAATAGATGGGAAATAATTTTGAAAGATCTTTTAAAAACATTTCTTGAGGAAAATATACTTTTTCATTCAAAAATTATTTTTAAAACATAAAACCTTTTGAATACATTTTTCTTTGAAAATTGATTTAAAACCTTATAAAGGAATAATTGAAACTAGAAAATGTTTTTAAAATCATTTTTCCTTGAAAATGGGCTTCAAATATCTTTTGAAAATATTTTCTAAAAAAAATTAAACTGTTTTTGAAAACATGGGTTTCGAATAAAATAGATTTCTGACTGAAGAGAGAGAAGATCATATTTTACTTAAAACATTACCATAATTACCAGAGAGTTCGAAAATGGTACTAATAAGTGGATATACCATGAATAAATAGTGTATAAGGAAACTCATGAGCTTTCTTGAGATATGAATCATAATATTTCCTCAAAGAAGCATAATCATAAACAATCTCAAAAAGCGATGAGATTGTTTCAATAAACTCTTAGCACTAGGTTACTTGGGATCATACTCTATATGTAAGAAAAGTAAATTACATGAAGCATAAAAAGTCATTAAAATAAAGATATTAATGATATAAAATTTAAAATTTAATTATATACACCTAAAAAATAATTTTTGTTTATCACAAAACATGAGTCTCAAATAAGGAAAATTAAGACAAGACTATTTTACCGATTTGGTAACATTTGAAACATAAACACTGTGAAATAAATATCATATAATGGAAATAAAAATACACATACTTTTTTTTTATAATAATAATAGAATACATCCATGGGAATTATACACACCATACAAAAATAATGGGTAGTAAATAAAGCATGTATCTCATGAAAATAAAACGTGAGATGAAATCAACTTACCATGTGTCATAAATATCGTGGTACTAGTTCAAAAAAAAGTATAATAAATATAAATTTGTTATAAATATTTAATATAAAAATATTAATATATGCAATACTATGTATTTTTGGATTATGATCTTATATTACCTGTTTGTTAACCATTATATGTTAATGTTTCACTTCAGGTAATATTTTCTTTGTTCTTTTCATGTGTCTTAATTTGTTATATCTTTGGTACTTATACTTATATCATGATTTCAAGAATTTAAAAAATGATATAAATACCATTTATATTAATTATATGTGTATTGTAATAATCTATAGAATATAGAAGTATGAAATAGAATACACCATTCATAGAGATGGTAGGCCGTACGTATGCATGAACATTATTTCTGTTTAATTGTCGTGTTGAAATAAATAAAGTAAAAGAAATATATTTATATATATAATTTTTATATTCTCTTAATTATATCATATATATTCCCTAAAACCTTCTATAATACATTCCATTTAGTGTATGAACAAATAAAATCGCTTTGAGAGGGTGGTAGTCCACACTTTCTCAAACGAAATTATCATATTTATACCAAATGGAAAGTAAAAAATATATGTGCTGTAAAAGGAATACATAAGTCTAAATACATAATAAATATAACATATGAAATATATAAATATGGTTTCCATCATAATTTCCACCATGAGAGGCGGTAGAGGAAAAATGAGAAATCATCGTTTAGTGAGGCGGTAATTCGCCGTACACGTAAATAGTATGTTTGTTACCCATTAGATGGAGGTGTGTGTAGGTGTAGATTGAAACCATAGCATAAAAAATAATTGTATATTTAAGATACTATTTTTTTATAAAATAATTTAATAAATATAGTGGAGTGGTGGAGAAAGAAAATAATGGAAAGAAGCTTCAGAGAATTTGTTACCTCTTAATCGGGTAACTCTTTTTGGTTTATGCCAAAAGGATTCCTTCGATTCCTTTTTACCAAGAGGAGGAATCTAGGATGAAAGGATAGAATTTTAGGAGCTATTTGGGTAGATATATTTCAGGACCAGGGTCTTTATATGTTTGATTACATGGGAGGAAATCATCCCACTTAGTTTTACTTATAGTTACCAGTGAGAATTATGTGGATTCCATTCATAGTCCTTCAACATTATGATGGACATAGACATTGATGACATGATTTTTATGGTGGAGAAAATAATTTATTTTTATAATTTCAATGAGACTTCCCTTAGGTGTTTTCTCTCGAGGTCCCTTAATGAAGGGTAAGATATTTGATGCCTACAATATTCATGGCTTTAGGTTTCATATAATGTATCATGAAGAAGACTTGAAAACTCAGAATAGTGGTGTATTTAGATTTGTAGAGGTTATAAACTATGTGAAACTGAATGATATAAATAAATTAAATAATCAAGGACAGATTTAAGTTGTCTTATTCAAATGAAATTTGGTCAAACTTAATAGGGGTATATATTGAAGGATTCGTTACATTTTACATCTTTCAACTTCTGTCCGTTTATAAATAAGGGTGAGCATAGAGAACATATTACTTTTATCTTGGATTCACAATAGAAGAAGGTTTATTATGTGGATTATAAAATACATGAAGTTTGGAGTGTTTTTTTATAGTTAAATAAGATAGAATTATATGATATCGGTGAGGAAGATTAATTAGTGCTTTGTGACTGTGAGCCTCATCAACCATAAAACATTGAATAGTTTTTTCCTAAAAATATTGAAACAATATTACTTACAATATATAGTGAAAATGAATGATTCATTGCAATTGAGGTTGATAACAATGAAGATAACGAATATAAATATAATTCAATTCATAAATTGTTAATGAAAATACATTTCAATTTATCATTGATAAGTGTTTTTGAAATATATACATCGTTCTAGTTTTTCATTTTTTTTTTGTAAAAAACTTTTAGTTTTTCATTTTTTATACATTTAATATACCTTAACCATTTGAAATGAAGGAATTATGAGACCAAAAATATTTCCGGATCCTAGCCGATCCGCATCTCGGAGAAATCCACCACTATCATAATCTTTTATGGATCCTAGTGATTCTGTTTTACATGATACTACTAGTGAGCCAACCATTTCCCCAAATGTAATTGGTATCCCACATCCTGATTATCCTCCAATGGTGGAGTAGCTGGTCACCCCTATATCTAGGGGACGTTGTAAAGTTACCATTACTGGTATGTATGTCATTTTTCAAAAAAAAATATTTTTTTATTAATTGTTTAATACATTTTCAAACAGATAAATACCACCATAGAATGGATACAAATATGAAAATGATAGATTTATGGGACTTTAAGGACTTCAATATTATCATTACATTTAATGATTTTAGGGTGCCTCCTAGTGACACTGCTGGAATGTAAGGGAATATTATTGGGTAGCTTTCCTAAAAGATGTTGACTTTCCCATTATTTTTAAAGATTGGAGGCATATTCCTAAATATTGGAAAAATGAGGTCTTTTATAATCAAGTAAATTTAATATTAATTAAATATTCATCGATAAATAATTTAAAATACATGTGTAAATTTTTTTATACTTATAAAGCGTTACTGTTTTTTATTTCTATTTGTTTTTTTAATTTTATGTCCCTTACTCAATTTCATGACCTTGGACATTGAAAATTTTGGGCAATAAATAAAGATATTTAAAATGGAGATTATGGGGAGATTTTAAGGAAACTTCTCTGACATCATGATAGATATATGAGAAAGTTACTGAATTCATTTCTCATGAGCAATGGATGAACTTTATCAATATCAATAGAGATTCATCTCATGAGGTAATTGCATATTTTACAGTATCTTAAAAACAAAATCTTAATAAAATTATATATTTTTTATTAATGTTTCTATTTTTTGTAGGAATTATCTAAAAAATACTATTAATCATAAGAAGAAATTCATTCCTCGCATCAATAGGTCTCAGAGTTTTTCAATAAAAAGAAAAATTTTGGTTTGAATTCTATTCATTATTATTTATATCTTTTATTATAACTCAAGGATTTATCTACCTTTTTTATATTTTTTTATAAAGGCTAATGAATTAGGTCACATTGTTGGACGAATAGAGATGTAGTTTAAAGTGCATAGGAAACCCAATAGTGGTTTTATAAATTAACCCATCAAATACATTAGAGTAAGTAATTTTCATTACAATTTAATTTTATTGCATTACTTTAAAAAACATAAAAATATATTACAACTAAAAAACCATAAACCCAATCAATTGGGTTTAAGACTTATTTGTTTTTATAATATAATTTTAATTCTTATTTTTTCATAATAATGAATTAATAAAGAATAGTAATGATTTTTTTTTAATTTGATAATATTATGAAGTTAAAATATTTTAAAAAATCATTGTTAGTATTATTATACTAACATGTTAAAATTCAATAAGTCTCAAATGTGAACCCTTCATAGTCATCATCAATTTTCTAGAAAAATGTAGTTAGAATCATTTTAGGGAAGGATAATCTTGGATGTGTATGAGGGATGGGTTTTATGCCTACTCTATCAGATGTATTTGGTTGTCTGGCATCATCTGGTGCTGCGACACCCAATGGGGATTAGAGTAGTTCCATTGATCTGTAATCACAAAGATAAATTGAAATATTGAATGGAAAAAATTCAAGAAGAAGACTCTTATAGGAAAACACAAGATTAGTGGTAGTCGCAAATAGAAAATTATTTTGTATTTGTATTTCAGTGGATAATCAGCATGATCCATGAGGAAATTTCCAGCCTTATAGCTCATCATGCCAAGGAAAATTCTCAATTCAAAATATAATTCAAAAAGATTCAAATAACACATGTAACATCCATAAATAAAACTAAATTGAAACTTTTATAAATAAAACACACATTTTGATTCATACCAAAAACATATTATACTGGATTAATGTGTGGTTTATTTGTACACGTCAAAAATGAATTATAGGTCATTATCCATAAGTTTAAAATAAATCCAATATTTTTTTGGGTTTTGACCCAGTAAATGATTTTTAAAGGTATAAAAGCCTTTAAAAAAGATTAGGGGGTAAAAACTAGGAAATGATGTCATATTTCCCTAAAATAAATTGAAAATGACCATAGATTTAATGGTGAAATATAGGAACTAACAACACGTCATTCCAAATGATGGTTTTCCCGTTATGGTCGTAAGGGAATTTTTAGTGTTTTGAAACCCTAAAATGCTTATGGAATGGTCAAAACCATATAAAATGACCTTATATTCATGTGAAATCATTGTAAAAACATCATGAAGTTATTTTTATGTGTATGAATAGAAAACATAGCAATACGGCATTCTGTATAGTCCGAAGGACTCTATGACCACTTCATAAATATACAAATCCTTTAAAAACAAGTTTTAGGATGTCAAAACAAGGAAAATGATGTCATCATTTCCTGAATTCACCATAGATTTAATTGTGAAATTTTAGAACTGATGACATGTTATTCCGAATGATGGTTTTCCCGTTATGTTTGTAAACACAATTTTAGTATTTTAAAACACTAAAACATGCATTGAATAAACAAAACCATAGAAAACAAACTTATATTGATGTAAAATCATTTTAAAACCACTTCTGACTTATTTTGTATGTGTAAATGCAGAAAAAACATCATTTTGACATGTAGTGTGGTCAGAATGACTTAGTAACCACTTCTTAAAGGTATAAAAACAATTAAAAACAAGTTTCATGAGTCAAAACTAGGAAAAATGTTGGATTTAACTAAAATAAAGGGAAAAAATAAAGTGTATTTAATTGTGAAATATTTTGACTGATATCACATCATTCCAAATGGCGGTTTTCCTGTTTTGGTTGTAAATGAGTTTTTAGTGTTTTAAAATACTAAATCATGCGTTGAATTGTCAAAACTATTGAAAACGGCCAAAAATTGAATTAAAATAATAGGAAATCATTGATGAGTTTTTTTTATGTGTACACTCTGAAAACACTTCATTATGATGTGTGGTGTGTTCGGAATGGATCAATAGCCTTTTCTTAAAGGTACAAAAACCTTTAAAAATTGTTGTCATGGGGTCAAAACCAAGAAAACAATGTTGATTTCCCCTGAAATTAGCGAAAAATGACCATATATTTAATTTTGAAATGTAGTAACTGATGGATCATCATTCTAAATGATGTTTTTTCCATTATGGAAAACGTGTTTTTAGTGTTTTAAAAAAAATGTGTGTGGAATGGTCAAAACCATAGAAAATAACCTCATATTGACGTGAAAAAATTATAAAACCACTACTGAGTTATTTTTTAAATATAGTAAATGATTTAATATTAAATTCTTTAAAATATATTTTAAGTAAATTTCAATCATGATGGTTTTTAGTTTCTGTGGTATGTTAAAATTGTATCAATTATTCTATTTTGATTATGATTTATTGACATTATTTTTAATTATTGTATTCTTTTTTATTACATTTGATGAGGTGATGTGGTCTGTTTCAGTTGATGAGCTACAGTGGAGGACGTGATGTGGATGTATATTTGCCATGGGTTGTTGTTGGAAATAGGTTGTCTGTATATATTGATGATTGAGGTATTGGTTGAGAGATGTATGGGTTGACTCAGATTGATGTTATTATGACTATGGATATTTGTATATATTTTTTGTATGTATGAATTATTTATGATGATTTTTTCATATATACGAGTTCTAGTTTATTTCAAGTCATTTTATTATATTTATAGTTTTTTATTTGATATTTTTCTTTAAAACAATTTAATATAGTGGTGGTTTTTTGAAAATGTCACTAAATACATTATATTAAATATGTTTGGATATGGTTAGGATTTACCACCGCTAAAAGAAACTACCACTAATATATTCATTGTTGTTTTCATTAATTTTTTTAATTTTTCCTCAGGATATATATTTTATAAAATAACCACCACTAAATAAAACGGAACAACCTCTAATTACTCCAAAATGTCATGTAGGAGGACCATCGTGAAATTAATGAAACCACCACTAAGTGACTAAAGACCGTGAAATATGTAGCAGTTTTTAATACAAATGTTTTACTAATAAGCGATGATGTAAAGTGGCATTAGTCCATAAAAAATCACCACTACTTCCCTTTTTTGATACTGATAATACTTTGATGCATATTGTGGACATACACTCCTTACAGATCAAAAGAGATTTTCCAAACATACATTTTTATCAAAACTCACAGACTAGTAAAAAATTTCATGAAAACACTAAACAACATTTACTATCATTGTAACATCCCCATAAAAGCCACATGTTATTCATGACCCAATATTACCATCTTAGATATTTTTAAAAACCCTCAAATTAGTATGTCTAGTATGTTATAAAAGATTGATCATTCCTAATTTATATATAATTTTACTATCAATATGTTTTTCATAGGTCAACCAAAAAAATTAAATATGATTATTAAATTCTCAACCCCCTTATCCCTAAGGAGAGGGAGTGTTTAAAACATTACCAACACAATATTACATGACCTTCATCCTTATCAATCAAATATAATTCACAAGAAGAAATAAATGCTTGTTCTACCCTGAAATATCACTCAACACATACCATAATGAATCATATTCCATTGTTTCTATTCTCACCCACCTAATAAATTAAACCTAGTGGTATTTCATATTCATAATATGGCACAGGATGAAGGAGGTATTAAGGATCGGGTGTCCTTCAAAACCCATGGTAGTTATGTAGTTAAATAAATATTAATTTAATAAATTTAAACTATTTACTTTATTCCTTGAATTTTATTCTTCATACAAATTCATACACTCTAACTGACTATATATTATTTTAGACATCGTTTGTGGTGTCCTACCAAGTTGTACTCACACCCTACAAGGGATTCCGGATCGGTACCAAAATAGAATTCATGTTTATAAGTCAGGATTAGGGGGAAAGGCACTATGTTAGATGGGTGAGTTTGTATGGAGATTAGATGAGGGAACAAAACGTTATTCAGGACCCATTTGAGAGTTTTTAGTGTCTATTTATTTTGGGATTCTCATATTTGACACATGACATGTATTTGGCATGAAATATCTACTGTTTAGTTTTGGGTATTATATTTCCTATTTTATTTATCATGGGATACTGGTTTGGTTTGGTTCTTGGTTATATCATTTGGTTATTCTTATTTATTTTTCTCTATTATTCTACTCTAATAAAGAGGTTATAGTCTCCCCGTGATCGATATTAGATCCTCGTTACTAGTCGGTAGCCTTTGGTGTATGGGGTGGTGCGCCTTAGGTTATATGAGCGACTGACTTGGGGCATTGGTATGTGGTACTTGGGTCAAGATATTACAATTTATTACCTTAAACCACAATAAAAATTTCAAATATTCTCACACTAATAATAAAAGAACATGATATAGGGGATTCATAGGGGAAAATTCATTTCCTTATTTATCATTGGGGAAGAAGAAACCCTGAGGTGGTAATATAAAAAGTCCCTAAAATGACCATATTTCTCCTCTATAAATAATTTACTGTGTTAGGAAAACAAAAGTATAGTGAACCTCACTAGACATTGTGTACCACCATTAGGATCCTAGTGAGCATTAATGGGCCCAAAATAAAGTAGGTTGTAGTACCTTCTTGTTCACTAGATTTTTTGATGGTGATATTCTACAACCACCCAATAGACTTCCTTCACCGAACACCCAATAAATTTTTTTAATTATTTTCTTTCCATGCAACCTATATTAAAAAACACTTTCATACATCATAAAATTTTCCATAATTCCTCACTTTTGATCAAGAATTCTCAATTATAATTGATAGTAGTGCTAATTCCACCAAAGTCTTGTCCATTATTTAATTCCATCGACACTTAAGAGTGAATTAGTTATATTTCACACCACTATATGTCTATTGTTTAAAAATTAACGTTTTATAAGTTTCCAAAATAAAAAAATCTAATATTAAATAAAAAAAATTCAATAAACCACCTCTTGTTTTATAGACTCTATTATAAAATATTAATAAAAAATCCTGGAAAGTAAAAATCAAATCACCATGTTCATGGAATAGTGTAAATTTTTTATATTGTGTATAATTATGGAGATAGTAATATTTATGATCTATCATAATATTGTGGTATAAAAAATAAAATACCTCAAATTATTAAATATAAAAGAATTTTAAAAAAAATTATTTATAAATTATTATAAATTATTTTTGTTAATTAAATAATTTTTTTTTGATGAAATACCATGATACTATAAATAAAATTAAATCATTATTATTGAAATAAATAAAACTACTCCTTTCTATGTTATTAAAAAAATCACATGTACATCATTCATTACCCATTCTTTAGAAATATTAAATGTTCTTACATGAATGGTTTCATGAATAAGTAAAATAATGTATTGTTCATGTTTATAAATTCAAGTGTGATATCTTATTTTTCATATTGATATACTAGTAATTGATTATTACTCCAAATGTACATGGTTTTGAGTACTTAAGTGTATATCTAAATATCTAATTATATTTTTGATGTTATATTAAAGGGGAAATGGTTATAATTTCATCCATAATCTAGAAGAGTGTTTTCCATCCACATATTATAGAGGAAATGACTTCGCATGGATATATAATACTTTTCATCCATATAAATAGAAGTTTATTTTTGTATATTACTACACCATGGTACACTTTATTTTCAATGTGAATAGAAATACTGACATATACTTTTCATATCTAATTAACATCCAATGTAGTTGCAATGAATAAAATAGTAAATTAAGTTGGTGTTCCATTTGGAAAATGTAAAAATATATATTAACTATAGTTTAAGAAATTTATATATAATTTGAACTACTTTTATATTTGATTACATAGAAATTTTTTGAAAATGAATGAAAAATAATTCTCTGAAAATGATTTCCGTCTTAGTCATGATGCTAAATATATTTTATTCATTTTTATTACTTCTTTCTATATATTTTTTTATTTTTAAATGAATATATTAATGAAATAAATAATTTATATGTTAAAATTATATTTTTAAAATCTATAATAATTTTAAATAATTTTTTATTTTTTATTTCGTTTGTTTTTTTTATTTTGAACAACTTTTTAGAATTTTTATATTTTGAAAAATTAATTATTATATAAAAAAGGATTTATTTGTTTTTCTTTTGGTATTTTTAGTATTTTTACTGATTATTCATCAACTTAATAAAAATTATTAATTTAAAATTTTAATTCCTATAAATTTTGGTGTAAGTATAAGATATGATTCTACATTAAATAATTATATTTTTAGTTACGATTATAATATATGAAAATGTAAAATTTTAATATAATTTTATTGTATTTTATAGAAATGCATTGAGATTTAATTTATATATGATTTTTTGTTGTCTTGTTCGTTTTATTCAATGAATAATATGTTTTTTTATAATAAAAGTCAGTATTTTTTATTGTATATAGTGTTGTTGATACTTTATAACTAATATAACTACTCCACTATACACTATATAGATAAACTTTTATTTTTTCAAGCATGTATTTTTTCATTATATTTATACATTAAAAAATTAATATATATATATATATATTATAATTATAATATATCATAAACATTTGAATGTCAATATATTTTATGAAAACAAATAAAAACATATTATATAGATGATTATAAAAATGTTCTACTAATTGTATTCCTATTATATATAACTATAATATCATATTCTCATTTCAGTTATACTTTATATATTTTATTATTTTTGGTTTTTTCCACCCCATTAAACATTATAGGGTAATATATATTTCAAAATATTACCTTATATAGCTACTATGTTGAACCATTTTTGTCTTCTTAATATAGTTTATAAAACATGATTTAGTGGCCAGATATCAATCCCATTCCATAGGTGTGTGTTCTATTTCTTTTTATTATACCCCTTATAACCTACTTAATATATATTTTTCATTATAATCATACAAAAAATAAATTTACTTATTGAGTTTAACAAAAATTCAGCTAGTGTTCATAAAATAAATAATTTGACTGATCAATAAAATATTCAAAAAAAAGTATGAATATAATATATGAAATAATGAATATATAAAATCATATCTCTCATAAAATAATAATAATAAAATTAAGTTAGTTAAAGTAAATAAATTATTTAATATATATATTCATGTATAAGTTACATGAAAATTATTTTGGAGTTTGATATGATTTAAAGAAGTATTTATATATTAGAATTCGACTCAGGAAGGTTTCCATGTGGAGGAACAAAATAAAGTGATCATGTTAGTGAATTATTTAAATACACATCAAAATATAATAATAATTCAACATATTTATTGGTAATATTTTTGAAGAAGTCCAGATGTTCAAATCATTTTATTCAAATGAATTATATTTTCTTCAATTAACTTATAATGAGTAGGGATTATATCCAAAGTAGAGTGAATAATCTAGTTATTTTGAATTTATGGAATAAAATCTAATTAATGTTAAATTGTTATGAATTTGATGTTGATTTTATATACACTACTGAATTATTAAGTATAATATTTTTTGAATGGTTTCAGATTATAATTATGTTATATGAAATGATATTGAAAA
Source organism: Viscum album (assembly GCA_963277665.1). Classification (NCBI taxonomy): domain Eukaryota; kingdom Viridiplantae; phylum Streptophyta; class Magnoliopsida; order Santalales; family Viscaceae; genus Viscum; species Viscum album. Next base: position 2,039,814,515 of record OY728148.1, read on the forward strand.
GTATAAAAATTAGTTATTTTTTAGACAACTGTTTGACATTAAAATGATTTAAATAGTGTATATTCAATAGTTTCGTGTACATTTTTAGATTATTCTTTAAATATTAGTAATTTATATTTTATATAATATTAATATGATTCGATTACTTATTTTATAATAAAGTACCTTTTTACCAATTTATTCCATATTTAAAATTTTCATAACATTATTGTTCCCCTAATTCTATTAAAAATAATATAAAAATATTATTTTCAAAAATAGCACTTAGAGGATATCAAACCTATGTAATTTTAATAATATGTTATTAGATTTTAGGAATACTAATTTTTTTCAATGTCAATAAATAATTTTTACCACACTAAAAAATGGTTACATTTTTAAGGAGGATAATAGTTATGAACATGGATCAATAATAGAGTAATATAAAAAATAATAAGATTTTTAAAAAAATAAAAGACTAAAAATAGAAATTAAAAAATAAACATATGAGAAAATTTGAAAAAATAATTCTTGAATGAGTAATAAAAGTTTTAATATATTTAATTCATTTTTTGTTAGTTTTTAATTATTGAAAGTAATATTATACCATTTCTGTTGAACACACATTTTTTCATATATAGTGTGTTTTTTGTAGAACTAAATATTCTATTTTTATCATTAAAAAATTATGCATATGGGAGAAATAGATTTATGATATATTAATTTTGATAATAAGTTTTCGTTATTAATATTTCCTTTGGAACCATTGGGTTTAAAGTTGATAATAACTTTCAATGAAAATTATCATTTTAATTTTTTTAATGATGTAATTTTTTTCATGTTTCCTTTGTTAGAAAATGTTATATATTTTAATGATTATCATTCATTCTCATGAGTTATTATTTTGAGAAATTAATATATTTTTATCATAAAATTTATTAAAGACATAATGGTGTGAAAAATTAATTAGAAAATAAAATATCAACCTCAAATTCTCTTATAAAATTTGGAAATGTAAAAAAATTATAAGGTAACATTGATGGAGTTTTAAACCCTTATTGTCAATAATGAATACTTAGCAATCCATCACCTAACATAGAATGTTAATGTTAAATTAAATTGTTAATTAGTGTAAATTCAACCAAATATACATATATCACCATGGTTGGATCCACATATGGACTTCAAATATTACAATGTCATATATTCTACTATGAAATCTGAAAGAATCAGTGAGTATAAAATAACGTAGATGTATTTTCCTTTTTTATTAGAAAATTAAACTAAAAAATTGATATATTATTTATCCCTAGTTATATTAATTTTTTATGTGATATGAATAAAATCTTCCTAGGGAAATATTTTCTTGAATATTTGAGAAAAAAAATATCGGAGAAGAAACCAGTGGAATTAACAAATTTCAAGATAAATATTTATATAAATGTATTAAAATATATAACAAACTTATACATATTTTCTCACCTCATGGATATTCGTATTTTTTCATTTCGTATTTTTATTAAGGTTTAATTTCAATTGATAGATGAATTATTTATATATTTAATACATGAGAATAACTAGATTAAATCTTCATAATATAAAAATTAATTGTTATTAATATGAATACATATGTGTTATATTTAACAAAAGATATAAATTTTCACATGTTAAAAATATATGTTAAAATTAAATTTCTTTTACCATATAAATTTAGGTGAATTGATGCATGAATTGACTAAAAATGTTATAAATAAACAAAATATTTTATGGATATCAATATCAACTCAGTATAATTCCAATTTCAATACATAATTTAGTGCCCAAGTAATTTATTATCCAATATAGATCCTAATTTACTTCACTCTATCCATCTCATTTCTTGAAATTCTTCCCACCTCAATATTTATGATAACCACATTATCATATTTAATATTCATTATATTCTATTGTCATTTTCATAATAAATGAACATCTTAATAATTTCTATTTTATTTTATAAATATAATGACCATAATTTTTTAATAATTAAGATAAAATTCTTTTTTTCTGAAAAAAGTGAAAAATTTCATCACTTAAACTATTAATTTAGAAATTTTACTAAACATATTAATCCCAAAATTAACAATGACTATAATTATAATTGAATAAACACCCTATCATTACATAAGCTAAAAACTAAAAATTAATATTCATTTTAATTAACATAACCTATTGTCAATAAAAAATCATAACTCATTGAATTAATAAATATTTTGAATCATTAATCAATATTTATACCTAAATCATTAGAAAGAGTGGAAATGAAATCAAAATCAATGAAATTAATTTTTTGTTAGCCAATTTAATAGTAACCAACCCTCTGTATTCAACCTAACCTATAATAAATTAATCATATTTCATAATAAGAAACTATAATTTTTAGAGAAAGTAGTTAAACCAAAATAAATAATATAAAAGTAACATTATCCAATGAAATTTTTCTAACAATATTTCAGAATTATATTGATAGTTTTTCATATACTATAAATTTTTTATTTTGGAATATTATTAATTACTTTAACAAAACCATGGAAGAAAAATCAAAGAAATATTTATTCATATTTAAGTTGACATGATTATAAATAATAATGATGAATCACATTCATAACCACTAACAAATCTCTGGGTATTGAAAAATAAATTGATCTCATATATGACATGCTCTTTATTCTATTTTAAAAAATGAAATGATTTTAATTAAATTTTAATAAAAAATATTAATTTTTTAAAATAAAAATAGAAATAATTTAAAGAAACAATTTTAAAAAATTATCATTATTCCTCTACATCAATTTTCAAAACCACATCTTCATGGACCATTCGTGTTTTTTCTCCATTCCATCAATGAAACTAATAGGTAATTTCTTATGAATAATATTTTCTTAATATATAAAGAAAATTTGAGTATAATATTATACTATTAAATGTTATGAAACATGTTCCTAGAAATTTTTTTTGAGTTAATTTATTACCCATTTTTGAAATTTCATATTATTGAAAATAATTATCCGTATTCAATTACTATAAAAAAGTTAAAAGAACTTTTAAACTTCCTAGTTAAATATAAAATTATCAAATTAAAAATTCCTTGGTTTAATTATGAATCAATATTAATTTTATACCGAATTAAATTATGAAATCATTCATTGGTAACTAATGACCTGAAACTTTATACAACACATTTCTAATAATTCTATGTTGAAATAAAATAACCAATAATCCTTTAAGTTTTCATGAATATATTTTAGTATGTGTTAATGAATTGGTACTTTTAATGAAAAAAATATTTAGTTAATATAAATGGATATTATTTTAATAATAAATAATCATTTATTTTTAGAAGTATTTTACATATAAGAAGTATAAATAAAATTTATTTTTGTAAGGAAACATTGTTAAGGGGAGTTTTTGGATAGTCTATAAAATTTTACTTTTTGAATTTAAAAAACCAATTAAAAATATGTCCTCACTTATAGATGATTCCATAAAAACATTAATTGAAGAAATTTTGAAAAATAAAAATTTATTTTTACTAAATTGGAAGTGAATATTTGTTATTGAAATTTCATAACAAATGTATTTTAATTTAGTTAAAACGAAACTTTTCTTTAGAAAAATTATATGATGTTTTTATTTACCAATAAATATTTATTAATTAAATTATATGGAAAGAAAATGATTAATTTATTAAATATATATTATCTATATATCCCAAGATGATTTGGGGAATTGATGATTCTTTGTGTTTTTATCACCCCAATGAAATAATGTTATGAAGTATAAGTTGTGAGTTTTTCTTAAATAAGACATGGTTAATATAACATTGATCTTAAAATGAGGGTAAAATAACCATCACATTAGAGGCCTGCTATTACATGTTTCTTTAGAAAAATTAATTCATTAGTATTGAATGAACATTCATGTGGTGTTAATTGAAAACATTATAATGGATGGGTTAAAATATTTTTATTGGATGGGATAAAATGAAATGGAATGAAGTCCCCATGAGCTGAAAAAAATAGCCACATGATGGGTTTTGTTTCACCATGATAGGAATTATATAAAACTGTAGTTTCACTCTTACATAAATGCATCAAGAAATAGTCTTATAATTTTCACTATGATGTTGAGTCTATATGGTATATTTTGTACTCTTACATAGAAACTATACAATAATAAAATAGGTTGTTTCATGATCTAATTAATTCAGTAGAATAGGTTACTCCTCACAGAGTTTTCACTTTGAAACTCACACATGTTACATGGTGATTTTTTTCTCACTAAGTTCTGTATAATATATGTTTCCATGTTACTAGGACTAAAATAATTGGTTATATTTTGATAATTATCAATAAATAAAATCACTCCAAAAAAATATTTTCCATAAGGAAAATATGGAGCACATGACCTAATGACTTGGTTGGGTTATTTTGGTGCAGTACCTATCAAGGAGATGAATAAAATCATATCACATTTTTGGAGTTCAAGACATATTATACCAGAACAAGGAAATTAAGTTCCTCATTAGATCTATGGAAATATGGAGAACATTCTAGAACACATGTATTTATTCCACAATATTTTTATTGACTGTTTTGATGTAGTATATTATTTTTTAAAGATATATTTTTCATATCTTTTAAATATAGTGGTTATACTATATCAAAACATCATCATAGCATAATTTATTAAAAGTTTAAAATTTTAATAAGTTTTACCTAGAATAAGTTTTGATTAAAAAATTAGATGAAACTATGGGATATTGTACCCCCTATTCTATAATTTTTTTTTGAAAAAGGATAATAATAAGGGTACACATGTGATCTAAATTCTTGAGGCACCTGACACTAAGAAGTAAAATTTGACCAAATAGTTGTTGTATATATTTTTATAATCTAATTAGAGGCTAATAATATCTTGTTAAATTTTTCATTTTTCTTATTGATAATAAAATAATTATGTATTCAGTATGATCAAAATAATTTTCACCCTGTATTAACCAAGAAATAAAGATTCATTGATCCTTTTAAATCCCCTTTTACAATGAACTTTATTCCTCTCTCTCTCAATCACCATCACATCATCACATTCAATACCTAATAAAACTAACCAATTATGAGTAATACAATCTTATAGAGTTGGGGTTTTGGTATCTAGTGATTCACTGTCATGACCTCCTCCCCACAAAGTGTACCCCTCCTAGGACGGAAATGTGAGAAGGGAGATAATGAATCCCGAGTCCCACCTCTAGTAGGCCCCAGGTTGGCGACTAGTACCGAGGGTATAGTAAACACACATATGGGAGACATTACACTCTAAGAGAACACATGCGAAAGAGAGAGATAATACAGACACCAACCAACTCTAAGTCAGATTGTAATATAAAATAAATCCCAAGTACACATATGTAATGTCATGCAAAACTTCTACAACTGAAAGAGGAAAACTTCAAGTACTCAAAAGAAAGTAAAAAACAACCGCAACCATGAATCCCAAACAGCTTTTGAAACCCCAAGATAGTTGAAACCAGCCTGATCTCCAACCTGCTCCAAGTGACCTGAAAAACAGCTTATGTATACATAGGGTGAGTATAACAGTATTCTCAGTAGGATCCTCCCCAGAGCCTCTCATACAAAAGTAAAGAAAGAATTCTAAAACGCGGTGAACAACAAGTGAAACTAACTCATCTCCAAAATAGGTATACTAAGTTCCCATTGTCACCATGGTTACTCTCACCAAGTATCGCATACAAGAGTATATAATATAATAAATAATATCAAGGGTACCATGCTACTACTTCCCCACTGATTTGTCGCTTTTCCCCAACGTCACACGTCCAAAGCATATATCTCCAAAAAGTATTTCCCACAGACACCTAGTCGAAGCAACACAACATGCACCTCGTGCAACAAAACCACCACATCCACATCAAAAAAGTAACCAGGTAGTTTACAGGAGCCACCACATCTCGCATAAAGTGTATCATACATTGGGTATTATACCTGAATCCATTACAACCCATACACCGAGTAAGGATCCTCAAGACATCAGAGCCTATACACATTATAGCTATAGTATTCCACAGTAAACTATATTCAGAATATATGTGTGTGAATAACCACAATCCATTACCACCTTATACACACATATACGAGGAAAACTAACAGGTGTGCCTACCATCACAAGTAACTACCAAGAGAAGATAGTGGGGACAAAGGGGGTATTCATCAATCCATCCTCCCACCATATTGTTGGGGAAAACTCCCCCCCCCCCTCACAGGGCTCAGAATCCCCGGGGTGTCAGTTTCCCTAACTGACGGGGTGGAGTAGCGTATAGAAACAAAAAAAGTACAAAATATACGATAGCTCACAACCACACTATGGGTATAACCTAGTCTTTGACGAAACTGTAGCTAACGTCTCTCAGACTCCCAACTACCACTTCTAATAATAGGTATCCTATAAGCACACAACCATTTAAAGAGATTAATTACATTGATTCCTTCCCGTTTTATCAATTTCACTTTCCGTTAATTAATTATTTAAACATTAATTAACCATTAACAATTACATATTAAATTTCATTAGCATCACACCCAAAGTCAATTTTCCCTTTAAATTGTAACCTCATCATTACATCCCAGCAATCTCCAACCCCTTGGGTTAACATCATTTATTCAATCATTTATTAACAACATTATTACTTTCCAATATTCCCAGGCATTCTCGAAAAACATTCTAATATACTAAACACAATGGGGACCAACTTGGTTATTATATGAACTAACTTTCAAGTATTTTCCACCTATATAAATATCATAGACCCATCCTCCCTCTAGAATCTAAACATAGAAATCATGTGGAATACCCCATGTGTCTTCACCCCTTTTTGGAAGGAGGGTAAGAAAACCAGCTGCCTTGAGTAGTGGGGAATGTAAAGCAGATAAACAACCAATAAGAATCGACAAGCATCCAAACATTCATATCCAACCCGTCTCATTATCCCCAGTGTCCTTCCCAACACCCACATGCATAAACCGATGCATCTCACCACTCTATGTTTCAACTTCTGCCACAACCAATAGGCCTCCCTACCCCCACATATCCCAACATCCTTTCTGGCTCACATCACAACACAAGTAGCAGGAAAACACCCATTATATCAATTGGGCTCTTGGCCCTTAAACAAGAAAGTGGGTAAATCAGAACCCTACACGGAATTATCTTTTATCAAACAACTAGTTCTTTAATCCATCTTGGACTAACCAATTTATTATTCTTAGGTTCCAAATTCGGGAAACCTAAAGAGTAAGCTATCACAAATAATTAAACATGCTTACTGCACCAATTTTATTAACATCAAATTATAAAAATAAGAAACATATTAATTTACATGTCTCTTTATCTTTATCCAAACAATTATCAATTAATTATGGATTTACGTTATTTACAAATTTCCATAAAAAATGAAAAGCTAAACAAAGCAAGCATAGATATCACACTATCTAGTAAAACAAGAGGAAATAACATACGATCGATATCAATTTATATATCTAGTTTAAATATTTATTATGTCAATTCCATTGTGATCTAGTGGGATAAAACATGAAAACTATACAGTTTCATGTAAAAGAAAATAGATTCAACGATTCCATTACCTCAAACGATTATTAACATTCTTTATATGAGAATGATCCACACAATGGGTCATGGTCTCCTCCCCCCGAAAAACTACATCCACCCGGGGATGCAGAGACACCACCACACCGATCAACACCCAAGAAAATACCATTAGGAACATGGATATATCATTCCATAAAAGGGAAATGAGAAATAGAAGGAGGCGAGCCCAAAAGAATGACGATAGATCATACCTTATATCAATGATTGATCGATACTGCTTGGTTGCATCAAAAACAGAGGGGAACCAATCCAAGGAAGAAATTTTGATTGTACAAATCCTGCGAAAATGAATGGAAGGTTCGACTGCCTCACACATGAGAACAAGGAGGAAGATATCTCGTCCCTTTAGAAGATTCAACAGAGTAGCGGTTTAAGATATGATGGATTTTCCATTAAAAATGGATTGCATTAAACCACGTTGTTTGACCAAGTAAAAGCATAATGATCCATAAGAAAACATAATAAAGGATTTATGGCCTTTTAATTGGACTTGGAGTCCTTAAAATGAGGCTTTAAATGCATTTTATGTCAAAGGAAATGTCAAAGGGGAGAAACTATAGGAAGCTAGAAGCAATGTTTATGAACCCAAAATTTGTCAAAGGAAAGAGGCTACTGTTGGAACCTCACCATTCTAGAAACATTGTTCATGAACTCAAAATTTGGCAAAGGAAAGAGGCTACTGTTGGAACCTCACCGTTCTGGAAACACTATTCACATAAGGATATGGTTGCACTGTTCACATCGACCTCACTAATGAACTGTTCACATCGAACTGACCGATGGAACTGTTCACATCGACCTCACTGATGGAACTGTTCACCTCAACCTCACGGATGGAACCGTTCACATCGACCTCACCGATGGAACTGTTCACATCAACCTCACCAATGGACTATTCACCTCAACCTCATTGATGGAACTGTTCACATCGACCTCACTGATAGAACTATTCACATAAACCTCATTGATGGAACTGTTCAAATTGACCTCACCAATGGAATTGTTCACCTTGACCTCACCGATGGAACTGTTCACATCAACCTCACCGATGGAACTGTTCACCTCAACCTCACCGATGTAACTGTTCACATCGACCTCACCGATGGAACTATTCACATCGACTTCACTGATGGAACTGTTCACATCAACCTCACCAATGGAAATGTTCACATCAACCTTACCAATGGAACTGTTCACATCAACCTCACTAATGGAACTGTTCACCTAGACCTCTCTAATGGAATTATTCACATCGACCTCACCGATGGAATTGTTCACATCAACCTGACCGATGGAACTGTTCACCTCCACCTCACCGATGTAACTGTTCACATCGAACTCACTGATGGAACTCTTCACATTGACCTCATCGATGGAACTATTAAAATCGAACTCACCGATGGACCAATTCACCTCGACCTCACTGATGGAACTGTTCACTTCGACCTCACCGATGGAACTGTTCAAGTTGACCTCACCGATGGAACTATTCACCTCCACCTGACTGATGGAACTGTTCGCCTCCACCTCACCAATGTAACTGTTCCCATCGACCTCACCAATGGAACTGTTCACATCGACCTCATCGATGGAACTGTTCACATCGACCTCACTGATGGAACTGTTCACATCGAACTCACCGATGGAATTATTCACATCGACCTCGCCGATGGAACTATTCACATCTACCTTGGAAATGGAACTATTCACATCAACCTTACCGATGGAACCGTTCATCTCAACCTCACCGATGGAATGGTTCACATCGACCTCACTGATGGAACTGTTCCCTTCGACCTCACTGATGGAACTGTTCACTCAACCTCGCCGATGGAACTATTCACCTCGACCTCTTTGATGGAACTATTCACATCGGCCTCACCGATGTAATTGTTCACCTCGAACTCACCGATGAAACTGTTCACCTCAACCTCACCAATGGAACTATTCACATCGACCTCACCGATGGAACTGTTCACCTCCACCTAACCAATGGAACTGTTCACATCGACCTCACCGATGGAATTGTTCACATTGACCTCACCGATGGAACTATTCACATCAACCTCACCGATGGAACTGTTCACCTCGACCTCTCTGATGGAACTATTCACATCGACTTCATCGATGGTACTGTTCACCTTAGCCTCACCGATGGAACTTTCACCTAAACCTCACCGATGGAACTGTTCACATCGACCTCACTGATGGAACTATTCACATCAACCTCATCGATGGAACTGTTCACCTAGACCTCCCTGATGGAACTATTCGCATCGACCTCACCGATTGAACTGTTCACCTCAACCTCACCGATGGAACTGTTCACATAACTAGTAATTTGGAAAAGTGTTTGGTATATGTCACCTTGACCTCCCGAAACACCTCAAACACCAGATTTCAGCAAAGTAATGGACCTAAGAGGTCTAGTCTATTACATCAAATACCTATCAAAACATTCCTGTCCTCGAGAATTCAAAACCATCCTAAAAGGGAACCTAAAATAATTTTAAACAACCACCCATTGAGATACCTCTCAAAAGAGAGCAAGCCATAATAAGAAACCAAAGAAAGACATCTCATAAACATGAATGGTCTATAACCACAAAGGGGACATCATTACATGAAAAGAGTTAAACATCAACCAACTCTTGGTAATGAGCATGTATCTATGACTCACGTTCCCAGGTACTCTCATCCATGCCACTGTGTCACCATAAGACACGAACCAAGGGGATAGAATACCCATGCAACACCTTCTATTTGTAGTCTTGGATCTCCACAGGCCGCTCCCCAAAGGTCGCATCATCATCAACATTGATCTCTCTTCAATCGATGACGTGAGAGTCATCATGAAGATAAGGAAAGATTTGTGACACATGAGAAACATCGTGTATCTGGATCATCTGTGGGGGAAGTGATACTCAATACGACATAGCTTCAACACGATCTAAAACCTCGAAAGGCCCAAAAAGTCAGAGATAAATCTTACTCCCATGACCAAACCTTCTATGCCCACGACGGGGATTCACCTTCAGAAACACATGATCCCAAAAATCTAACTATAAGGGTCTCCTTCTTTGATTGACATATGATTTATGACGATCATTAATTGTCTTCATCCTATCACAAATCACCTAAACTATCTCTTTTTTATTCTGCACTAGTTCTGGTCTAATAATTTCTAACTCTCTGACCCCAGACTAGCACAATAGAGAATGGTAAGGCTGGCCATACAAGGCTTCAAATGGCGCCATACCGATGGTGGAGTGAAAAATGTTTTTGTAAGATAACTCCACCAAGGAAAATTTCCTCATCCACAAAACTCCAAAATCTAGGACACAAGAGTGTAACATGTCTTCAAGAGTCTGGATGTTCCACTCTGTCTGAACGTCCATCTGTGGATGAAAAGTAGTGATAAGGCATAGCTGAGAACCAAAATCATGCTGGATACCTCTTCAAGCCCTAGAGGTAAAATGAGGATCTCGATCGGAAATGATCATCCTTGGAACTCCATGAAGTCTCACCACCTCCTCCAGATATTGCCTCAACAAAACTTCCTATGAGCTTGACTCTTTGATTGCTATGAAGTGGGATGATTTTGTGAAATGATCCACTACCACCCAAATAGCATCATGTACTCCATGATCATGATGTAAACCAGTAACAATGTCCCTTGATATATCCTCCCACTTCCATTGAGGAACATCTAACGGCTGGAGAAAACCACCAGGAACACAGTGTTTGGCCTTTACCTTCTGGAAGACCAAACATCTAGACACAAATTATACAACTGCACACTTCATCCTAGGCCACCAAAACTGGATCCTCAAGGCTTGGTAAATCATTTTCACGCCAGGATTCACCGCTAAATGAGAACTATTTAACTCTATGAGAATCTTCTCATGCATCATCAAAGGAAAAAATATCCTTCCATGATAAAACACTCGGTGTTGTTCATCCTCAGACCAACCATCAGGGGCCTCACTACAAACAACTCGGTCTCCCCATACCTCCACCTCTAGATCCCCCAACTGGGACTCTTCCACCTGATGCACCAGAGATGACTGCACTGTCATATGAAAAAGACAACCTCTACCCCCAACTTCTCCCATATTAAGATGTACTACTAACAGTTCTTCCATTACTCTCCAGGAGTCACCATATTCATGTACTGCTTCACTACGTGACTTTCGACTCAATTCATCAGCAACAATATTCCCCATTGTAGGTGTATATGATGTTTTGAAGTCGTATTATTGTAAAAACTCCATCCACCGATGCTATTATAAGTTCAAGTCATGCTGGGAGAAAACATACCTCAAACTCTTATGATCGATGAAAACCACAAAGTGCTAGGCAATGAGGTAATGTATCCACAACATCAGAGAAAATACCGCAGATGCCGAATCAAGATCATGGGTGGCATAGTTATGTTCATGGGGACACAACTTCTGAGACCCATAAGAGAAAACTGATCTCTTCTGCATCAGAATACAACCTCACCCCAGATGCGAAGCATCATAGAAAACATCAAACTAAACTCCCTCTACTGGAAGACAAAGAACTGGAGCACTTACTAACTTCTCCTTTAGATAATCGAAAGCTGCCTAACACTGATTAGTCCATATGAATGCCTGATCCTTTCTGGTCAAAGTTGTGAGAGGAGTCGCAACTCGAGAGAAATCGGCTACGAACCTCTTATAGTATCCTGTGATACCAAGTAAACTTTTCACCTCTAACACTGTCTTGGGGGATTCCCAAGATACAACTGCTTCTATCTTCTATGGATCCACAACTACTCCCTACTAGGACACATCATTCCCCAAGAAACATACTTCTCGAGTCCAAAACTCACACTTCGACAACTTACCAAATAGCTGATGCTGATGAAGAACTCCAAAAATGGCATGTAGATGCTCTGAATTCTCCCCCTCGACGTGGAGTACACAAGGATTTCGTCGATGAAAACCACCACAAACATGTCTAGGAACTCATAGAACATAGGGTTCATTAATCCCATGAACACAGTTAGAGAATTTTTCATGCTGAACGGCATTACAACGAACTCATAATTCCTATGACGACAACAAAAAGCAGTATTTGGGATATCATCATCCTTCAAACGCATATGATGATATCCTAACTGCAAGTAGACCTTTGAAAACCAACTTTCACCCATTAGTTGATCTAACAAATCATAAATTTTTGGAATAGGAGAGCGATTCTCTAATGTCACTTTTTTTATGCAATGATAATCGACACACAATTGAAAACTACCATCAACATTCTTCACGAACAAAAACAGTGCACCCCACGGTGACACACTCGGCTAAACAAAACCGCATTGTAACAGACCATCAATCTGTATACATAGCTCTCATAAATCATAAGGGGATATATTATTTGGATACATAGATATAGGAGACACTCATGTTTGTAGCTTGATCCCAAAATCGGTCTCTCGTTGAGGGGGTAATGCTACAACCTCTTATAGAAAGACATCAGGTTACTCGTCTCTGACCCTAGGAAACGCCAACTGCTAAACCTCTGAAGAACTCAGCATCAGCTCAGCCATCATGGATGATAAGGACAGAACACACCTTTGACCCATATGAGGGTATCTCTCACCAAAAAACACCATTTTATCTCCATCTGCATCGAAGAACACAACCTGCCTCCTGAAGCAATCCACAATAGCCTGCACCAAATACAACCAATCCATTCCAAGGATGAAATCATATGGTTGTATTCATAAACATAGGAAATCTCCCCAAGAGCGGTGATTCCCCAACACTAGCTCACAGTATCTACATACTTCAAACAAGTCATCTCGACCTCCAACAGGTGTAGTCAACACCAAGGGCACTGCAAGCCTCTCTACCTCAAGTCCCAAAGCATGGAAAAGGATATGTGATATAAAGGAGTGTGTCACTCCTGAATCCAACAAGTCATACACCAAGGTAGAAAACAAGAAATGGGTACCTCGAATGACGTCTGGATCACCTGGATCTGGCAATGCTAAATAATAAATTTGACCACGACCTCCTCCATGGCCTCTCTGACCCTAATGACGACCACCACCACAGTCGCGCTCTGATATCTGAGGATGGGGAGCATCACTGGGTTTTCCTCTGTCTGCCTCATCTACCCTCTACTAATCTAAAGATGGTGCAACCTACTACTACTGCCTCGGCTGGAACTGGCTCAACGGAGGAACCTGGATCGGAACAACTAGTGCACAATGATTGCTCTGAAAGTTCAGTCACTCTCATTGCTAATGACATCAACTACCACAAGAAAAAAAGTGTCTGATCCCTTGGCATAGGCCTGTGAAATTTATCCCCCATAGAAACAAGATGTTGAGGGATGGTACCTACCCCCGGCCAAACGGAAACTCTTATTCTTGGAAAACTGGGAACCCCGGACAACAAATCTGTTTCATGAGGAATCATGATGAATCCACTCTCGTGATGATCCGATTCTGGCCAATGTCCTCCGGAAAACCTCTACCCTCACCAGAACCTTAACATATGTCTTCAGCAAAAATGTGGTGACCTAGAACTGGATCTCTGGATGTAAAGCCTCCTCAAAAACTTTTCCCAAGCCTCCTCATCTGGAAACAGGTCTGAAGCATATCTTAAATGGTTCCTAAAATAGATTCCAAACTCTCACACACTGTATCACCCCTGTAAATGGGAAAGAAGCTCCTAGAAACTGGATTCCTTCACGGTTGAGGAAATAAAATTGACTCTAAACTTGTCTCAGAACTCCTCCCATGAGATCGCTGACTTCTCATGATCCCTGAGGAACAAGAACCAACACTATCTCACTGCTCCACGCAGCATCGTCGCAACCAAGGACACCCAGTGCTCCTTCCGATCATAGAATTAATTGAAGCCTATCTTGACCTCCTCTAACCAGTCTTCTATGACTGCATCTGAAATGGATCCCCCGTACTTCTACAGACTCTGGCTCTAAAACTCTCAGAGTGTCCTCCTCCAAGTGTCGTCATCATCAACCTCTACCCGGCAGCGATCTACTGGCATAGCCTGCTGGATATATTCTATGGGATCCTGATGAGGACGTCGACCTAGAGCCATACCTGTAAAATAACAAACAGATAGAACTCCTAAACCTAGAATATGGAATAATCAGCATTAATTAATTAATTTTTTTCTTTTATTCAATTTAGGTTAACCTATCCCATGGTCTACCCATTCAAACATATGCACAAATAAGAATGATGCATGATCATTTCCTAGGTCTCGACCTAGAAAATAGTATCACCTTGTTTAGTAGCCATTATAAACTAAAAGGTCCGCGCATCAGATCATATGGGGCCCTAAAAGCCTATGTATCATCCGGTCTCCAGTGTCTACATCACTTGATAAACATTAAGGACATTGTTTCCCTACCAAACCATGAAACCTCACCTTTTCCTAACTCCAAACTATATCCTATCCCTAAACCATACCTTTGATACCACTCTCTCATGACCCCCTCCCCACAAAGTGTACCCCTCATGGGATGGAAATTTGAGAAGGGAGATAATGACACCCAACACACGCCTCCAGTAGGCTTGGGTTGGCTACTAGTATCGAGGGTACACTAAACACATAGATAGGAGTCATTGCCCTCTAAGAGAACACATGCGAAAGAGAGAGATAAGACAGACACCAACCAAATCCAAGTCAGACTGCAATATAAAAGAAATCTCAAGTACACATAAGTAATGTCATGAAAAACTACTATAAATAAAAGGGGAAAACTACAAGTACCCAAAAGAAAATAAAAAACAACAGCAACCACGAAGCCTAAACAGCTTCTGCAACCCCAAGCTAGTAGAAACCAGCCTGATCTCCAACCTGCTCCAAGTGACCACAAAAATAGTTTATATATAAATATGGTGAGTATAACATTATACTCAGTAATATCATCCCTAGATCCTCTCGTGAAAAAGTAAATAAAGCATTCTAAAGCACAGTGAACAACAAGTAAAACTAAATCATCACCTAAAAAAGTATACTAAGTTCCCAGCCTCACCATGGCTACTCTCAACAAGTATCGTATACAAGAGTATATAATATAATAAAGAATATCAAGGTTACCCTGCTACTACTTCCCCACTAGTTTTCTACTTTTTCTCAAAGTCACACATCCTAAGAATCTCTCTCCAAAAAAGGCTTGCAGGCAGACACCTGGGTGAAGAACCACAATATGCACCTCGTGCAACAAAACCACCACGTCCACGTAAGTAAAGTAACTGGGTAGTTTCTGGAAGCCACCTCAGCTCGCATAACGTGTATCATACGCCCAGTATTATACCTCAAGCCATTACAGTCCATACATCGAGTAAGGATCCTCAAGCCATCACAGCCTATAAACGTTACACCTATAGTAGTTCATAGGAAACTATATCCAAAATATATGTGTGTGAATAAACAAAAGCCATTAAATCCCTCTACACACATATATGGGGAAAACTAACCAATGTGCCTATCAGCACAAGTATCTACCAAGAGAAGAGAGTGGGTCCAAAGGGGGTAGTCATCCATCCATCCTCCCACCAGAATGTTGGGTAAAACACCTCCCCAGGTCTCAGAATCCCCAAGATGTTAGTTTCCCTAACTAACGGTGTGGAGTAGCGTATAGAAACAAAAAAGTACAAAATATAATATAGCTCACAACCACACTATGGGCATAACCTAGTCTTAAACACAACTACAGCTAACGTATCTCAAACTCCCAGCTGTCACTTCTATGACTAGGTATCCTATAAGCACACAACCATTTAAAGGTATTAATTACATTACTTCATTCCCTTTTTATCATTTTCACTTTACGTTAATTAATTCTTTAAACATTAATTAACCATTAATAATTGCACATTAAACTTCATTAGCATCACACCCAAAGTCCATTGTCCCTTTAAATTGTAACCTCAACATTGCGTCCTAGCAAGATGCAATCCCTTGGGTTAACATCATTTATTCAATAATTTATGAACAACATTATTACTTTCCCATATTCCTAGTCATTCTAGAAAAAAATTCTACGATACTAAACCCAAGGGGGCTCAACTTGGTGAGTATATGAACTACCCTTCAAGTCTTTTCCGCTTATAGAACAGGCATAAACACATCCTCCCCCGATAATCTAAACACGAAAAGCATGTGGCATACCCTGCATGTCTTCATCCATTTTTGGAAAGAGGGTAAGCAAACCAGCTACTTTTAGTAGTGGGGAATGTAAAGAAGATAAACAACCAATAAGAATCCTCAAGCATCCCAACATTCATATCCAACCCATTTCATCATCCTTGATGTCCTTCCTAACACCCACATGAATAAACTGATGCATCTCTCCACTATAGGCGTCAACAAATGCCACAACCAATAGGTATCCCTACCCCCACATATCATAACAGCCTTCTAGGATCACATTACAACACGAGCAGCAAGAAAACACTCATCATATCAATTGGGCTCTTGACCCTTAAACAAGAAAGAGGGTAACTCAGAACCCTACAAGGACTTATCTTTTATCTAACAACCAGTTCTTTAATCCATCTTAGATTAACTGATTTATTATTCATAGGTTCCAACTTTGGGAAACCTACATAGTAAGCTGTCACAAATAATTAAACATGCTTACTGCACCAATTTGATTGACAAAAAATTATAACAACAAGAACCAGATTCATTTAAATGCCTCTTTATCTTTATCCAAAAAATTATCAATTAATTCTGAATTTTCGATCTTTACCAATTTCCATAAAGAACAAAAAGCTAAACAAAGAAAGAATAGATATCACTCTATCTAAAAAAATAAGAGGCAATAACATACGATTGATATCAATTAATTTATCTATTTCAAATATTTATTGTGTCAATTCCATTGTGATCTAGTGGAATAAAACATCAAAACTATATAGTTGGGCATAAAAGAAAAGAGAAGAAACAAATCCCCTTCCTCAAATGGTTCTTGACATTCTTTATACGAGAATGAGCCACACAATGGGTCACGATCTCCTCCTCCCATGACAACTGTATCCACCCAAGGATGCAGAGACACCACCACACTGGTCAACACCCAATAAAATCCCATTAGGAACATGGAGATAGCATTCCATAAAAGGGAAAGGGGAAACAAAAGGAGATGAGCCCAAAAGATTGACGATAGATCGTACCTTATATCAAATATTGATTGATACTTCTTGGTTGCATCAAAAATAGAGGGGAACCAATCCAAGGAGGAAATTTTGATCCCAGAACTCCTATGGGATGGAATGGAAGGTTTGAGCATCCCACACATGAGATAAAGGATGAAGAATTAGGGAGGAAGATATCTCATCCCTTTATAAGATTTAGCAGAGCATCGGTTTAAGATACACCAGATTTTTGATTAAAAGTGAATCTCATTAAAACACACAGTTTGACCATGTAAAAGCATCCCGAGCCTTAGAAAAAAATTAATATAGAAGTTATGGCATTTGAATCGGCCTTAGAGTCCATAAAACGAGGCTTTAAATACATTTTACATCAAAGAAAACGTCAAAGGGGAAACATTGTAGGAAGTTGGAAACACTGTTCATGAACACGAAATTTTTCAAAGGAAAGTGGATACCGTTAGAACCTCACCATTCTAAAAACACTATTCATGAATTCCAAAATTGGAAAAGGAAAGAGGCTGCGGTTAGAACCTCACCATTCAGGAAGCACTATTCACATAAGGTTACCATTTCACTATTCACATCGACCTCACCGATGAACTGTTCACATTGACCTCACCGATGGAAATGTTCACATCGTCCTCACCAATGGAACTGTTCACCTTGACCTCACTGATGGAACTGTTCACATCAACCTCACCGATGGAACTATTCACATCAACCTCACTGATGGAACTGTTCACCTCAACCTCACAGATGGTACTGTTCAAATTAACCTCACCGATGGAACTGTTCACATCGAACTAATCGATGGAACAATTCACCTAGACCTCACTGATGGAATAGTTCACCTAGACCTCACCGATGGAATTGTTCACAACAACCTCACTGATGGAACTCTTCAAATCCACATCACTGATGGAACTGTTCACATCAACCACACTGATGGAACTGTTCACATCGACCTCGCTGATGAAACTGTTCACATCGACCTCCCCAATGGAACTGTTCACCTCGACCTCACCGATAGAACTGTTCACCTCAACCTCACCGATGGAACTGTTCACATCGACCTCACCGATGGAACTATTCCCTTCGACCTCACTGATGGAACTATTCACATCAACCTCACCTATGGATCTATTTCCTTCGACCTCACTGATGGAACTATTCACATTGACCTCACCAATGGAACTATTAATCTCGACCTCTCCAATGGAACTATTCACATCGACCTCACCGATTGAACTGTTCACTTGGACCTCACCGATAGAACTGTTCACCTCAACGTCACCAATGTAATTGTTCACATCGACCTCGCTAATGGAACTGTTCACATCGACCTCCCTGATGGAACTGTTCACATCGACCTCACCGATGGAACTGTTCACCTTGACCTCACCGATGGAACTATTCACACTAACCTCACTAAGGGAACTATTCAACTCAACCTCACTGATGGAACTGTTCACCTCAACCTCACCGATGGAACTCTTCACATCAACCTCACTGATAGAATTGTTCACCTTGACCTCACCGATGGAACTTTTCACATAAACCTCATTGATGGAACTGTTCACGTCGACCTCACCAATGGAACTGTTCACCTCAACCTCACCGATGGAACTGTTCACATCGACCTCACCGATGGAACTGTTCACATCGACCTCACGATGGAACTGTTCACATCGACCTCATCGATGGAACTGTTCACCTCGACCACATCGATGGAACTGTTCGCATCAACCTCACCGATGGAACTGTTCACCTCAACCTCACTGATGGAACTATTCACATCGACCTCGCCGATGGAACTATTCACATCGACTTCGTCGATGGAACTTTTTACATCGACCTCCCCAGTGGAGATGTTCACATATTCCTCACTGATGCCACTATTCACTTCAAACTCACCGATGGAACTATTCACATCGACCTCAACAATGGAACTGTTCAAATTGACCTCACTGATGGAACTCTTCACATCAACCTCACTAACGGACTGTTCACCTCGACCTCTCCAATGGAACTATTCACATCGAACTCACTGATGGAATTGTTCACCTTGACCTCACCGATGGAACTGTTCACCTCAACCTCACTGATGGAACTAGTCATATCGACCTCACCAATGGAACCGTTCATATCAACATCACCGATGGAACTGTTCACCTCGACCTCACTGATGGAACTGTTCACATTGACCTCACCGATGGAACTGTTCAACTCAACCTCAACGATGGAACTGTTCACATCGACCTCACCGATGGAACTATTCACATCAACCATGCTGATGGAACTGTTCACATCGACCTCCCTGATGAAACTGTTCACATCGACCTCACCGATGGAACTGTTCACCTCAACCTCACCGATGGAACTGTTAACATCGACCACACCGATGGAACTGTTCCCATCAACCTCACGGATGGAACTATTCACATTGACCTCAACGATGCAACTATTCACCTCAACCTCTTCAATGAAACTATTCACATCAACCTAACTCATGGAACTGTTCACCTTGCCCTCACCGCTGGAACTGTTCACCTCAACCTCACCAATGGAACTGTTCACATCGACCTCACTGATGGAACTGTTCACATCGACCTCACTGATCGAACTCTTCACATGGACCTCATTGATGGAACTATTCACCTTGACCTCACCGAAGGAACTATTCTGATCGACCTCACCAATGGAACTGTTCACCTCAACCGCACCGATGGAACTGTTCACCTCAACCTCACCAATGGAACTATTCACATCGACCTCACTGATAGAACTGTTCACCTTGACCTCACCGATGGAACTATTCACATAAACCTCACCGATGGAACTGTTCACATCGACCTCACTGATGGAACTGTTCACTTCGACCTCACCGAAGGAACTGTTCACATCGACCTCACTGATGGAACTGTTCACATCAACCTCACTGATGGAACTATTCACATCGACCTCACTGATGGAACTATTCAACTCGACCTCAATGATGGAACTGTTCACATCAACCTCACTGATGGAAATGTTCACATAAACCTCACCGATGGAACTATTCACATAGACCTCACTGATGGAACTATTCACATCGACCTCATCGATGAAACTGTTCACATCAACCACACCGATGGAACTTTTCACATCGACCTCCCCGATGGAACTGTTCACATCGACCTCACTGATGGAACTATTCACTTCAACCTCACCGATGGAATTCTTAACATCGACCTCACCGATGGAACTATTCACATTAACCTCACTGATGAAACTGTTCACATCGATCTCACCGATGGAATTTTTCACCTTGACCTCTCTGATGTAACTATTCACATCGACCTCACCGATGGAACTGTTCACCTCGACCGCACCGATGGAACTGTTCACCTCAACCTCGCCAATGGAACTGGTCACATCGACCTCACCGATAAAACTATTCACATCAACCTCACCGATGGAACTGTTCACCTCGACCTCACTGATGGAACTGTTCACATTGACCTCACTGATGGAACTATTCACCTTAACCTCACCAATGGAACTGTTCACATCGACCTCACCGATGGAACTGTTCACCTCAACCTCACCGATTGAACTGTTCACATAACTGGAAATTTGTAAAAGTGTTGGGGATATGTCACCTTGACCTCCCGGAACACCTCAAACAGCATATTTCCGCAAAGGAATGGACCTGAGAGTTATGGGACATTACATTCAACCCCAATAAATGTTTTGTAATACTCTCTATAGGGATTATTAATTGGTATAAGATCATTCTTGATATTGTTCTAGGAAAATTTCCCTTAAATTTTAGTTTTGATCTTATTTGATAATATCATTTTGGTCAAACAGATCTCTAAAGGCAATGAATACCATCAACCACAAAGGGGTTTTTATGTTCCATGCCAAGGGATTACAATATTGGAAATATTGGTTGGTTATATATCTTATTTTGTTTATTATATATATCCTTCATATCCCCGATAATGGTGTAAAAATTCCAAATTTGTTATATTTTATACGTGTTTCCTAATATGAAAAATCTTAAACTCTATGGGTCAGTACAAAATGTTTTAATTTCTTACCTCTCATATAAGGAGTAAACATGAGTGGTGGAATCTACAAAATAAAATAAATATGTATAAAATAATATGAAATCAGTGATAGATAAAAAAATTTAAGGTTTCACTATTACAAATTTGTTAATATCAATATGAGAATATTCAAATATAAGAAGATAAAGTGGTGGATGATATATTTATTTTGATAAATAAAATTTTATGTTAGATTCAAATCTACATATAAATTATTTAAGATTCCATAATAGTAAGGAAATTTATGGGGGTTCTCCCAAAAAAATTGTGTAAACATTCATACTTTACATGATGGAGAATGTGATGAGTGGATAATTGGAAATATCAATAATTCTTTTCCAACCTCTGAGATGTGGAGTGGTAAAACCTTATAGATAAACAAAAAAATATGATAATTAAACTACATTTGAAGCGTCTAGTAGTTTGAAACATGCTTAATTAAATAATTATCATAAATTTTAAATCGATGTTGAATATGATTCCATGGATTCTAGAAATCTCATGTAATAATTTTCTGAAGTAATTTTATGAGGAGAAGGTAAATGTATGAGTGAAATTACATTAATTATGTAATTATTGGTAATTTTTCAGTTAATTTCCCTATGAAGGTACATGAAATTGGGGAAGATAATCTCTATAAAATATCATCATGTAGGAATAATATGGCTCATGGTAATAGTGGAGTAAGGCCCTTCAATTAAATAAGAATTTCCAAAACAAAAATAAAGAATACCCTTATCTTAAAACATGATGTCATATCATGTGATAAGGAAATTTAAAGAGAGACCACGGACTTCAAGAATATACGATTTCATTGTTTCTTGGATAATATTTATTATTCCAAGGATCGCTATAATAAAATAGAGGAAATTTTTAACATAGAAGAATAAAATTATATAGGAACATAAAAGGATTTAAAACAATTAATGGTACTCATATCATACTTGAAGAGAAATATGAATCCTAAAATAGGGGGAAAAATATTAAAATCTAAGAATGATTCCTTAAATAAATATATTGATGAATGAAAATGGAAGGACCTAATAAAGATGTAAATTAATTTACCTTGAATAATGGGAGACCTAATTAAAATTTCTTAAATTAGAGATATAGTTTTCTTACCATTACATATTTAATTACTATGAATATTGAGGTATATTATTTTGATTTAAATTAATTGATACAAAATAATTCCTTGAGATTTTTCCATGATGTAGTGAAATATGTTTTATATTGTTCCAACGTAAAAAAAGAAAGGTGTTAATTCAACCCTGGAATATAGATATTGTCTAATTATACTATAAATCATTGTTTTTAACACCCAAAAATGTAATCCCAATTCTGGAAGTGGTGAAAAAGTGATAAAGGTGATACTTTCCACTAAGAAATAGAAAACACCCATTATAAATCTCAATAGTGGTCCTAAAATATCCATGAACGGTAAGGTGTGGATGAATATGATTACCAATTATAATACTAAAAGAAAATATATGGAAAATAATTCTACTAAGGATGATATGGTCTAAAATAAGGAATATATTTAGAATAAAAAGTAGTATCAATAACTATATTTTAAAGAATCTGCTAATGATTTGTAGACATTTCATATTAAAGTAAGATGTTTGTTCTATGGAGTTTAAATACACAATGAATATGTTCTCTACAAAAATTTATCACTTCCACAATAAAATATATAAATTATATCAAGGGGAGAAAATATTAAGTTCCTAGAGGATATCTGATGCAATATCTAATAGAGAACGTAAAGTTGTGAAATAATTTTTCTTCTAATGAGGAAACTTATAGGATGTGGGATAAACCAATACACAATACCACCAAGATTATCATTACTCTACCTAAGAAATTAATGTGGAATGAGAACTATGAATCTATACAAAATAGTATTAATCAAGAGTATTCAATGGTGTTTTAGGTCTCTTATAGTGATATAAAATTAAAGATTCATTAGATAATTGATAATGGTTAATTATCACACATGACTGAAAAATGGAATATCTTGAAGAAAAACCAACATTTTGATGCAAATGTTATCATTTTTATGAAATATAGTGATGTTTTATTTATGGATATATTAAATAACACTCTCTAAAGTGTTCCTCAAGATATATTACAAAATAATATATTCTTAAATAAGTGGTTAAATAATTAAAAAATATTGATGATGTTACAGTGGACAATTGGTAATTTGTTTTATATTTATATATATAAATACATTTTCTATATTTGTATAATATAGTAAATTCAGTTTTTTAGAAGAATAATTTTCTATTTAGTGTTAAATAACACCAATACATTAATCATTTATGAATATATGATAAATCTATTAAATCACTATTATGGGTAAAATTATATTTTTGAAACATGTAACACATGTATGATATTAAAAAAGTGGTACAAGGTAATGGAAATCAAGAAAAAGAACCTCTAGGGTTAATACACATTAATGGTTGTGTTTTGATGTGTTTTAATATGAGAAAAAGATAATATTAGATCATTATTTATATTTATGATTTTAGTCACATGGATTATGTCAATATTATGTCAGGTAATTTTGATTGTCTATATAGATTTAATCACATTTAAAAAAATAATAATATCCAAATGAGATATTCTAGAAACCTATTTCAATTTGATAATATATCTAAATAAATATATGGATAATTTTAGTAATATCATGATAAAAATGAAATAAGTATTCATTATAGTGATCTGTAAACGTCCCAGTAAAATAGATTAGTTGTGAGGAAGAATTGAAGTTTGGTTTTCATTTAGGAAACCATGTTATTAGATGATGAAAATTTAAAATTCATCTAGAGGAAAGTCACAACTAGATTCACCAACATCTTAAGTGAATTTTTAGTCTAAAAAAATTCATTCAGTGCACCATATTAGATATGGTTTAGAAGGAAGATAAACATGTAAAGTAAAAAGGTATATCTATACACATGGTGGAAGAAATTTACCATGATATAATAATGATCTATGTGGAATAATTAATAGTTCTGATCTAAATATTTTGGAAAGCAAAAATATATTATAATCATAGTTCCTGATAAATAATGAAATTAAAAGAGTTCATGTTGATAATGTTGGATAGAATAAGATAGATATGAATGGTAAAGTGGATTTAAAATTTTATAATATTGATTTTGAGGAGTCTAATGATGTGTATGTTCCACAATATATATGATATAAATTTTAATGCCTCAAAAAAACAGGTTGATATTGAAAATATCCTTTGATATAATTGTATGTTTTTACAAACATGGGGTTTTTCAAGAATTTATCATCAGAACAAATTTATTTCAAATGGTGAGATTAATAGTGTTAAAGGGGATTTATAACATTAGGATTGGAAAAAACAATTTAATAAAAGTGTAATTATATTTAAAAGAATATAAATTGGGAGTTAGTGTCAGATCCCAAAAACAAGAATATTATTAGGAAAAATTATCTTTTGAAAACAAATATCAATGAGGGAGGTGAGTTAGCATAAAATAAATAAAAACTTATTTAAAAATTATAATATAACGTTAAATTTATATATTTTGATGATATTTCTTATTTAATCATATTTCTTTAAATGACCAAATCATTATTCTGATATTATACCAAGGGAAATATTACATTCTCCAAATGGATGTGAAATCAATATTTTCGAATGGTGACCTTTAGGAAGAATAATATATTATTAAATATTAAGGTTTAATAATTTTTAGTTTTGTTTCTAAAGTTTTAAATTATAATAAATAAATATATATCCTAAAATAACCTCCTCTAGTTTGGTATTAAATGATGGGTATCAATTTATGGGGAATTGGTTTTAATGAAAGATAAAGTGTATGATAATATCTATGTAAAGGTAGATGACACAAACACACTAATTATGATTGTGTATATTAATGGAATAACGTTTTAGGGAAAATATAGGATAATTATGAGGAATGTACTTCCAAAATTATGATACATCATGATATGTCAATAATACGGGATAAATTTTCCTAGGTTTTTAAGTTATAAACCCAATAGATTCTATATTTTTCTCAAAACAAAATTACACTAATTAATTTTTTAATATATTTTGAATATAATAGTTGGTATATTAATTTATACTTTAAATTTTTTAGGCTAAGTCCTCTAATAATGAATGAGGATGGATTTTTGTTCAAATAAATATCTGATGGCTTATTAGCTTACTTTACATAATAATGTCTATACCAAACATCATATTTTTAGTAATTATTTTTTGTTGATTCCAATGAAATAATTAAGAGTTATATATTGAAAAGGGTTTCTATATTTCAGTTATGATAAGAAGATATCATTTATGATTTATAATTATTCTAATATATATTGGGAATGAGATATTGGTGTTTGATAGTATATAAATGGAGGAGCATTATTTATAAGGGGAAGATGAATTTATTGGTAATTAAATAATAAAAATTACATTACATGATGAAAAAATGAATATATATATATGTTTGTGTGTGTGTTTTTCCATTTCAATCCACGACACAATTTATTTTCATGATGTCACAAATATAATAGATGAGGGTGAATTTTCCAAACACATTCATGATTAAGTGTGATAATAAAATTTCATACAACTTGTAAAGGAATTTGATATAATTTTTTGGTTCAATAATATTGATATCAAGTACCACTTCATCAAGGATAGGGTAAAATGATGTGAGATATAATTATATAATATTTCAACTAAGTAGAGAATATTTATTACTAAGATAAATCCACTAAATTGGATTCTTATAGCACATGAGAATGTTGTTGTGAGTTAATTATCTCTTAAAATCCCGATAGGTTTTTTGTTTTAATTCCAAAAATCCATTCCTCTTCATTTGGTGAATAATGGGGATCACACAATAGGAGATCTTTCTGATGGGTCAGAGAGGCTCAATTTTTTTATAGGTGTTGATCAATGGAGAGAAGAGGAGAATATTTTTTGTTAGATAGGGGAAAATGATAGGTTTTCCATTAAATAATGAGTAATAGATCCTATAATGATTCACATGTATTATACAAATCCAAATGGTTAATTAAAGATCCCTTAATGATTAGGTGAGTTTATTACTATTGGTTTTGAGGAGCTCTCAAAAAGTGAATTGAAAAAGGTTTCGTTGTGAGCGGTTCTCAATTGAGACTTGGTCAATATAACCTTAGTATTATATCTAGGGTTGGAGTATTATCACAAACACCATTATATATTATGGTGTGATGTATATATATCCATTAAATTAGATGAATAGTGGGATATTTTTTAGATATATTTATTTATCAGTATTGAATTTACTTTCCTTTTTTAATTGTTGAACAAATACTCATGTATAGATTTAAATATTTTCTAAATGAGATAATATGTAAAGTAAAGAGATTATTACATGTTAAATTTAATAATTAAAACAATTGTTTTTGAGAAAAATATATAAATTTATAGAATTTGTATGGGAAAGAGAGAAGGTAACGTGGGAAAAATCCTTATTTTTTCATCATAGTAATGAAATTTGGATTATGATAATATTATAAGGTGTATAGAATATAACACATCCGGGTTTTAGAATATATTTTCTTTTAAAAAATTCATGGTTTTTTACAGCTTGTGATGAACATAACATTGATCATTAACAAATAATTTGATAATAAATATAAAATTAAAGACATAATTATATAGTTAAATGATATTAATAAAATAAATTATTTTTTTAAAATGGTGAAGTTGACGTAGAAAAATACATTTGATTCTAAAGAGACTATTTTTAACTATTTTATTTAATTATTACTATTTTTTAAAATGAATATTTTTATGGAGTGATATAAATATAAATTGATGATAAAATAGATGTAAAAAATAATAAAAATAATTAAAGACATTAATGGAATGGTTAATTAATGATAAGTAATAGGAACATAATAATTCATTGTTAAATAAAAATGTTTTCTTTAAAACATTGTTTTACTATATATAATTTATTTAAAAGATAATTTATTTTATTTAGAGAATTAAAATAATGTAAATGTATTTTTTATACATGGATAAAATGTAATGATCATTCATACATTAAATATCATATGGTTAGTAATAAATATGAATTAATTTTAAGGTAAAAATATATATTTTTTTGGAAATCTATTTTTTATGTGTGAACGTATATTCTCATAAAAATGATATTTATCACTATTTATGAGTTATTTTAATGAAATTTTTAGATAATAATTCCATTAAAATAAATTAAAATTCATCCAATGGTGTTTAGTGGGATAGGAAAAATAATAAATTAATCTAATGCCTCAAAAATTCATTTTTTATGAAAATTAATTTTATCTATTTTGTGCATGGATAATAGAATTAATTTTTTTCCAAATATTGAAATTGAATATGATAAAATATATTACATATTTTGAATTCACCTATAAATTGTTTTGTTATGACAATTTCATTATCGGTCATAGAAAAGATGTTATTGCTATAAAAAATAACTCACTGTGGTAATGGTTAAAATGTTTTCTACTATGGGATAAGTATTAAAATATCACAAAAATATATTATTTTTATTTTAATATATGAGTGTATTTTTACCTCCTATAATATGATCATTGATTTTTCTTTACTTTATTTCTAGTATCAAAATATAATTATTTTATATAAATTTAAATGTAAGGTTATTTATAAGGAAACCACTCCACTCACTTATAAAAGGGAACCAAATCTCCTCACTTTCCAACACACATTTAGAAACTTAAATCAACCATTATATACCCATATAATCTCTCAAATTTCCTTCCCATGTCATTGAGGTTTTTTTCACAACAATTTTATCCTAAAAGGATTAAGGTGTGTTGTCACACACATTTTTTTTGTCTTTGTATTGATCTGGTCCATTGGAAATCCTGATCCTTTTCATGGGTATTTTGTGAGATGAATCATGATTTTTGAAGTTTCATATATGTCTATCCACCCTAATTTGGGATTCCCATTGTTTGTTTAGTAGTTTTTGAAGAAAGGGTGGTTACTTCATGATTTGGGTCAACCGTGAGCCCATTCCCGGTTTTAAAAACCGAATTTGTTTCTTTTATAACTATTTTTTTTTCATCTTTTTTCACCCATTCAACTTCCCAATTGTCCTATACTGATATATTGAAACATATGTATCCTTTTTGACCCATTAGAAATTCATAAGAAGGGTGAATTTGAGTTACATATTTAGGTATTGGGCCAGCCCATGGGCGCATTTCCTGTTTTAAAAAAATAATTCGTTTCATTTATATATTTTTCATTTTTGAATATTTTTCGGTGATTCCACCTCCCCCAGGAAGCCCATAACCCTATCCTAACCCTAATAATCTATTTTAAATCTTTGGAGCTCATATGGGTCGTGGTGTAGGGCGAAATGTCTCAGGATACCTCAAATCGTCCAGAATTGAAAAGGTAAATTGTATCACTAATAAATCAATAAATTCGTATTCGTTTGGCCACAAATATTCTTTCCCTGGTTCTTACAGACCTTATTAGTCTCTCCAATAATTTTCATGAAATTACCTTCTCTCTAGGGTTGCAGATCTAATGGAAGACAAAGAGTTTTCTAGGGTGAAAGGTGAGATTCCTTCTCCTTTCACCTTCCTCTTCCCCCTCCTTTCATTATTTCTTTGATTTTTATTGTCCCCTAGTCTTTATAGACCTATGGTTTTGTTATACCATGTTTGTTTTATGGTTTTTCTGTTTTTTTAGGTCTGGTATTTATAGTTTTAGGGTTTATAAACCCGGTCGGGTGATTTCGGGTGTGCGTTTCAATTACGCCAAAGATTTGAGGTAGGATATCCATTCCACATGCCTTTATCATTAAAGTTTCATCATTTTAATATTTTCCAAAACTTATATAAATGTTCATTATTGTTTTTAAGCCTTTGGATAATTTTCTTGGTGTCCAAAGTGGTTGTTTAATCATTGTTTTGTGAAAGGTAGTGTTGTTTTGTCATGAAAGTGCTCAACAAGTGTTTGTTTAAATGTTCTGTTATCTTTTACAACTATTTTGTGAGGTTTATAATCTGGTTTATGGTATTTTTAACATTTTACAGTATCTTGAATGAAAATATGACAATCAATTGGTGTTTTATTCCTTTTCATGTACTTAAAATAAATTGTTTTGTTTAAAAAGGGCATGTCATGTGTTCGGTAAATTGCCCGGTTGGCTTTTATGTGTGATGTGTGATTTAAAAGTTATTTGTTTGGATTCATAAATTAATTTGAAGAATTATAAATGGTATTTTTGGGTAATTATATGGATTTCCAATTTTTATTTGTTTTTACAAAAAAGTGTGTTTTGATTTACAACATATTTTGGCCCGAGTTGCCCAAAAATGGACCGTTTCACATCTTTATGAAAATGGTTATGTTTTGAATATGTAACCTGAGTATTATAAGATATTTATGAATGTGGTTTGCTGATGTAAATTTTGTTTATACATATCCTTAATAAAATTAAAATTCATACCTTCGTCAAAGGTTAGTTTTGAGAAAATGTTTAAAGGCATGTTTCACATTTCCTAGAAATAAAGGAGTGTTTTACTTGTATATAACAAGTTGTGCAATTGGGATTGTTTTATGGTCCATTAAATGATTTTATTAAATATTTATTGGGATTCCAAATATGATTTGGTTTGGTTTTTATGTGTGTTTATATTTTAAAGAGTGTTTTTGAAAGAGTTTTATGTGCAAAGCCTCAATACACTTCATAAAATTGTTTTACAAAAATATTTAGTAGTTTTTTGATTAGTGTAAGCAATGTGAAGAAATATTATGGGATGTTTGTGTTTTTATGGTTTTGGAATGTAATTTGGATGTGAAATGTGTATTTGATAATATGTTTAACAAGATTGATCACTAAAGGGAATCCCGGGTATCTAGGTGGGCGGACGTGTACTAGTATGCTAGTGATTCTGTGGGGGTTGGCCTCTGTTTCACGTAGCAAATTTGACGATGACAACACTAAATAAAATATGATGATCATGATGATTGGGGACCACTAGTTTATGGGTATGTTCCCTACTAGTGTCTCGTGCACGAGAACGGATATTTATTATAGTTACTTTCACCGAGATACGAGGTACCTGGGGCTCACAACTAACTAGTGCCTAGGGGTATTCTAGTGACTAGTACTCATTGACTATTTTGTACTCACTATCAGCATACGGTGTGTTTGGATTCTAAATTCAGTAGTATGTGTTATTTATTCAAATGTTAACATTCTTTAAATCATCCCTCTTGAAAACTATTTTCATTTTGAAGGTTCACCTCTTTGAAAAAAATTGTTACATGCATTTTTGTTTATTAAACATGCATGTTTTTGTCTGATAATTATTATAGCATGGAAACTCATTTGAAAACCATACTTTCATATCTTGAATTTAAAACTATAAATTGATGTTTTTTTTATTTTAAAGGAATGTTCATTGAGAATAGAATATCGGGATAACCTACTGAGTTTTAATACTCACGCCTATAGTCTTCTTCTTTTTTTAGCCCTTGTGCAGGTTTCATCTTTAGTTCGATCACCTTGGGAGACATTTGATCATTGTGTTGCAGAGTGACCAGAAGTTTCACATGGATTTACTTGGTCATCAGGATTGTTCAGTTGAGTTGTTGTTTTTTTTCTACTTTTAGTTTCTTGTACAAATAATATTTAGTTTAATTTTTATATAAATTAATTTTGGGTTGTCCGTTTATTTCCATTGTTTGTTTGATTGTTTATATATGGGCGAAATCATTCCCTTGTGTACTCTATTGATTCCCTTGGTGCTTTTCACCCTCCCGGGAGGATTGGGAATGCCTCTCAGGACTTGTCGCGGCCTGGCCTGGGTGACCAGTTCAGGGTCGACTCTGGCTGGTTCGTGACAAAATGGTATCAGAGGAGGTCGTCTCTTAGCAGACCTTTCTTTTTAGAGTGCCCTTGTTATTTTGGGGATGTCAAGGTATATGGAGTAGGATTTTTGGGACTTGAGGGGTAAGTGAAAGAAGAGCGTCACGAAGTCTTTCTTGTTCTAATCCTCGGGTTTTCATGGGAAGTCCGGTTTTATTAGTGTCCTTGGTTCTTGTTGATTTTTTGGGGTTGGGATATGACAAGGGGAGTCTGACTAATGGCCTCTATGAGCTTTTAGGGCCTGGAAAGCCATGTGGAGCTGGGGAATGGTCCTAATAAGTCTATCTGTGTTGGTGTTGTGTTTTCCATATGGCCGCCAACCATATGTTCAAGTCACCCACTGACACTAGTTCCTTTTTTTGGGTGTCTTGAACATTTCTTGAATTCTGAATTTTTGTTTCTAAAATCCTTGTGTGAGAATTGTGGAAATGGGTTTTAAAGTAGGGATTAGATTTTGAAAAGTTAAAAATGGGGTTTTCACAAATTAAATATAATAATGGTTTTGGAAGGATGTGTTTTTGTAAAAAAATGGAGGGAAGTGGAAATGATTTAAATGGATTGGGTTATCCATAATCTAAACTTGAGGTTTGTTGAAATAAAATGTTTTTGAAATTGTGAATAATTTTAAGGTGATTCTGGATCTTTGTTTTAAATGGGGTATTTTGGGATGTTAAAAAGTTTTTTAATTGGATAAATTAGTTTTGGCAATTGGTTTTGATCGGTTCGTGTTTTCCTAGAAAGGGTATTAGTCTCAATGGACCTTGGATTATGAAAATATACCTTGCTGATTTTTTTTAAAAAAATGGGAAGGGGTTGTTTGGAGTGGCTTGGTTATTAAAAATGTTTTTAAAAATGAAAAGGGGTAGGTTTTTATGGAAATGGTTCCTAATTAATTGTGGTTTTATTTGTGAAATATGAAAAGGTTTTTTGACTTGGTGGTTGGTGTTCCTTATGAAGGTAATTTTTTTTTTGGAATGATGTTGTTTTGTTTTAGCCTTTGGTGTTTTCATGGGTACTCACATGCATGGTTTTATTTATATCTGGAAGGATGGACTATATGGTTTGGTGGTTGGGTTCCTGGGGTGGCATGGAAATGTGAATGTGGGTGATACTTGATGAAACACCATTGGTGAATGTGGAAACCCACCAAGTTAGTTTGTTTTTTCAAAATTATTTTGAGCTGAAAATTGTGGCCTTTTTTAAAACCAATGGTTATGTGGATTGATTTTTTTATAAGACTTTTTTATTTGGTTAGCTTCCATGTGATCTAGAATTCATACTCTTGTTCTATCTAGAGATGAGATCTTGTTGGTGGCTCGTTTTTGGAGTAATTTCCATTGGGTTTCAAAATATGTGTTTGATGTTGTGATGTGGCAATGGATAATTCTCCATTGGAAATATTTCCTGCTGATCAACCTAAGGATTCCTTTCAAATTTTAAATCCATCTATTTTGATGATTCCTCAACCTGTTTCTTGGAATAGAGAGCTGTTTGGGATCTATTAAAAGTGCTTTAGGTTGTGATAATTCTTTTGGACAGAGCAGTTGTGTTCAGTGATGTTGATGTGTTTTCTCGTATTCCTTGTCCATTTTCCCCTCGTTTGGAGTGAGATAGAATTTTGATATGTATCTATGAGTTACTATTTAGATGAAGGTTTTTTTGGTGATCAAGTGATGTTTTTTTGAGTGGTGTGATCTTTATCACCTGACTGCGGTGTAGCAAATGCTTCAAGAATCAGGGCTCCAGCCATAGGCCTCAGAGTGAAGCTTTTCACGCAGTCAGGAAATCGACAAAGATGTGGAGTGCTTGATTAGGATCCTTACTCCTCAGTTTTGGTAAGTTAGTTTCTATTTCACTGTTTTGGTTCCTCATTTTTGTGAATTTCCCTTTGTCGCAGCAAGCGTGGTGGGCTTAACCCCTCACACAGTGTCTATGGTTATTCTTTCATGGATGTGGGTTTTCAATCAATATCCCTGTGTGGACTGCCTGTAAAAAATCAGGTGCGTTTTTGGTGTTACCTATTCATAGGTGGAGAGTATTGGGTAGTTTCTTTGTTTCTTTTGTGGTTTCAGTGGCCAAATTATTGGGTCCCCTTCCCTCCTATCCCCAAGTGGCGGGGGTCCAGAACTGTGCTGAATGTATTGGACAAGTTCTTGTCCCCTCCGTTCGGGAGTGGGTGGTTAATATGTTCATGTTGTAACCCTATTAACTTGGTATATTAGGTTTTTTAGGAGGTTTTTTTGGGCTTGTGTGAGTGAGGCCCAATTCTAGCTCATGTTGAATTCTTTTCTGTTCGTTGCTAGTTGGTTTCTAATGGTGGGGAGACCCACCATGGGTCTCCTGGATTTTCATCCTAAGAACATTTATAGTGCTAGTTGATTCTTAATGGTGGGGAGTCCATTCTGTAATCCCTTGGAATATTTTGTTTTTGTGAGTTCTCTTTGGTTTGGGTGATGGTTGGGTTCATTGAGAGGAGGCTCAACAATCGGGTTCTTGGCTTGGTTGTGGAGGTGGTGGCTCCAACTTTCCGTTGATTCTCCAGGCGTGGTTGTGAATTGTGTTTTGTGTGGGAAAGAGTGTTAAGTTTAATTGTTGGTGATTGATATATCCTTATTTTTAGAGGATGGATTATGTTGTTATGGAATCCTTAGGTGTTTTGTTTTCAGCCGGAAAGTGTTATGGCTTTCCGGGGGTAGAAAGCTTTAATGGTGGGGAGAATTGTCACACGCATTTTTTTATCTTTGTATTGATCCAGTCCATTGGAAATACTGATCCTTTTCATGGGTATTTGGTGAGATGAATCCTGATTTTTGAAGTTTCATATATGTCTATCCACCCTAATTTGGGATCCCCGTTGTTTTTTTAGTAGTTTTTGCAGAAAGGGTGGTTACTTCATGATTTGGGTCAACCGTGAGCCCATTCCCAGTTTTAAAAACCAAATTTGTTTCTTTTATAACTCTTTTTTTTTCATCCTTTTTCACCCATTCAACTTCCCACTTTTCCTATACTGATATATTAAAACATATTTATCCTTTTTTACCCATTATAAATTCATAATCAGGGTGAATTTGAGCTACATACTTAGGTATTGGGCCAGCCCATGGGCTCATTTCCTGTTTTAAAAAAATAATTCGTTTCATTTATATCATTTTCATTTTTTAATATTTTTCAGTGATTACACCTCCTCCTGGAATCCCATAACCCTATCCTAACCCTCATAATCGATTTTACATCTTTGGAGCTCATATGGGTCGTGGTTTAGGGCGAAAATGCTCAGGATACCTCAAATCGTCCAGAATTGAAAAGGTAAATTGTATCATTAATAAACCAATCAATTCGTACTCTTTTGGACACCAATATTCTTTCCCTGGTTATTCCAGACCTTAGGAGTCTCTCCAATAATTTTCATCAAATTCCCTTCCCTATAGGGTTGCAGATCTAATGGAAGACGAAGAGTTTTCTAGGGTGAAAGGTGAGATTCCTTCTCCTTTCACATTCCTCTTCCCCCTCCTTTCATTATTTCTTTGATTTATATTGTCCCCTAGTATTTATCGACCTATGGTTTTGTTATACCATGTTTTTTTATGGGGTTTCTATTTATTTAGGTCTGGTCTTTATAGTTTTAGGGTTTATAAACCCGTGGCGGGTGATTTCGGGTGTGCGTTTCAATTACGCCAAAGATTTGAGGTAGGATATCCCTTGCACATACCTTTATCATTCAAGTTTCATCATTTTAATATTTTCCTAAACTGATATAAATGTTCATTATTGTTTTTAAGCCTTTGGATAATTTTCTTGGTGTCCAAAGTGGTTGTTTAATCATTGTTTTGTGAAAGGTAGTGTTGTTTTGTCATGAAATTGCTCAACAAGTGTTTGTTTAAATGTTCTGTTATATTTTGCAACAATTTTGTGAGGTTTATAATCTGGTTTATGGTATTTTTAACATGTTACAGTATCTTGAATTAAAATATGGCATTAAATTGGTGTTTTATTCCTTTTCATGTACTTAAAATAAATTGTTTTGTTTAAAAAGGGCATGTCATGTGTTCGGTAAATTGCCCGGTTGGATTTTATGTGTGATGTGTGATTTAAAAGTTATTTGTTTAGATTAATAAAGGAATTATAATAATGATAAATGGTATTTTTGGTTACTTATATGGATTTCTAATTTGGATATGTTTTTACAAAAAAGTGGGTTTTGATTTACAACATATTTTGGCCCGAGTTGCCCAAAAATGGACTGATTCACATCTTTATGAAAATGGTTGTGTTTTGAATATGTAACCTGAGTATTATGAGAGATTTATGAATGTGGTTTTCTACTGTAAATGTTGTTTATACATATCCTGAATAAAATTAAAATGCATACCTTTGTCAAAGGATAGTTTTGAGAAAATGTTTAAAGGCCTGTTTGGCATTTCTTAGAAATGAAGGAGTGTTTTACTTGTATATAACAAGTTGTGCAGTTGGGATTGTTTTATGGTGCATTAAATGATTTAATAAAATGTTTATTGGGATTAAAAATATGATTTGGTTTTGTTTTTATGTGTGTTTATAATTTAAAGAGTGTTTTTGAAAGAGTTTTATGTGCAAAGCCTCAATACACTTCATGAAATTGTTTTACTAAAATATTTAGCAGTTCGTTGATTAGTGTAAGAAATTTGAAGAAAGATTATGGGATGTTTGTGTTTTTATGGTTTCGGAATGGAATGTGGATGTGAAATGTGTATTTGATAATATTTGTAACATGATTGAGCACTAAAGGAAATCCCGGGTATCTAGGTGGGCGGATGTGTACTAGTATGCTAGTGATTCTGTGGGGGTTGGCCTCTGTTTCACCTAGCAAGTTTGATGATGACAACACTAACTAAACTATAATGATGATGATTATTGGGGACCACTAGGTTATGGGTATGTTCCCTACTAGTGGCTCGTGCACGAGAACAGATATTTATTATGGTTACTTTCACCGAGATACGAGGTACCTGGGGCTCACAACTAACTAGTGCCTAGGGGTATTCAAGTGACTAGTGCTCATTGACTATTTTGTACTCACCATCAGCATACGGTGTGTTTGGTTGGTAAATTCAGTAGTATGTGTTATTTATTTAAATGTTAAAATTCTTTAAAGCAGCCCTCTTGAAAACTATTTTCATTTTGAAGGTTCACCTCTTTGAAAAAAAAATTGTTACTTTCATTTTTGTTTATTAAACATGCATGTTTTTGTCTGATAATTATTATAGCATGGAAACTCATTTTAAAACCATACTTTCATATCTTGCATTTAAAACTATAAATTGATTTTTCTTTTATTTTAAAGGAATGTGCATTGGGAATAGAATATCGGGATAACCTACTGAGTTTTAATACTCACGCCTATAGTCTTCTTCTTATTTTAGCCCTTTTGCAGGTTTCATCTTTAGTTCGATCACCTTGGGCAACATTTGATCATTGTGTTGGAGAGTGACCAGAAGTGTCACATGGATTTAGTTGGTCATCGGGATTGTTCATTTGAGTTGTTGTTTTTTTTCTACTTTTATTTTCTTGTACAAATAATATTTAGTTTAATTTTTATATAAATTCATTTTGGGTTGTCCGTTTATTTCTGTTGTTTGTTTGATTGTTTATATATGGGCGAAAGCATTCCCTTGTGTACTCTATTTATTCCCTTGGTTCTTGTCACCATCCCAGGAGGATTGGGAACGCCTCTCGGGACTTGTCGCGGGCTGGCCTGGGTGACCAGTTCAGGGTCGACTCGGGTTGGTTCGTGACATGTGTGCCAATGGAGGATACCCAAATAATAAGAAATTGTCTTAATATAGTAATTTCATGTATATTTTTTCTTCATCCTCCCCTAAATATACTATATTAATACTAATATTATGACATAATTTTCATCAATAATGTAAAATTTTATTATTTTAATGGAATAATGATTATCTACTTTCATTCCATCCATTGGAAATTCAAAGCTTCTCTCACCTATCTGTGTGGACTACATCCTCTGTGAAGTAATGTATTTAATTTTTTTCACCAGATCTCATGGATAGTTATATATTTATTTATTTAATGTATATAGATGCTTTTTATAACAAAATTATTTTTTTAAAAGATAAATTATTTTTTCACTTACTTTATTTCCATCGATTAAAAAATTAAAATATCACCCATGTGTAGGAGTTGATTATCAAATCCACAATGTGAAATGATTATTTTATCATCAACACCTTACATGGTGTTGATATCAAGTTTAATTTTTTGTCAATAATTCAATATGTGGATGAAGTGGTGATTCTGGATAATTTCTATAGATTCATGAAATGGAATTGGATGTCATGATTTGATAATTATCCATGAATCTCTAACACTTATTGAAATGATATTAAAAGTTTATCACATGTTCTAAGGAGTTTACATATTGTATAAAAAAAGATGA
The DNA here is from genome assembly GCA_963277665.1 of Viscum album. NCBI lineage: Eukaryota > Viridiplantae > Streptophyta > Magnoliopsida > Santalales > Viscaceae > Viscum > Viscum album. Next base: position 2,039,852,873 of record OY728148.1, read on the forward strand.
GAACTATTAAAGGTTTTATATTACATGAGGACGTGAAGAATATTTCCATGCATGAAATTATATATCGTATGGGTAAATAAGTGAAATCCACACAAAGATTTGTTTTTAGGATGAATTCAAGATGCCCTGAAAAAATGATAGAGGCCATGAAGAAAATATATTGTTTTCCTTGAAGAAGGAATAGATGAAGGAATAGTTTTTAAGTTTTATTAGAAAATTTTAGGTTAGATAACACTTTTAATGTGGCTTATATCAACTATAGTACAAGCATGTGAGCCACTAGGGATAGCCCTCAACCATACATAGGGAGACCCAAAAGATAACTCTCATGGGAATTCCTACTATTGGAATCCCATATAATGACATGTAGGAGGGAAATCCCATGTATAAGACAAGGAGGAGTGGATTCCAGCAATTGCATATGGGACTGTTTATTAGGCTTTCACATGTGATGGGCCGGTATGCACGGATATAAGAAAAACAAGAAAATTACAAAGAGTATACCCCATACACTCTTATATATTGATATATAATTCACTAACCTAAGTCATAGAGTGATGTGGACATCCGAAGACACTTCACTATTCCTCCATCCATAAAATGATATACATAAAATGATCCATTTGATCTAGCAGATCACAATCATCCAATCAAGAGGGATGCATCATCTACCTCCTCCACATTTCAAGGGTTTTGAGGAGCATTGATTTTCAAATATTTATGAAATCAATAGATCATTCCCACATACACATTGATTATATATAATTGCATGAACACATTAAATGAGGTCATCTTGAATACTTCAATTCCATGAGACTCCGAAGAACATGTCACATATGATATTCATTATCTTCTATCTATGAAAATTTGTAACCCGAACCATGATTCTTCCATTGATGAATCAAAATTATATAGGTGAAAAAGAAACAAATAAAAACACTAGGAACAACCAAGATGAATTAATATATATTCAGTTACACTTCCATGCATGTAAATATAATTAAAATGGGGGGCAGGGGCATGAAAAGGAAGAATAAAGGGTGTCCGAGATTCATGCACACATTTTTTAGAAGAGAAAAAGTCTTGGAATTTGAATATTATATGTGATTAGGATTCATGGATATTGAAACTAGGAACACACCATGTAAATAATTAATTTAGATTTTACCATGATCCTTTGGTATTTTAAATGAGTTCACAAGTGTGAATGCATGCCTAGAGAGGTACAACATGATTTGTGTATGATGTCGCGTGAAAAAAAGATATGATCCAAAACCTTGGGGTATTTGAGAATAAGATATATGAAGTGGGAGAACCTTGGGTAATAACATCCAAATTAATATATTTTACTCAATCTTGTTTGATATTCATGCATACTACGAGTGTGAACAAAGATAAGTAAATATCTTGAACATTCGGGTATTCAAAATGATGTAATATACATGATAATAAAACATTTTAAAACATTGGGTAATTTATATACAATACTTATAGAAGGAAAGACCCATCATTTTTTCATTTCAATTTATCCTTTGAATTATTAATATTAATACCCACATCATTCATGTATTATTATTTGATAAAGGATAGAAATATATTTTTCATTTATAAACACATTTAAAGGAGGATTAAATTGAGTTAATTTGAAACTTGTAATTAAATTAGAAATTATAAAATCAATAATATAGTGTATAAATATGTTCCTACAGTTGATGAGGGAAGATATTCACTAATTTAAATATCTTTTGGAGATCCTAACATAGTATTTTTATTGATGATATAAAATTTAAAATATATCTAATTTATCAAAAATGTTTTCACATGAACTAGATCAATTGAAGAGAAGTCTCAAGAAAAAAATGATGAAGTTATTTAATAAGTACAAAAGGAATGGTAAACTAGATATATTGTGAAGTAATAATTTCATTTAATAATTGGTGGGATGCCATTATAAAAAACCAGATATTTTTCTTAGATAGATCAACTAGCAGGAGTCAGTATGAAGAACATTGGTGGGATAATAGTCTAAACATATTGTCAAGAGATGACCCATAGTAGTCATTAGTGATTAATAATGACATTATTTTTGTCTATTATAAATATTAGGAGATTATCTATTGTTGTATTAACTATTAATTACTAGTGATAATCCATGTTAGAAAAACTTACCAATATGTAAATGATTAGTATTTTGTAAAAAAACTTGTAAATCCTTTAGTTCTATGCATTTCATTTACAACATTATTCCAGGATAGGCTATGTGAAACAAAAAGAGTGTATTGAGGAATTAACTGGCCGCATATGTTTAACTAAAATGGAAAAATATTCAAAAACAAAAGGGAAAATTTATCCCCCAATCCCCCTATAAGTGATCACACACTGATCCGAGCATAATAGGTGTTATTATAGGGGTAGTTCCCTCTATAAAGATCCAAACCATTACTTAAGATGTGATGATAGAGAGTTTTAATTTAGTCAATAGTATATTAGTTTCTTTATTTTATGGATATAACTATTAGGGATATAAGAACTAAATTATTTTACATAATCATTCATAAGTACTTTATGTTAGCATATTATGATAATTCTTTTTATTCCCATTATAATATTTTATCCCATCAAAAAATGATGATAATGGAAATATGGGAGTGGATTGTAAAGGCATAAATTCTATTTTCACCCGTGTTTAAAAATGTGTTTGATAAAGTGATGATACATAAAACTGACATGGAGATGTGGGATAAACTCAAGAATATATACAAAGTGAATGTGAAGATCTAAGAATAGAAACTAAAAAATTTGAAAGATAATTTTGAAGATATATGAATGAATAATGATGATATTATTTATGAAAACATTACTAGGGAAATGATATAGTAAGTCGTATTGGGGGTTTTAAAGAAACATTGGATGATTCATCTATTGTCATGAAATTGATACATAACTTTCATGAAATATTTGACTCAATGATTTCTACCATAGAAGAAGTTGGAGAATTATCTCTAGATGAGTTTCATAATACACTTGATAACTATGAGATAATAAAAGATCATGTGCTAAAAGGTATATAAAATGAATAAATAACTTCAAAGAAATGAAAATTCTAACGATGAAACAAAATAAATATGTATTATCCTATGATTCTGATGAGCATGAGGTAGGTGATACAAATTATAATAAAATCATAGCATCTAATTACAAAAATATTATAAGTATAAAATCAAAATTTAAAGGTTTTATTTCATTAAAGTGTTTTAATTTTGGCCCAATTAGACACTTTTGAATTGATATTCAGAAGAAATAATATAATGATAAATAAGGATACTAAGTTAGAAGAAGATCGAAAAAAACTAGAAAATTGGATAGTGCGAAGAAGAATTGGTTTTAAAGTATATATAAGAAAAATTGGATGATAATAACAGTTGATGAAGAATCTTAACCATGGCCTAAATTAGAAAATGATTGTTTAACTCAAACTCATGAATCCTTCATAGAACAAGTTAAGAGAAAATTTGACTTCTTTTGTAGTGATGGGAAAGAAAAAGAGATCTATCATGAGTGTATACTAAGATCTGAACTTATAGAATGTCTTGATCAAAACACTCTTCTCAAGAAAAGAATCAAACTGATAGAGAAAAGAAAAAAAAAAGAAATGAAACAAGAACGAGAATGATCTTATTGAATATATTAAAAAGTACAACATGAAAATTATAGATTAGGAAAAGATTTTGAAATATATTAATGAGAAAATGGATGTAAAACAAGATTAACTCAATGAGGAACATTATAGGTTCTTAAAATAGAAAACAACTTGAAAATTATGAGTGATGAATTGGATAATGTATTGGATGTTAAGGATGAATCATCTAAAAGAACTAGAAAGGCTTGGAAAAAAGGAATAGTTCATTTCTAACATTACACTTGATATTAAATCTACTACATCTGGTGTTATAGGTTCTAAAAAACTAGAAGAATATGTACTGATAATGATAGTGAGAAATTGAATGATTCAAGAAAGTAATGTTTACATAGACTAATTAAAAATCTTGGAAAGATTTTATCCAAAAAAATAAGTTTTTAATCATCAAAATATTATTTATAAGTATAGAGGGAAATGTTTAGATATTACTTATGGTGTTGTTTCTAATTTCAAAAAAAAATACATCAAATTCTAGTTTAATATGTCATTTACTCAAAAAAATGGAATATATAAAGGTGTAAATATTCTGAAAAGAAAATAATCCACTCTATGATAAGAAGAAACAAGTAAATAATATAGAATATTGCCAATAAGAAAGCAACAAGACAATTACTATAGATTTCTAAAGAAAATAATGATTAAAGAATAAAAAATAGCTCTGGAAATTTTTTTCAATGAAATTCATGTCAAAATGGAATGTTTAAAGAAAAAAGTAAGAGTATTTTAATTTTATTGTTCATAATGGGATTAAAAAGACAATGAGGTCACCCTAAAATTCGGAAAACTTTAAAGTCAATGGAGGTATTTTCATGAAGAGAAATGATTCTGGATTGAAGAGAGTTTTTGGGTTGGGAAAATATCTTTCATATTTCTCTAACAAAAAATAATTAAAGAACCACCTTATTCCCTTATTCTTATTCCATCTAAACTGAAATGAAGTGAATTTAAGGGGAAATGACGTTCATCATAGAGTCTATCAATTTACATGATGATGAAGGAGTTCATACCATGAGATTATTGATCCCATGTTACATTTTTTATCAATCAATAAATATGTGGATGAATTGGTTCTACTTTGAAAATTGTTATGGATTCGTGAATATGAATTGGATGTCATGACTGGAAAATTAACTATGTATTTATGATGATTAATTAAGTGATATTAAATTTTTAACAATTGTGATAAGGATTTTTCACATTGTATACAACAATATGATAACCATGAAAGGTGTTTTACTGCTTAAGGATGTGAATATGATTTCCATGAAAAAAAATTACATTGAATAAGGAATTAAGTGAAGGCCATGCAATGTTTTATTTATATGATTAATTGATGATTTCATTCAAAAATTATAAATTCCATAAATAAAATATATAGGAGTGGTTTATTGATATATCATCAACTAACTTGAATCAGAGAGTGACATGGGACAACAAAATATGATGCACCATTACACCATTAATAAGATGATGGATAGAACATGGAATGTTTAACCCTTCATATATGAGTTATCCAATAAAGTGGGAAGAATTATCTTCCATATCCTCTATATGGTTCCACAAAGAATGATTTTTCCACCAATTATAAACTAAATATATCATTCTCACATCCATTGTGATTCAATATAAGACCAAAAACACATTAATGGAATCAATGTTCAATACCAGAATTCAAGGAGAGCCCAAAGATCATGCCACAAATGATATTAATAAACTACCATATAAGAATATTTTTAACCATATTTGTGATTATACCATTGATGGATACAAATTATTTAGTAAAAATAGAATATGATAAAACCCCAGGTACATTCAAGAACATTTAACATGCTTGCAGTTACAATTTCATCCACGTATACTGAATAAAAATGAGTGGTGGAAGCATGAATGTGAATGAAAGAGTGAATGAAAGATTAATTCACATGTTTGTTTGAAGAGAATGATTCATGTAATTTTAATATTCTATATGATGAGGATCCAATAATATTAAAACTAAAAACACACTGCATGAATCATTAATTTTATGATATCCTGATCATTGATTATTTTAAATGAGTTTTCATTCACGAACACATGCATTCATAGGTGGCATGAGAGTGGTGGTTGATGCTACATGAAGAATATAATATATGAACTCTTTATGTATTTGAGAATGAGATAAATTCAGGGGGTGTAATTGACATAATAACATTCATGAAATTAAATAGGTTACCCAAACCATATTTAGATTCTTGTATGCTATGATTTTGAATAAAAATAAGTGAATAACCCAAAATTATTCAAAATTATGCAAGTCGTGTGAGAAGAAGAAACTAGAATCTTTTGGGTATTTTTTATGATATGCATAAAAAATAAAAATAAAAACATTCATACTTGTCAAATGTGGATTTAAAGAGTAATATTAATACTAACATCACTCAAGTATTAGCATTTGTTGAAAGAAAAAAATAAATGTGTTCATTTATAAAAAAATATAAATAAGGATTTAAATGATAAAATTTGAATCATGTAATTCAATGAGTCATTTTCAAATTCAAAATATTATATATAAATATGTGTATACATGTGATTAGAAAATATATACACAAAATTCAATATCTTTTGTAGATCTAGATATAGTCTTTGTATTGAGAGAGAAGAAGTCAATGTCGGGTAAATAATCAAGAGGGTGATTAAATGAACTATTGAAATTGAAGATAAGTCTCAAGACCATCATTTTTTATGTTTTTGAATAATTTCACAGGGAAAGAGAAACAATATTTATTTTTAAATAAGACTATCATTAAAGAATTTGTGGGATACCATTATATACAAATATAGATTTTCTGTAGATAGATCAACTAGTGGGAGTCTAATAAAGAATACTAGTGGAATTCCAGTATAAGGATTACATCAAGAAACTAACAACAGTAATAATTAGTGATCAGTAATTACAAAAAAAATCCTATTAGTGATTTTAGGATATTTTCTATGATTCTAATCACTTTTCTTTACTAGTGGTAATAAATGATGGAAAATCTTACTAACATGGAAAGGAGTAGTAAATTGTTTTGAACCTTGTAAATAATTTTGTTTTATAACATTGTATTATATCATTTTTAGAGGAAAGGTAGTGTAACACAAGAAGGGTGGATTCAAGCTTTAACTTTACTCAAATGGTTAATTTAAAAGATTTTTTTTTAAAATCAAAGGGATCACTGATTCACCCCTCCTCTTATCAGAGATCTCACACTGATCTGGAAAAAATTCTTGGATTTTTATAAAATTGTGTATAATAAATAAATATTATATTTATGAATTTATTGTTATTATTAAGATTATTAAAACAAATCCAAGTCGTAGGTACTAGAATCCTTGAATGGGAACATGTGTGGAAAATTGAACAGTTAACAAAGTAATATTGATTTAACTATTGAAATATTTATAAGTAGGTAATAAGAAACTTCTATGTTATGATATATAATAATAAAGTAATTAATATGGTCCTAAAAATTATTTCTAATAAATTTTAATTTACTATATATGATGTTAGATATTATATGAAGCATGTCAAGACTTGAGGTAAAATTTTATGTTAAAATATAAGTTTTTATAGTGAATATTTATGTTTCAATTTACATTGTAATAAATTTTAGGTTATTTATCTCTTAAAACCCAAATATTTTCTTCTAATATGTATTTTTATTTAGGTTTCAATCATTATTTCTGATTTACTTCTATTTTGTACTCAAAATAATCAAATGAATGTTTGTAACCAAGGAAAACCATATCTACACTATTAGTTCAAAAATACATTTACTCTATATCAATGTTCTCCAAAATTATTTTCTGGAACTACATATATATGCCTAAATGATATATAATGGTATTTTTCTATAATAATTTAATTTACTAAAAATCTATTAAATATATTTTGTTATCATTTCTCAAATGGTTCATTTTGACTTTCTTTACAAAAGTGTAAAAAGATATTCTCAAATATAAATAAAATGAACTAATTTTCACACCATCATGTCCATTTATCGTTATTTAAATTCCTTTAAATGTTTCAATGGTTTTATAAGAAAATTTATTTTCCCATATTTCTAGGTATTTTTAGTTTTTATATGTTATAGAAATCAAAGGATATTTATTATTGTTTTTTAAAGAATATTTTTAATGCTTTTCTAAAAGTTTATTTCATCTATGTCAGTATCCTTTTAGTAATTTCATGACTCACTAAGGATATTATCTTTTCATACCATCCAATTTCAACATTTGGATTAAATAAAATGATATTGGTTTAAGGATGTTTTTATGAAACCCATTTCCTTCCCACTATCTAATTAATCTCTGATGAAGTGATGAATGTTAATGTCATATTGTAGCATACATACATGTAGTTTATCGTTATATGACATTTGTATCCATTATATAAAAGTAATTAATTAGGTAATATTTTATATCTCATGAGATAAAATGTACACATGTAGTTATTCCAATCTCATTAGGTTATAAAACTAGTTTTCCCAATCCCGTGATGGTGCATGGGTAGATAGTTTAAGCATACTATATGATGAATATCACTCTATGATACTTAACATATAATTTATATTCTTTTTTATGCCATAATCTTATATAAAAAACATATAACACATTATTATGATATTCTCTATGTAACATCCCAGTTCCAGAAGCCACCCAGAGGCACCCCATACCCAGTTGGTCACCCGGCCTCAATCGCATTTTCCCGAATGCCAGAGGCTGCTGACTAGCAGCGAGGGCCTTGGGTGTGATAGTGGGGAAACTATTCCCTCATTGGAAGAGTACACAATGGAAGAGAAAAAGATAAACAATAGCGGAACCAGTAAACAATCCATACACAAGTAAATAGTGGAATACAAAATGTGATAACCAGCAGGAGCACATATATATAATGCATGATACATATGTAATGGAAAGAAGTTGAACAAGTCACAATACTGGAAATACAAATAGTACAAAAAACAAGTAAAAAAGAAATAGATAACAGCTCCTCAGCATCGCAAGCCTAAGCTTGGTCCCATGCTCTCCAGCTCCTCACCAAATCAAGTACCTGAAGTGGAAAGGCACTTTCCCTTATCTACACCTGCAACAATATAATCAGTTTGGGCCCAAAAGCATGACCCAAAAAGGGTGTGAGACTAAATCCCAGTATGCAACCACCCGAAGATCTGTCCCTAACAGTCAGTGAATATATGGCACGTAAATGTACAGAAAGTAGTAAATAGGAAAGTACTCAGCAGTAAACAATCCATAGTATCAGTATCATGAAACGGCTAAAACACAACTAGGTAACCCTCTGGAAAGTACTCATGGCCATCCCCTCTGGTCCTACCTAACATTTACAAGAAACCCTCTGGGCAGTACACTAAACCTAACCCCTCTGGTTCTATCATACTAATCCATAAAGACTCTCTAAGGAAGCACTCTCAGTCAATTCCCCTTACAGTATAAGGTAGTCAAGGACTCTCTGAGGAAGCACACAAGGTCAATTACCCTTATATCCCCAAGGGAAAGAGACTCTCTAAGGAAGCTCGCTTGGTCAATTCCTCTTATATCCCCAGTAATACAAAGAATCTCTGAGGAATCTTTCAAGGTCAATTCCTCCTATAGTCTAGGATGGTTTGAGTTAATTCAAATTAAAACAAAGACTCTCTGAGGAAGCTCACATGGTCTATCCCCTTATAGTCTATAAATCTCAAAGACTCTCTTAGGAAGCTCACTTGGTCTATCCTTCTATATTCTATAATGTCCAAAGATTCTTTGAGGAAGCTCACTCGGTCTATCCCCTTATAGTCTATAGTTTCCAAAGACTCTTTGAGGAAGCTCACTCAGTCTATCCCCTTTAGTCTACAACACCAGGTTCTCACGGACCCATGTAAGTCAATGCATAGTAATGATATATGGCCAAAGTAAACCTATAGGTATACTTGGCTAACCAATCTATGACGTATCAAGCATTCCATAAAACAATGCTCCATCCTACAACCACAAGCCATGGAATACAAGTAAACGACCAACAGGCTAAACAGGACCAAGTAGTCCTAAACAGAACAAGGCATTGAAAAAACATCCAAAGCACAGGAGTTCAACCATATTCATATTCAAACATCCTCTACACATGCATAAAAGCGTGGAAGGCATACTATAGGGGAAAAATGGTAAATACGCAATACCCCATTCACGGGTATTGGTGGAATTTGCACATAATATTCAAGGAATTTCAACGTAAAGGCACAAACCACCTACCTTGACGTTAGGATATCGATATACTTGAACCAAAAGTCTTGAATCACCTTATAATTTTGTAGATCTACGAAAAATCATAAAATATTCAACCCACGATAACTTGGAAAAGAGGTGGAATTTGAAAATGATGCTCTGGGACAAGGAAGAACTCACCGATGCGATTCCAATGCAACCAATGGTGTTCGAATCAGAGGACGGACAGAGGCTCGGTGGATGGCCGAAGATATGCGGTCTTACCCTCTCTCTAGGATGAACCAAACCTAAAAGAAGGGTGTCATGTCTGTCAGTCACGACCCCGGTGCATTTAATGAAAAAACAAAGTACACAGTATGTACTTTAAGAGTACACAACATGTACTTTCTATTTCTGTACTCTGAATTAGGCAGCCTTTATGTCACCCATACATGGTCGTGTGTTTGGTCATGACACGGCCAACACATGGGCTCCAACGGCATCGAAGTACATGGTGTATACTCATAAAGTACACGGTGTGTACTTTGAAAATTTCCAGATTTTCCTGTTTTTCTCAAATATGACCAGAAAAGGAAAAACATACCTAAAAAGAAGATCCAGGTTCTTACAAACTTCCCCCCTTAAAGAAATTCATCCTCGAATTTCCCTAGAGTGGCATAGAAGAAGAAACCCCAAACAGGTCTAGCCATTGTGCTCCTACATCGGTCTCCCTCTCCTAGGTCTCGTCCTGTACCAGCTCATGCTGCCATAACACCCGTACCAAAGGAACAGACCAGCCACAGATAAACTTTGTACTACGATCGAAAAAATGGATGGGATGCTTCTTGAACGATGAATCCACCTCTAGCTCAACCTCATCAGGTTGAAAGACTTGAGACGAGTCTGAAAAGTAACATCGGAGATGAGAGACATGAAAAAACGTCATGCATAGGCCGGTACCTTTAAGGTAACTACAACCGATAGGAAACCATCCCAACTCTCTCCAACACCTCAAACGGCCCGACGTATCTCGGTGAAAGCTTACCCTATCTCTTAATCCTCTTGTTCCCCAACCTTGGTGTGACACGTAGGAAAACCTGATCCCCGACCTCAAACTCCAGAGGTCGTCTCTAATGATCAGCATAAGACTTCTGACGAGACTGTGCGGTAATCATCCTCTTCTGAATCAACTCTATCTGCTATGTGGTCTCCTGAGTGAGACACGGTCCCAGCAAAGCTGCCTATCCTACCTCCAGCCAACATAAAGGTGATCGGCATGGCCAACCGTACAAAGCCTCATAAGGTACCATCTGAATAGTTTCCTGAAAACTATTATTTTAGGCGAACTCAACCATAGGTGTATGCTTCTCCAAAGAACCTCCAAAATCTAGAATTTATGCTCAGAGCATGTCCTCAATTACCTGAATCGTACGCTCGGACTGGCCACCTGTCTGAGGGTGGTATGTTGTACTCAAAATTATCTGTGTACCCAAAGCCTTTTGAAGCCACTGCCAGACCCAAGAAGTAAAATGTGCATCCCTGTCTGATACAATGGAGTGTGGAACCCCATGTAGATGTACAATCTCTCAGATGTACAAACGTCAAAACTCATCAACACTGAAGGTCTCCTTGATCGGAAAGTAGTGAGAAACCTTTGTGAGTCTGTCAATGACAACTCATATGGCATAATTCCCTCAAGGTGACCTCGGTAACCCTATCATGAATTCCATCGCGACATCGTTCCACTTCCACTCAGGAATGGGTAACTGTTGTAGAAGCCATGTTGGTCGCTGATGCTCCGCCTTCACCTACTGACAGGTGGAACACCTCATGCTAAAACCTGCAACATCTTTTTTCATACCATGCCACCAATATTGGAGGTGTAGATCATGATACATCTTGGTGACACCAGGATGAACTACCCAAATAGAGGAATGAAAATCTTGAATCATCTCCACGCGTATATCTGCTGGTACTCATATGCGTCCCTAGAAATGAAAGATTTCATCCTCTCCCATTGTCCATCCAGGAAGAGGGTCCTCTTCTGACACAATCTCCTGTAGAACTAGGCCTTCTGAGTCTGATAGTTATCTCATTCGCACTCGATCATGAAGGGTAGAGGTAAGAGATACATAATATATAAACATCTCCCCTATCTGTTTTGCACCTCCAAATGCATCTCAGAGAACAGAGCCATAAGTTTCCACTCACTGTTGGCCTCCTGAACTGCCTGTATCTGAGTCCTCCTGCTCAACGCATCAGCCACTGCATTGCCTTTCCCCGGCGTATAGGAAAGCTTGGAGTTGAAAGACTATAGGTACTCAACCCACCTCTGCTATCTCAAATTCAAATCACGCTGAGTGAAAATGTACTTGAGAATTGTTTTGTTGGTAAAAATCACAAAATGCTCTCCCAGAAGATAGTGTCTCCAACAACGTATGGCATGAACAATAGCGACAAACTCTAGATCATGCGTCAGGTAGTTCCTCTCATGTGGCCTCAAATGCTGAGACTCGTACACAATGACTTCATCTCCCTACATAAGCATAGATCCCAGCCTGATACCTGAGGCATCACAGTAAACAATATAGTTCTTTCCCGGCTCTGGAAAGACTAGTATCAGTGCTGAAGTCAGCCTCACTTTCATCTCTTGAAAGGATGAATCATAATATTCTGACTGTAGGAACTTTTCTCCCTTCTTAGTCAGCCCCGTCAGTGGTGCTGCTAAGCATTAAAAGTCTTAGATGAAACACTTGTAGTATCCAGTCGGCCTTAGAAAAACTCTGCACCTCAAAAACATTCTTCAGCTACTCCCAGGAAACTAATTCTCTTAATTTCTCTGGGTTTACTGATACACTTATCTATTAAATAACGTGACCCAAAAAGTGAATTTGGTCTATCCAAAAGTGGCACTTCGAGAGCTTCACATATAATTGATGCTCTCTCAGTGTACTCAAAACGATCTCAAGATGGGTAGAATGGTCATGTCGAGTGTGAGAGTACACCAAGATTTCATCCACGAAGACCACTACGAATGAATCCAAATAAGGATGGAACACTCAGTTCATCAGTTCCATGAAAACTATTTGCACGTTCGTGAGACCGAACGGCATAAATGTATACTCTTATAGACCATACCTGCTCCTGAACTCTATAAGAGTTATATCTAATGGTATAACGTGGAACTGATGGTAACCGGACCCCAAGTCAATCTTCAAGAACATCTGGGATCCTCGAAGCTAATCAAATATATCATCAATCCTCGGTAAGGGATATCAGTTCTTGACTATCAACTGGTTCATATTCTGATAATCCACCCAAATCCTAAGGGTACCGTCTGACTTTTTTACAAATAGGACAAGCGAACACCATGGAGAAGTATTGGGCTGGATGAAACCCTTTTCCTACAACTCCCCCAACTGCTTATTGAGCTCCTGAAAATCAGGTGTAGCCATCCTATAAAGATTAATGGACACTGGTGCCGCTCCTGGAACAAGATTAATATAAAATTCTACCTCACGCTCTTGAGGAAAACCTAAAAAATCCTCTGGAAAGACATCCCTGAAACGATCCACCACTGGAGGAAATTCTAACTGCAAAGTCCCCTGGTCATCTAGATATAGACTGGTAATATGGGATGTAACTCATCCTAGACCATGATCCTCGGGTCCTGATCTACTCTCCTGGACATCCCACTCACCCCTACGAACAAAAGATCCACCCTATGGTGATATGAAGCTCACCCTACGGCGATAATAGTCGACGACTACCTGGTAGGGAACTAACCATTCCATACCGAGAATGACATCATATCCTGTCATCTCTAGGACATAAAGGTCCCATAAAAAGTGACCCCCAGCAACCTCTAGAGGGTACTCCTTTCACTGATGTACACTAGTTGTCCTTGCCCCCAACGGTGTGTCTAGTGTCAAGATATCGGCAAAGGAAAATATGTAGAGCCCAAGGTTTTCCACAACATCAATAGAGATAAAGCTATGAGAATCCCTTGTATCGAAAAGAGTAGAAGATAAAATTGAGGCTACTAAGATCGTACCTTGAACTGTAGAAGGACCCAGATCCTGCTTCAGGTGGTTCTGCTCCACTGCAAAAGTCTGGCCTGCTCTATGGCCCTACGACCCTACCTGGACACTATGAGCTAATCCACTCTGCTGTCGTCGATAACCTGGTGACTAACCACCACTGTCGTGACCTCCATCTCCGCCTGAATGGCTGGAAGAACTCCAGTTCCTAGACTGGTGAGAAACTGGCATTTCTGCTCCTGAACACGAGGTCATAGAAGAACCCCTACCACCAGCTTCTGGTGAGAGGATCTGACAGAAACGGTGAATATGTCCCATATTTCCACAAGATCGGCACTCCATCGGGTCTCTTTGGCACTTGGTCCTAGTATTCCCACTCATACCGCACTAGTAGAATACTACCTAGCTGCCTGAAGATACATCCTTCCTACTCTAATCTCCTCAAGCAGACTCCCTGTGGCACTTCCTGTTATCAGTAGGAGGAACAATAACTCTGGATATCGAACAGCCCTAGCTCACTGCTCCATAATCCTTTATATTTTCCTCTTTGATCAACACCTGGTTGACTATAGAGGATATTGAAGTCAACCTAAATATGTTCACCTACGATCGGATGTCATTCCTAAGACCATCCTCAAACTTTCGCACAAGTAACAACTCATTGCCTCCTATAATAGGTGTGAAATGTTGTATCTTAGTAAAATGAGACGAGTAATGCATAACAGAAAGAGTACCCTACTCCAGACTCATAAAATCCTAGGATCGATCATCCCTCAAAGTCTCCAGGTAGAAGTAATCATAGAATATGCACCGAAACTCATCCCAAGTCATACTCTGCTGGGGTCCTGACTGTGAGATCACCTACCACCACCTCTTGGTGGAGTCTCAGAGCATATAGGTTGTGAGATTTACCATCTTTTCTGGAGGTATCTCCAGATGCTCGAAAATCATTAGTGTGGCCTCTAGCCACAACTCTGTAGCCTGGGTTACTCCATCCCCTGAGATAGTAGGAGGATGATGCTGCTGAAAAACCTATTTCAATTCCTCCATCAACGGGGTAGGAGACGACGCTCCCTGAAAAGTATGCATCATCCTCATAAATCCTTCCCATAATTGTGCATCAACACCTGTGTCGGGTATAAAGGCTGGTGCCAAGGCTGGAACAATGGGAGGATCTGCTTGAAGTCCCTGATCCACCATATTTGGTGTCTGGTCACCATTTGGCAACTAGAATACAACCAGAGGACATCTCGGTGGCAAGACTCTGCAAGGTCAATCACACAACTTAAATCAAGATTATCAAGGACTGAAAACTAGCAGCACAAGAAAGGAACAGTAGAAAGAAAACATTAAAGTTTTATAAAACATGACTACACTGTGTGTATAAACACTACACGGTGTGTTCTCTTATGGCATTCACATGGGCGTGTACTTCTGCCACTACTGGTTGTGTAACACCCCAAACACATGTCGTGTTTTCCTAACACACGGCATGTTCTTGAATCCTCCTTCCCTACTCGAGTCCTTCTATATGTCTAACCCACACAGTCCTCTAAATCTCGGACTACAAGGCCTATTCACTATAGACATGGCATGTACTAGACAAGTTTCAACAAACTGTGTTGTTAGTTACACAGCTGGTTACACGACTCTCTCTACACGGCATGTACATCAGGTGGACATAGAGTATATAAGAAAGGATAACAGAGAATCGTGTTTTTTGTGACGCAGTCGGGTACCTAGGTTAGACTACACAGCGTGTTCAAAGTCGACATGACATGTGTAGGCTCCAAGTTTATCTGTCTATGTTGTTTGTTACACGGTCGGATACTTAGGTTATATGACACTGCGTGTTCAATCCTGACACGACGTGTATATCTCAAGTTTCCCTCATTCATGTCATTAGTCACACAGGTAGACAAATGGTTACTACAAAACGGTGTGTACATATAGTACACAGCGTGTTCCTGCAAGATTTTCACAACCCTGTGTCCCTGCCCACACAATCAGTGACACGGTTATAGACTACACGACATATATTCAATAAGTACATGCCATGTATTCTGGGTTTTTCTGGATAACAGCCTCAGAAACTGCTCTAGAGCCCATAAAACACATAAAACGAGTGTTAAGGTGCCATGTTCTAATCTTTTAGGGCCCATACTCCACGATAATCAAAGCTTGTCATCTTATACATGTTATAAAGAAGAAAAGACAAGTTAATGACCCACTAAATTCCGATTCATGAGGGACCATAACACCTCAAGAACTAAAATTTGGCATTCATCCAAACAAATCCTTACACACAGCAATACTTATCGACAGCAGTCTTCTATCAAGGAATCTATCACAAAATCATGCATATTCTACACAACATATATCACAAC
The DNA here is from genome assembly GCA_963277665.1 of Viscum album. Classification (NCBI taxonomy): domain Eukaryota; kingdom Viridiplantae; phylum Streptophyta; class Magnoliopsida; order Santalales; family Viscaceae; genus Viscum; species Viscum album. The sequence continues at coordinate 2,039,869,222 of OY728148.1, forward strand.
AACATGCAATTGCTAATGCACCCTAAATGGCATGGAAAGAATGCATGACATGTGATTTCTAGAAAGTGCCTATATGATGCATGAGATGACATACCCTCATATAATTGGTTTGAGACAGAAATAGAACCCTAATAACGTCAACAATAATAGCTCAAAGCATGTGAGTCACCAAACGGTGAAAATCAAATCAACTGTAAAATTGAAAAAAAAAATCAGAAAATTGCAATAACGAGGTAGATTAGATTTTCCCTGTACAAGGGTTAGCTACTCCAGGGCACAGCTTATTTCCAAGTAACTATTCCATACTATCCCAAGCAATAGGCTCCAAATAGTAAATCAAGAGAAAAGAATCCCTCTGATACCACTTTGTAACACCCTGGTTCCGGATGCCGCCCAGAGGGGCCCCATACCCGGTTGGTCACGTGGCCTCAAGTGCATTTCCTAGAATGCCAGAGGCTACTGACTAGTAGCGAGGGCCTTTGGTGTGATAGTGGGGAAACTATGCCCTCATTTTCAAAGTACACAGCGGAAGAGAAAAAGATAAACAATAGCGGAAGTACAAAATAATCCATACATAAGTAAAAAAGCGGAAGACAAAATGTGATAAACTTCAGGAGTACATATATATATAATGCACGATACATATGTAAAGGAAAGCAGCCGAACAAGTCACAATGTTGTAAATACAAACAGTACGAAAACAATTATAAAAGAAACAGAAAACATCTCCTCAGCATTGCAAGCCTAAGCTTGGTCCCATGCTATCCAAATCCTCAAAAAATCAAGTACCTGAAGTGGAAGGGTGCTTGCCCGTATCTACACCTGCAACAATATAATCTGTTTGGGCCCAAAAGCAAGACCCAAACAGGGTGGGAGACTAAATCCCAGTAGGCAACCACCTGAAGATCTTTGCCTAACAGTCAGTGAATATATGGTAGGTAAAAGTACATAAAGGAGTAAACAGGAAAGTACTCGGCAGTAAACAATCCACAGTATCACTATCAAGAAATGGCTAAAACACAACTAGGTAACCCTCTAGAAATTACTCATCACCATCCCCTCGAGTCCTACCTACCAAGTAAAAGAAACCCTCTGGGCAGTACACTCAACCTAACCCCTCTGGTTCTGTCATAAGAATTCATAAAGACTCTGTGAGGAAGCACTCTCAGTCAATTCCCCTTATATTCTAAGGTAGTCAAGGACTCTCAGAGGAAGCATACAATGTCAATTCCTCTTATAGCCCCAAGGTCAAGAGACTCTTTGAGGAAGCTCACTCAGTCAATTCCTATTATAGCCCCACTCATACAAAGACTCTCTGAGGAAGCTTGCTCGGTCAATTCCTCCTATAGTCTAGGATTGTTCGAGGTAATTCAAAGTAAAACAAAGACTCTTTGAGGAAGATCACTCAGTCTATCCCCTTATAGTCTATAAATCTCAAAGACTCTCTTAGGAACCTCAATCATTCTATCCTCCTATAGTCTATAATTTCCAAAGACTCTTTGAGTAATCTCACTCGGTCTATACCCTTATAGTCTATAGTGTCCAAAGACTCTCTAAGGAAGCTCACTCGGTCTATCCCCTTCAGTCTACTACACTAGGTTCTCACGGACCTATGTAAGTCAATGCATAGTAATGCTATATGGCCAAATTAAACCTATAGGGCTACTTGGATAACCAATCTATGACATATCAAGCATGCTACAAAACAACACTCCATCCTACAACCACAAGGCATGGAAAACAAGTAAACGTCTGGCATGATAAACAGGACTAACCGGTCGTAAATAGAACTAGGCATGGGAAAAACATCCAAAGCATAGAATTTCAACCATATTCATATTCAAACATCCTCTACACAGTCATACTATAGGGGAAAAATGGTAAACACGCAATACCCCATTCACGGGTATTGGTGGAATTTGCACATAATATTCAAGGACTTTCAACGTAAAGGTGCAAACCACCTACCTCGATGTTAGGAGATCGATATACATGAAAAATGAGGCTTGAATCACCTTATAATTTAGTAGATCTACGAAAATGCATAAAATTTTCAACCCATGATAACATGGAAAAGATGAGGAATTGGAAAATGATGCTCTGGGAGAAGGAATAACTCACCGATGCGATTCCAACGCCACTGACAGTGTTCGAATTGGAGGACGTATGGAGGCTCAGGGGATCTTCGAAGATTTGCAGTCGTACCCTCACTCTCAGACGAACCAAACCTAAAAGAAGGGTGTTATGTCCATCAGGCATGACCCCAGTGCATTTAATGAAAAATAACAAAGTACATGGCATGTACTTTTTGAGTACATGGCGTCTACTTTTGGAGTGCACCGTGTGTACTTTTTGTTTCCATACTCCGTATTAGGCGAACTCCATGTCACCCCTACTTGGTCGTGTGTGTGGTCATGACATGGCTATCACACGGGCTCCAACGGAATCAAAGTACATGGCATGTACTCATAAAGTACACGGCGTGTACTTTGAAAATTTCTAGATTTTCCACTTTTTCTCAAAAATGACCAAAATGGAAAAACATACCTAAAAAAATATTCGGGTTCTTACACTCTAATGTAAAATGACTTATTATTGATGATTCCACAATATTATAACTCTTGTGTATTTTGATGAAAATTCATAAAACCATAATTCATGATTTATGGTCAATGAATTATTGGGTATGTTTTTGTATGTTATGAAAATGTTTCCATACCCATTGATTATTTTATTCTCAATTATGTTCATAAATGTATATCTTACTTGTTTACCCTCACTATTCATATGATATCACTATTTTCAATGTTTCCATATCATCTCGTAATGAAGAATGGTAAAGTAATAAATTTCTAAGAAGGGTTAAACAAGAGAAAAACATTATAGGAGACATTGATAATCTTTTATAAAATAAGTTGATTATGTATCTAGTATCCAAATGAACTAAGACATTATATTTATTAGGTATATATTATAATGATGTTTATTGAATATTAAACTGAAATGAATTAATATTTTAGTAAGTAATTCCTAGGAAATTATAATTGGTACCACATATGGGTTTATTTTTTAGGGGATTTGGATTAAAAAATCATTCTAAGAACCCTATTTAAAAGTGAAAATATAAGAAATATCCCAAAATATTGGTAATTATTTTAGTTTTTTATGAAAATATTTGGATGGAGAATTTGGAATGGATTCAACTAGGGGTAATAATTATGAAAAGTCCACTTAGATATTAACTTGATCTTTACTCAGTGTTTGAAAAAGAGGGTTAATTGTGCAACTGGTTTGAATCTTTAGAGGGATATATATTTGTTGATTCAAATTCTATTTATGATTGATTTTTTATGATTTGAATATATTTAGGTTAGAAATATTTATATAAAATGTCCATGACAAACTTATATCAAAACAATCGGTAAAAAATCCTAATGGAATGATGATTTATTCTTAAGAATATCTACTCTCTAATAGAAATTTTTGGGAATGTTATTCCAAGAAATATTATTATTCTCCCTATCTTAATATTTTTTGATATTTCTAGAATTTATTGGATATCTCTATATAAGAATTATATCAATAATTCAGGAGGGGAAGTCACATTTGATATCCTGAATCAACCTATGATCATCTATCGATTAGAGGTAGAACATGAACATACAAGGTAAATTACATTAATTATATTTTTATCACTACTTATTCATGAGGAGAATTATCACAAATGGTTGGGGAGAAAAAAATTAAGATATTCCAACTCTTCATGAATATGTTATTATATTTATAGAAGATTTTCATATTCTTCTCCTAAATCATGAAGTTGATATTTAAAAATAACTCATAAATAGTGATACAAAAAATTTAAATAATCCATGTAGATTAACACTAATTGAGTTTAAATTAATATAGAAGAAACTCTTGACGAATATTTTAAAGTGATTCATATTCCATTGTGAATCACTATATGGTTAAATGTTTCTATTATTTAAGAAAAAATATTGGTCAACGTATCTCTCTAATGATTATTGAGAACATAATAGAATCATGATCAAGAAAAGGTATTATCTACCTCATATTGATAACTTATTTGATTAATTATACTAATTTTAAAAATTAAAAATGATTGACCATTGATATAGATATAATTATTTATTCTTTAAATTGGTGGATATACACTAGACATGCTTTTGTATGTGGTATAAACACTATGAATTTATAGTGATTCCACTAAGACTTATCAATGCCCAAACTATATTCATTGAAATAATGAATAGAGTCTTTATAGAATACATTAATCAATTTTATTATTCATCGTTTATGATATTCTTATATAATCCATAAATAAGAAAGAGCATGAAGATCATTTTAGGATTATGTTGTAGTCCTTGATAATAGAGAAGGTGTATTCTAAATTTAGAAAATGTGAATTATTGATACACAATGATTCATTCTTGGGTCATATAGTTAAAATTTATAGTATATTTATAGATCCTTCTATGATGGATGTTATTGAACAATGTAATAGACTGAAAAAAATTACTAGGATCAATAAAATTCATGGATTGAATGGATACTATTGATGGTTTTTGAAAACAATTATACCAACTATAAAATACAATAACCAAGTTTATGTGGATGGGATCCAAGTTCCTTTAGAAAAATAAATGTAAAAAAACCATTGATTGACAGAGAAGGTTGGTCAGTGTACCAATTCTTACACTACTCATTTTTGGATAAGGGATTGTGATATACAATTGTAATTACCTAAACTGTTATAAATAAAATTTTCATTGTTGTTGAATTAAATATATTATTATGTGTTATGGATATAGAAAACACATTCAAATCCTTGGTTTTATTATATCCTATCATATTTAAAATATAATTAAGCATATTTAACATTGATAACATAGATTTTGAATAGTTGTCATATCATTATTATAAATATATGGTTTTAAAAAATAAAATTTACACATACATAAGAAGTGACAACCTAAACCGGTAGAATAATATTGTATGAAGTACAATTATCGGAGGTCACAAGGGAGATATCATCACTTGGAATTTTCCATGTAAAATCCCAAGAATATATCCAATAACTTAATCATGAAGAAAACAATTTACAGGATCATTTTAAGCTCATCGATATCACGACCGAAACCATGTATGCCAATGCACCCTATGAAATTCTCACCATCACACACCTTCCCATCAGGGAATTTTCTGTTCTAATGAAGGGATATGTATTAAGAACCTAATAATATAAATATTTATATTTTATAAAATAAATGAATATATTTTAATCTTATTATTGTCACTTTTAAATGATTTTAATTTTTATACCATAAAACACAAATTGTATTTTTAGGATATAATCAGATTGAATTAAGGAATTTATTTTTAATGAATTATTGAATTTATGAAATAAATAATTTTGTAATAAAATATTATTATTTAATAATATTTATTAAATATAAATGATTATATAATTTTTATGAAGTCAAATTTAATTTTTATAAGGGTTAGAAAAATGTTATTGTAAAAAACTCAACATTTCTAAATAAATATTGATTCTTCTTTTAAAAGTGACGATTTGACTATTTAGAAAATTATTTTAATAAAATAAGTATTTATTTTTGAATAAAAAATTATAAATAATCCAACTATTAATTTTTCATAATTCTCTGAGATAGCATAATTTTGGGGTAACAATTTAAATATAGTATAAGTATACGGTGTGTATTATAACATCCTAATGTCCCAAAAAAGATTTAATAAATACTAAAAATGGAATCCAAGAAAAAATATATCTTTAACCCTTAATGTAATGAAATTTTAATTTTTTTGAATAATTTTATAAATCCATTATGAATCCTCTAAAACCTATAATATATTTTAAGGTTTTAAAATAATTTCGTTAAGTACATGAATCACTTCCACACCACCATGGGAAATATTTTAATATGTTTTGCCCTTAGACATATAAAGTAATTAAAACCACTCCCATTTAGAAGAACCATGGGCAATAACCATGGGTTGGTTTTGATTACTTTATTATATAGTTTAAAAAACCTATGTTTGAGAAATAATAAATAACTCCCCTCTCCTTTTCTATATAAACCCACCCACGCTCCCATTCAACTTCACTAAAAAACCATGGGGAACATCATTACTCTTCCCTACCCTCTGTATATTCCTCATAAGGTTCCCCCAATATATAAAAAATCTTCTTACAAGCATTTGGAATCACCCTATTAATGTAAGGGATCCCCCACTCTATTTTTCATTCAAGCACATCTTTTATGTTATGCCTCTTAATTTCTATTTGTTCATGTTCGGATATATTATTCCATATTACCATTACTATCCAATTGATTTATAAAAGAGGATATATGTCTTTCAATCTCATTAATCCCTCTAATTATCCATTATGTACACCCATTACCGTGCTGAAATTTAGTGAGGGATAATTTCCATCAACTCTTTATTCAAGAATCTTTATTTCCTTATTCATTTTACCTCCATTTTCCAATGTTTTTATATACTATCCAATATCCCCCTTACTTTCCTTATTTTTCTTAAATTATGAGATACCCCTTTCAATATAATTATTTCCTCTCATGAACATCTATAATCCCCCGTTATAATGCCAAAATTTTACCTCGATTTTCCATGCTAAGAAATTGGGTACGGAGTACCCATAACCATTTAATATGAAGGGATTTCACTTTTATGAACTTATAATTATTTGACTGGGAACATAAATGTATATATTCCACACTATATGAGCATAGAATAAAAATTGATAACAAATTATTCAATGCATTATGATCTATGTGGAACAGTTATGCATGTGAATGAAATGAATGTGATGGGTGTACCTAGAATTATATAGCCTTCCATTATTTTCAATATATATAATTTGAAACATACATGAATAAATGTTATATATATATATACTATATTATAAATACAAGATATATTTTAATAAAAACTAACTATTATATATAGCTTCTCATGTATCGAATACCAAGAGACACATTATACTTACGGTCATGATATAGTGATAAAAACCCATAATCCTTAATCTAAAAGACCAGTTTTTGAATTCATGAAAGAATATTAGGGGATTTATGATGCAGAAAGTGACATAGGAATGATATAGGCAGGCGGTGATGTAGACATGATTCATGCTGGGTGACATAGGCAGGATGAAGCATGCATGATGATGCACTAGGACTTCGGTCTATGTTCATAGTCCACCTTACCTTGGGCGTTTGGGTTATGTAATGGGTAATTCTATATCTAGATAGAGAGAGGTATTTTCTTTCATTATAAATAGTTTATATGACTCTAATTTTTTTTAAAATAAATACCCAAAGACATAACATGACCATTATTCATTACTATGATAAGGATATTTAAAAAATCACTAAATTCACTACAATATCCTCCCAAAATATGTTTATATAAACTCTCTTAATGATTTCTCACGTGGTATAACATTTTTTATGGTCGTTTTTGTCCTTTGGTGAAACCAGTGTTCATTTTCATGAGAAATAACTTCATTGTGGTCATAAAGGATAAATTTTCATAATATGAATAAAACCTAAAAATATTAATTAAGAACTTCTTGATCCAAATAGCTTCCTTAAAACCATTTGATGAAATGATGTGCTTTTCCTATTGTTTCAAGAATACCTTGGTGGTTTATTTGGAACTCTTGTAACTAATTACTCTTTTGTTGAAGAAAAATAAAAAAACAAGATTCAATTCATGAATTATACTTGTTAATTTGGAATCCAGAATAAGTGTAACCCTTTATTATGGTATATTTTTTACCTCCAAATACCATTGACTTTATTGGTGTTTTTTTATGAATTAAAATTAAAATATTTTATCCCTATGAATGTAGAATAGAACTGACTATGAGGATTGTATCATGTGTATGAAACACTATAAATCTCTATATTAGTTTTTATTTATTTTTATGGATTTAGAAATATTATTTTAGGGATTTAATAAGTATATTTTTGAATTAAAATTGAGCAATATCTACATAATGATATGAATGAAGAAGGATTATGTGAAAAGTAGATTTAATAAGTGATACCTTTTGTAATATATTTAATTTTTTTCTTAATTAGTTGTTCATGCTTAAATTTATTATATGTATAATATATAATCATAGAATATATACCTCACACTATTCAATATTGAGTAAAAACTAAAATCACAGTGTGTGTTAAGACATTTTCAATTGGAGTTTTATCTAATCACATAAAAATCACCAAGAAAATAGATTTAATAAAGAATAAATATATTCTAGTGATAATAAATTTAAATTGAAGAGTTTAAATTGGTATTGAAAATATAAAAATAACTCTCATTTATGAAATTTGACATAATTTAATAAATATTCTAATACTTGAAATCATATATTCATTTAATAATTAAAAGGGAATAAAAATAATTAACATTTTGAGAAAATTTATTTTCTAATGAAAAAGAAAATCAATTAATTTAGAGTAATAAGTTTGAATATGGAACTTATGTGAGGAATAAAATGAGTAAATACTCAAAGGATGTCACCAATTTACATACCCATCTCACTAAAACTTTAACTTAGACTATAATTGATAATAAGCATTATATCAATATATTCACTATTCATCTTCTTGAAAAGATCATCAACTCTAGTGTTAAGTTGAATCGCCAATTAGATACCAGAAAAATATCTCTAAAATAGAATTGTTGGAATATTCAAACTCCAATATTTATTAAACACATTATAGTTTACAATAATTTCAATTTCTTTAGAAAAATAGTTTAAATGAACCACAATCACAAATTATATTATTCTAGCACCTAGCATCGTAAGAATCAACATGAACTTAAGTTTTACTCTAATAACTAATTTCATGACTATGAATCACCTCCATTAATTAAATAAAATTGGTACTATATTTTTCTACAATTGAATTAGGTTATATAAAACATATATCTAATAATTTAGGGTTAATAATTTTTACAAAATGTGTTCAATGTGATAAGGGGTAGAAAAGAATTTTGAAGTCGATGTTATTGGTAACATTTGTGTTATATTTTGTTATCAACACATTATTTAACACATGAATAAAATTAATAATTATATTAATTCATATTTTTTAAATGATTTTAAGATCATTTTATAGTTACAAATTGTTTGAAAGAATATTTGGAGTTAAAGATTCAATCCTGCGTTGTATGAGAGAAGAAAAACATGTTTATACCAAGATGTTATCCAAACCACACAACGGTCCTAATATTAATAGAAAACTAATTATGATATCAATGAAATAGAAAATTTTTGTAATACCCCACCATTTTATATGTATTTACTTTGATATGAAACTTTATTTATTCAATATCTTTCCTTACATGCAACCCTGATTCTATATGAACTGTGATACAGTAAATCATTAAAATCTAGTAATTAAGTTATCATGAATGAATAGTAATAACAAAATTATGAATAATGTATATAATTTATTTTAATATTTAAAATTTATTCAGAAATACATAATAAATAAATACTCAATTTTTAGATATGTTGCTTTATTTTTCAAAAATATTTTTTTCTTCAAAAATTGGTTTTATAGTATTTGTTCACACCATCTATATAATTATTTTGTTTTTATTTAAAAAATATTTATTTGAATAAATTAATGTCAATTTTGATAACCATCATGTCATTATTATCTTAGGGTAAACTTTTAAGGATTTTTCAAAAAATATTAATTTTTTCATGAAATGTGAAAAATACCAATTTTTTAAAAAATTATTATTTATTATCAACGTAATGTACCACTATGTTTTGAATTTTGACTTAAAATAACCTATTTCTACTTAATTAGAAATAATATTATTAATTACACTTTCATCATAATTATACTTTATTTTTTTAAAAGATAATTTTTTGGTGTAAAATTTTATTTTTATAAAAACTTATTTTTATACGCACAATGTGTTTTTTCATAATATATTAATTTATTTTTTATTTTTTATTTTTTAAAATTATATGTATAGAATATATATTCAATATAATATTTTAATATTTATTTGAATGTTTTATAAGTAATGGAATTGGTGTAAATGAAGTGTTATGGAAAAATTCATATTTTTGAAAAGGGGATGTCATTATGGTTTCCACACTTAATTAAAATTAAATTATACCACCTATAGAAATCGAATCTATTATAATGGATTCAATATTTGGACTCATAATAAATTATATAATTTAATATGGTTAACTTGATATTTGTTCATAGTGAATAGTATAACCATTTAATTTTGGTACCATGATAAAGTTTTAAATGGGTTTACAAAAAAAGATAATCCATTATATTAGGGTAAAATTACCACTCACACTTAGTTTTTATAGTTTGAAAAAATTTAAACTTTATATTATCCTATCTTCGAATCCCTATCCATTTGGAGTGACATTACCATGATAGTGATCTTAAATAGTTTAAATATTCTTTGAAATTTTTTGTTTATACCTCCCCTCAATTATAAAATGGAACATGTTTTCCTCCCTTATTCAAACCATTTGATCATTATATCTCAGAAAATACCTTATCCAAAAACCATCCTTCAATAAAGGGTTATATGTTATAACCATATTATTTCTATTAATTCTTTATAATACTTTATATAAACGATTTTTTCTTAAAAAAGGATTAATATAGTATCGCAAATTTAATAAGATGTTTTTATAATGATGGAAAAACCTTTTACCATCTCTTCTAAATCCCATGGAAGATTAATGTATCATTTGTGTGTACCTATGGACTGAAACATCTGTATAGTGATATGACTCATTTTCAACCACCATCATTCATGGTTGGTTATTTTGATAAAGTTAATGTTTTATATAAAATTTCTATAATTATATTGATTTTTGATAGGTGAATTAATATTTAAATTTTTTTGATCCATCCATTATAAAATGGAATCTTCCCTCTTGTATACATAATGACTAATGTCTCTACATATTTATATAACTAATTTTTCATCAATATTTTATATTAATGGTTATAGATATGTATATAGTGAATATATATGATATTTATATAATTATATATATTCATGATATTAAGGAACCATTATCAATGTATAGGGACCATAAACTAAAAACTAAAACATACATGAGTAAATAAGCAGTTAACACCTAGAATGATTATGGTGATAAATGGTTGTTAATGAATTATTGATTAAATGTTATAAATATATATATATATATATCATATTATATTTTTAAGTATGGTTATGGTATTTAATTTTATTGAATTTAATTTTTTTATAAAATAGGTTAGAAAACTTATGATGAAAGGCAAACTTGAGGTCAGTGTTTTATTTTTCAATATCATTTTGTATGATATTATTTATGATTAAATTTTTTAGGAATAAAATATATGATATATCCCTACTAAATTTTATAAATTTTATTCTTTGGTTATTTATGGATATTTCATGTTTACCTTTAATTTTCCTCACTTTAATAACTTAAAATAATGAAAGGATATTTTTAAAGAAAATCAACTTCATTTCTCTCTTTAGTTTGGAATATTGTCTTCCATGTCTATATTTTAGTTATAATATTATCAGGATTATTTTTAAAAATCAAAAAATTATTATATAATTTCATTTTAACTATCATTTACTTTCACTACCAATACTTAATAGGGATTTTATTATCATTTTCTAACCATATTTTTTTTATTTCAATAAAAACATGTAATGAATTTATGTTTTAATGTACACCACAAGAAAAGATTTCCCTAAAACCATGAATAATCATTTATTGGAATATTACATTATAAGTTTCATTTTTTATTTTGAATGAAAAAAATTTCCTCACTATTTCATAAAAATTTATATTTTAAGTATGTGATTTCAAAATGAAATTGGTATTTTCCACATGAAATATTCTAGTGAAATTTTAAATGAAATTTCAAAATTAAAAATATGAATTGATGTTTATTATTATTTATGTGGGATAATATTCAATATTACCAGATGTATTCTTTCACCAGGTTATTTTTTATTATTATTATAAAACTTTTATTAAAACATTATCCATTCCACAAGTTATGACATAATGATGTGATGAGTGTTTTATGATCTTCTAGAAGACATATGTATGGTTTTACTTATGTGGTGGTGGTTTTATTATAAATCGAGGATGGGTTGAAATTTTATAAAATAATTTCATGTAGTTTTTTTATAGTTCCACAAATAATTAGGTAAAGAAGGATATCTCATGAGATAAAAAGGTCTTGAATGTTGAGTTAACCGATTTTAGTAAGGGACTTTATCCTATAAGATGGTTTTGGGAGTGAAACTTGATTATGTAAATGATAAAATTGATATTGAACCCAATACACTATGATAGTATCAATAGTGATCCCTAACTAAGGAAATGATTTTCTATTCTTATGTGGGTGTCACAGACATTTTTCTAATGCTTATAATTTGTTTTGATGTGTCTAGATTGACTATTTATGGTTCCAAAAACTTGTGAATAATGTTTTATGGTTGAAATATGTTTATTACATATTTCATGATCATGATATAAGAATTGATGGGTGTTATTTTGTAATTTTTATCTCATACTCGCATACCATTATGCTTATAATATTCTCACTTATGATTATTTTACAATATCTCTTATATTCACCCTTACTGGGAAACTGAGCTCACCCTTTTTTTATTTTTTCCTTCCCATGTTATATAGAAAGGTTTTATGTATTTTATGTCTATGAAGGGTATAAAAACCCTCTATTTTCATACATATATATTACATGTAAATAGGTTAATATTCATTACATAAAATAACAAAACCATGACTAAGTTATATGGGTTTATTTTCTTTAGAAACATGGAAACAAAATAGACTGGTTCATAAAAATATAAATTTTCTCCCATTTATTATTTCATAACTAGATCCCTTTTTTACAAGTCATACTTAATACCATACTTCATATATTAGAGAAAATAAACACAAGAAAGGGGTGAGATCATATTCTCAGTAAGGGTAAATAAGGTACATATCAATCCTAATAGAAGCATAAGAGAATTAGAATATGAACATAACATTAAAAAATTATACCTTGTATATCAAAGATCATAATATTGAGTCATGGAATAAATCATATAAGTTCATAAGATAGTATTAATAAGAGATCATGATCTGTGAGAGAATAAAATTTGAATAATATGGGAAACATGGCATACAAATAAGAATAGAAAATCATTTCCATAATATTCAAATCAATTTTCCAAGACTATCATAGTATAATGGGTTCCTTTCAAAAACCATCATAGAATCCAAGGTTCACTCCAAAGAACATCATATTGGATTGGGTTCACTCCCCAAACCATCTTAGTAGCCAAGGATAACTATAAATACTATCATAGGGGATTGATATCACTCCATAAACCATCATAGTTTCCAAGGTTCACTCTCAAGACTAACATAGTGGATTGGGTCCACTCCCCAAAACATCATAGTGGGAAAAGTATGTTTATGAACTAGTTTTACTTATAGTTTCAAACCTATCTATCTCAAGAGATATAAATCTTTACCCAATTAATTGGAGAGATATATATATTCCACCCATAACATAATGAAATAATATATAACTATTCCAAAATAACATAAATCATATTAGAACTCGTCAAAAGAAATTGGGTTTCATAAACATTTCATTATAAGATAACCCAAGGAAAATATATAGGTTTCATAAATATCATTCCATCATAAACATAAACCAACCATAAAAATAATAATGTTGTTATTCTTGAATAATATGCTCAGAAAAGGATAAGTAATATCTATTAATGTTATCATAGAAGGAAAGTAATTTTTAATGATCAAATAAATAATTCTTGAGGAAAATATCCTTTCTATTTTGAATACATTTTTTAACATGATTCACAATTATAAAAGGAAAAATTTTCATTAAAAACAACCTTTTAACCTTATAAAGTAAGCTTCAAGTCATTAAAGCGTCATGATTGTAGGAAAAGATGATCATACTGTATAAGTCAAAAAAACATTCCTTCCATATATTTTAGGAAGATACATATATAACCTTGCATAGAAAAAATAAAAAATAATCATTTAAAACTATTTTTAAAAATTCAAACATTAGTAAAAATATATGTAAACAATCATAGATTAAATTTAAAAATATATTAAGAAAAAAATTAGAAAAACATGATCATGGAAGAAAAAAATAATTTTATGTAAAACTTGAAAAACATAATTCATAAAATATATTCCCTTATAAATATCATATCATTGAAGTTATAATTAATAAAATTAATTGATTATGTGTATTCTCTGTAAATCCACATAAAAATTTACTGATGAAACATATGATAATAAAAATTTACCCCAAACATAATCATAGTATAACATAATCGATGATGTATAAGGTTAACCCAAATAATGGAAATTGGATTAATAATTATCATACAACTTTGAAATGAATCGAATCATATGCCCCATAAAAGTAATAATTATCAAATGAAACAATTAATAACATTAAGATAATTATATTCATGATATTATATATCAAATGGTAGTATATACACCACACATAATAAATAAGTGGTGAATGAGTAATATATCTCATAGAAGAAATGTGAGATGAGAAACTCTTACCTTATGATTACATTAGTTTCTCATACATTTAACTCCTCTTTAATATCACCTCCTTGAAGGATCCCTTAAATACCTTTGAATTGGTATATTGGTTAGACTAGTAGCACTTGGAAATGGTGGGATTTTGGGGGAGAAGTTTTGTGAGATATTTTTGGAGCTTCAATTCTTTTGATGATAAAGTGGTTGGTGAGGGGTGGTATTTATAAATGAGGAGAGGTGGTTTTAAGTGATTAAATAATAATTATTTCATATTTAATGCCAATCACAGTATTGTGTCATTAATTACAAATAATTAGATTGATAAATTTTTTTTTGAATTATTGATATGGCCGACAAACAAATCAACCACCCATTTAACATTGTCGTGTTTTTTGTATTTTAAACTTTTTCCTTTTTACTTTAAATCATTTCATTATTTTACCAATAATATGGTAAATATTTTTTTTATCGTGGTAACATTTTTACTCCTAAAATTGAAAATGAATTTAAAAAATATTTTGAAACTTATTATTCTAAATGTGGAATAAATTTACTAAATACAATTCACATAATTGGAAAAATATTATTTAAAACTAAACCTGCAGACCCAAGGAAAAAGTGGGGTTTCAAGAAGTGTATTTTTCATGAAAAAAATATTTTTTTATTAACACTATGAAAAATACTAATCATTTTATGAAAAAAAATATTTTTTGATATATAATCCATAAAATTCCTTTAAAAATTCATCATTTTAGGTTATTTAAAATACATAAAATGTAGAAACATTATGTACTTTAAAACAGTTTTCAAAAAAATCATGTAGTTAAACCCAAAAATAAAATTATAACTAAATAAACTATAAATTTGATTTAAAATCACTTAATTAGTTCAAATATACCTAAATAATATTTTTGTTACTTGAAATCATATTCAAAACCTAAGGGGAGTTTTAATTTACTTAATTTATTGAAAAAAATGATTTTTTTTCAAAAAATAGCATTTTTCACTATTCCTTAAGAAATTATTCTTTTCATAAGATTCAAAAAATTTCATAATAAGATAATTTCTAAATTATGAATCCAAAAATGAAATTAATTTTATCAAATACATTTTCTGAAAATGTGAAAAATCAATTACATTTATTTTCTCATATAAATCAATAGAAATCTCTTATTGTATAGAGAATATATTTGATAAAATGACTATAAATTTTGTAATCATTTCCTAACCATAAATTAATATATTAAAAATGATTTGGAAAATTGTGTTTTTCATAATGTTTTTAAAACTATTTATTTCCACCAATTTCACATTTAGGCTATAATGTTCATGTTAAAATAATAATGATTTAGAGTTCACTTAAGATTTGTGTTACATGATATGTAAGTTATCTAAAAGATTAAATTTAATTAAAAATATACATACCATAAAATCCAAGGGTGTTATTTTATACCCCCCTTAAAATGAATTTATCCATTTAAAGTTATTACTCAGATAAAAATTGATGAGGATACCACTTCCTCATCACATCCTTAGTTTCCCATATGGATCCCTACAATTGGTGGTTTCTCTATAAAACATTGACTAGGTGAGTAGTATTGTTTTATAGAAATCTATCTCAATGATGTAGAATCACTAATAGTTTTTTCATTTTAAGAATCATATTTCATAATGGTTATGACCCCTAAGTTTAGTACATGTTAAGGATCAAGTATTTACTTTCTCAGTATAGATACATGTAACGCATCATGTACATGAGAGAGATTTTATGGATTACTAAGTTGATTATCTTTCATCCCGATATGATCAAGAATTCCAAACGAGACTTTTACCCCATAAATATGAATTTACATGTCTAAAATCAAACGTGGATATTTGAAAATTCCTTAGTCAGAATCCCAAATCATAAAAAGGATCAATAAAACTACCTCTTTAAAATTAGGAATGAAAAAAGGTAAAAATCACCACAAAACTAGGATTCTGATTAGATGAAAGTGAAAATATGGACATTGAGGAGAATTATAACTAATATGTTCTGATGGATAATGATAGCGAACAAGGTCCTAATAAGGTTTATGGAAAAAAATCCATAGACCAACTACATCTAAAAATGGTCATTGATATCATCATAAATAATGATAATATGATAAAATTTTATTCTAAAGTCATTTGAGAAGATATACTTACTTGATTTCATATCATAAGTACAATATCACTCTTTGGTTATGGATAGATCTATTTTCTCTTCATCAATCACTCCAAGAAACAATGTTGAAATTGTAATTCATAAGGAATTAATGGATCATAATATACATAATGGGATGAAAAGTGATTCCATATATCTATAGTCATCATCATAACAAAAAAGTTAGCATAGGTTATATAACATGATTAAATATTCCTATAGTTAAGAAAAATATTAATCTCTAAAACCTCATCCAATTTTAAGTGTAGACAATTTCATAAATGGTTACCCTTATGAACCTTACAATGAATTAAAATACAAAAAATTTGAAATAAGGTCAATAAATTTTGAAAATTAACCTATCATTAATATCCTAAAAAGTATGATGTATCACTTAATTAACACACAAAAATCATGTGATGATCATTATCATGTATTATCCTAAATTCATGTTATAAACTAAATTACCATAATACATTAGCTAAAACATGCATTCTTTAAATAAGTAACTATTTCCTCATACAATAAATCAAAAAATTATATTAACTCACTCCATAAACCACCTTTTCATAAATTTTATAATCAATTTAAAGGTCACCAATAGTATCCCATTTGTTTTATATTAATCAAACATATATTTATCTCATAATTATCCAAACAGTATGCACATATTAAGTTTATATTTCCCTTAATCATGTGTTCTACAAAAATATCACCTCAATCACTTTCCATGGTAACCACTACCAATCATAAAATACTTTCAAATAATTAATAAAAAACTACATTGGAACAATAATTTGATGTTTTATTATTCTATAATTTATGTATAGGTAGATAATCATAGGAAATTTCACTAAAGGATGAACAATAATATTTTCATAACTCTCACTCATAAAAAATTAGACATGAAATTTCCAACTAAGGATGGGGGATGTTCCCTAATTAACATGATTTGCATTTTCCATTGTGATTACATAATCTTTCAATTTTTTTTCCTTCATAGGTTATTGTGGTTTATCATCTATATTAACCCTTGGGTGGGAGAATTGATTCCTATAATTACCAAACTCCTTGAATTTGAAACATTGGAGTTTGTGTGGTGAATTTTGTGGTGATTTATCTCTTTACACATCATTAGATAAATTATTCCCATCACTTCAGTATTCATTTTTTTGATGGCCTCCCTTTCCACATAAGAAAATTTTACTTGTCCCCATAAGAAAATTTCCTCCATGTTTCTTCCCACATATTGATCATATAAAGGAAAGATCATCTTCTTCACTGTAAGGTTTTTATAATTTCCTTTGAATTTTATTTTTATTTTCTTATAAATACCATGAGATTGGTGGGTAACTCTAATTTCTATCTCCACCTTGAGATAATATCTAAAAATTTATTCATATATACTGAAGTATATTATAAATAATTACATTCAAAGTATTGGTTTTAAGCCACCAATGCATTGATCAATTTTACTTTCAATACTTATAATTAAACCAAAGGTATACCTTTCATGAATTGTAAAATTTTCTTCATATGTACCAATTTATTTATCAACCTTTTTCTAAAAATCAATAAATTCATTCTCTATATTTTTACATAGAATATGATGAAAGTAATTTTTGAGGAATATCCCCTTAATATAATCCCATTCTATTGACCTAATTCCATCTTCCTTCCTCATATTATTGATAAGATTCCACTATTGGTCTACTTCTCCTTCCAGATGATTATCAGCTTAGAAAAATTGTTCATGTCCCAAGTATTGATGAACATAAAATATTTTTTCAATGGGTTTGATCCATTGATCAACCACAAGTGGATCTGAAGACCCACAAAAAGAAGGTGGATGTTTCCACATGAAGGATTCAACAGAATGTTTTTCCTTCATTTTCTCATTTAATTCCAAGTATGTTACAAAGATTGTGTGTTTATAGAAATATTATTTTTAATCTTATCACAAAAAACATTCAGTTTCTCTAGATGATAATTGTTTCAGTACTCGTAATATTTCGTATTAACACGGTTCCTTCAGGTTCCATCCATTGATTGAAAACAAAAATAATAGTGTGTTTAAAACTAATCATATTAGGGAAAACAAATAACCAGGGGATCAAATAAAATTTCAATCCATGAAATCTTAGTATTAACTTAGGTTATTCATGATTATTTCTAAAACACTAGTATTGTAACCATTATATACACATAGGGTTATTAATAATATTTTATCATCCAAGTTTTTAAATGTATGCTAAACCTTTCTTTGATACCAACTATAATGACCCACTATTTTAATAAATATATATTTAATCTAAATAGATGAATATTTATTATATAACATAATAGAACCATTCTCTAATCATATGGGTTTAGTGTAATTGGAAACATGGAAAGGAAAACAACTAGTTGATAAAACATCTACACCATATCCCTCTTATTCCTTTATAACTAGTACCCTTTTGGACATGTCATACTTAATACCACACTTCATATCCTAGGGAAAATAAAAGTAAGAAAAGGGTGAGATCAGACTCTCTATAAGGATAAAAAAGTGAAGTATCAATCATAAAATAATCATAATGAAATAAGAACATGAACATAACATTTAAAAATTATACACTATATATAAAAGATAATAATCTTGAGTAATTGAATAAATTATTGAAGTTCATAAGACACCATTCATAAGAGATAATGAGCCATGAGATAATAATATTGGAAAAATATATGAAATTTGGCCAACACATAATCATATAAAATCAATTCCTTAGTAGTAAATGGTATTTTCCAAGACTATCATTGTGTAATATGTGCATATCCCATACCATCATAGTAACCAAGGATCACACCCAAGAATATCAGTGTGTATTGGGTTCACTTTACAAAACATCATACTATCCAAGGTTTACTCACAAGACTATCATAGTGTATTGGGTTCACTCCCCAAACCATATTGGTATCCAAGATTTACTTCTAGGACTATCATAGTGGATTGTGTTCACTCCCCATACCATTATAGAGGAAAAATTCCTTTACTAAATCGGTTTCAATTCCCGTTGAATTCATGTATATCTCAAGAGATACAAGTAATTACCCAATGTATTGGAGGTATATATAGGTCCCACCCATCACATAATAAAATCAAACATTTGTGTTCCATAAGAACATAAATCATATCAGAACCCATTAAAATAAATTATATTTCATAAAAATTTCATCATAACATAACCCATGAAAAAGAAATAGGTTCTATAAATATCATACTATCATATAAATAAACTAAACATAAAAATAATAAGGGTGGTATTGTTGAATAATATCCCTATTAAATAATATGTAACATAAAATAATGTTATCATAGATGGAAAATAATTTTCAGTATTTCTTGAAATAATTATTTAGGAAAATATCCTTTCTATTTTGAGAACATTTTTTTAAAGATGTCTCACAATTATAAAAGAAAAAAATTTCTTTGAAAATAACCATTTATGATTTTAATGTATGTTTTAAGGCCATAAAGTGTTGTGATGGTGGGAAATGTTTCTCAAGATGTATAATTTAAAAAAACATTCCTTATGTATTTTTGTTAAAAAATTCAAAACAACCCTTTCCTAGAAAACAACAAAAATAATTCATTGAAACTCTTATAAAAAGTAAAACATGAGTAAAAATTACAATAAAATATTATAATGGGATAGTAAAACCACATTTGGAATAAATTTTATAAAAACATGGGAATGGTAGAGAAATAATATTTTAAGGAAAACATTAAAAAGATAATTCTTAAAATAAAATCCCTTATAAATATCATATCATTGAAGTGAACATTAATTAAATAAATTGTTTATGTGTATTACCTATATATACTCATAAAACAAGTAAAAATGAAAAAAAAATATAATGAATATTATTCCCACACATAATCATATCATAACATAATCAATGAAGTAATAGGTTAACCCAAATAATCAAAATTGAGTTAATAATTTACTTATCACTTTGTTATCAGTCAAATTGTTTTCATCTTCAAGGCAATAATTATCTATTGAAAATTTTATTAACATTAATATAATTAGATTCATGATATTACATATCAAATGGTATTATATACACCAAAAACAAGAAATATGTGGTGAACAAGACATATATCTCCCATAAGAAAAGTGAGATGAGAAACCCTTACCACATGGTTCCCTTTATTTTTGTGTACTATTTCCTTCTCTTGAATATCACCTCCTTTAAGGATCCCTTAGAGAACATGGAATTATAATTTTAGTGAGACCAGTATCACTTGGATGTGGGAATAGTTATGAAGGGTTTGGAAAATATTTTAGGAGATTCAATTCTTGTGAGGAGAAAGGGGGTGGTGAGGGGTGGAATATATAGTTGAAGATGGGTGGTTTAGGAGATTAAATACCCATTATATTATATTTAAATTGAACCACTCACTCACTCAAAATTAACTTTTTATTATCAAACACTTTTAAGGGAAAAGTGAGAAACCAATTTGAAGCACAAAGGTATATTACCAAGCCATTAAAGTGAAATTATAGAATACCAGATTTAATCTCTCTAAATAGTTTCTATGAGATATTGTTTACCTGAGTTTCTAGATCCTCCATTAAAATATATTTGAACCTTGATCCAATATTGTCCCAATACTGTATGTACTCCTCTAAGTTGATCTTTCCATTGTTAAATCCCCTTACTAGGATCAGGTTCTACTTATCGATCCAGGTGCCCTACTCTTCATTGGGGGACACCCTTAGAGCCCTTACCATCATTATTTTAGCCTCTTAATCCTAGTCTTTACGTGTTAGAACAATTTCAAATATTACCTCTCTTAGTCTCATAAAAAATCCAAATGATCTTTAAGCATCTCCCCCTACTGACAGACCACCTTGGTGAGGTGGGGGTCACAGTCCGTATGATTGGCCTTCGACTTCCTCACAGATCGGGTCTCCACTGGTAGAGGTAAATATGAGTAATCCTTTTTCTCTTTCTAGTTTCCCCTCCTGCTATTACTACTCCCTAGACTTGGATACCTGCTACCTTGAGCCTCATCATCTGTATCACCTTCAAAGTGGCTAGAAAATTCATCGTTGGACCCATTCTCAGGAACCTACTCCTTCTTAGAGGTTCTGACAAGGTCTTTTCAGAATTCTGGAGTAGATCATCATATAAAAAGAGATAAAAATGGTTGCCCATCGTTGTACCTTCCACCTCCCTAGAACTATTTCTAACTACGTCCTCACTCTATTTAACCTATTCCAAAACATTTCACCCTATTGAAAATGAGACATCTGAGGGAGTCTTGGGACCACCCTCATCCATCTTCATTGGTTCTACATCAGATTAATGCTCAATAATGCTCTAGGGACCCTCAAGAGTGGGATCAAAATCACTATACGATGTAGGCTTATCAGAGCTCCTATTTTCCCACGGAGGATGAATAGGAGGCTGGGGTTTAACTATATCCTTTCTCAACTGAATTAAGTTAGAAGACTTTACCTGATCATTGACAATAGTACCTGTACCTGAGCGCACTACTTAGGTGTAAGATGAATCCTCAAATATCTGGGAACCTCCACCATCCACCATTTGAGTATCCACCAGATTGATAACAATGCCAGTGCACTCCCCCTCCACAGTATAACCCTCCCGCCCCAAAGTAGCAGGCGGAGGATGCTGAATTTCACCTAGATCTTTCCTCAAGAGACTGAAAACTTTAGACACTAATGGATTCGCATCCTGTGATCCACCCTTTGCACCATTTGCAGATTTAAACTAAGAGACCACACCCTTCAGCATCTGACTAGATAGTATTGTCTCAGCTTTATCATTTGGATCTTTATCCCTGTCTCCACCCATCTATTTAGAAATAGTTTTATCACCCGGTCAATAGGTTTCTATCTAATGGCCTAAATGTTTAAAGATAGAATAGAACTCAGACCATGATTCATAGACCACAAGTTGTTTTCACCTAAACTCTTCACCAACTGTAATCCAAACATAATAAAAAGTTACTCTAGATGCATCCACTTAAACACATACATGCGCGTTAATGAGATGGCATAGAGACTCAGTGTGGCTATCAGAGCATAGGTATCTACCGGCTAGATTACCTAGCATTATAATTTGGACATTATGATAATAAATATATAGTCCATTTTATCAAATTCCATACAAATAAATAGAAAATAATATTTTAAACAAAACCCAAATAAGAAATGAAAAATTGGGTTTTTAAGAGGTGTATTTTTCATGAAAAGGTGATTTTACATTAACTCTATGACTAATAAATATCATTTTATGAAAATAAATTAATATTTAATGTTATATAATATATATATATAATTTTAAACATTCCCCATTACTTATTATTTTAATTACTAAAAAATGAGAAACATTATGTACTTTAAAACATTTTTCAAAAAAAATCCAATTTTTAAACCCAAAAATTAACATATTTTTAAATACAATATAACACTTTACTAAAATGATTTAAAGAGATTAAATAAATATAAATAATTATTATTTTAATTTAATTAATATTCAAAACCTAATTTTACTCATTAATTTCTTAATTTATTGAAAAGAAAGCACATTTTAACAAAAATCAGTATTTTTCACTATTCACTAAAAAATTAAGCTTTTCAGAAGATTCTATACAAATTTTCGTAAGATAATTTTGAAATTATGAATCCAAAAATGATTTTCATTTTCAAAAATAAATTTTCTAAAATTTAAAAAATAAATATATTTATTTTTTCATAAAATGCAATAGAAATTACTTTTTGCAGAAAACATATATTTGAAAGAACATGAATTTAAAACTTTTGTGTTTATTTACTAAGAATAAATTATTATATTAACATTGAGTTAGAAAAATATTTATTTCATAATTTTTTATACAATTTGTTCCTTCAAATTTAATGTCTAGGTTATAATGTTCATGCTAAAATAATAATTTTTTGGAGTATGCTTAAGATCTATATTCCATGAAATGTAAAGTATTGAAAAGATTAAGTTTATTTAAAAAGATTCATATCATAAAATCATGTGGTATCAAAAATGGTGTTAATTATAAAGAAATAATTGGTCAATATTATAGATATTTTATGTACCATTTCTATATGATTTCATGTTTCGAAATACATTAATCCTCTGTGGTCCTTGATCGTGTATTATTGTAAAATGTATGGAATATTAATATTAAATGATTTAATATTTGTTTATGAAACGTATGGGCCACTATAGTTTGTATTAGAGGAAAGGATTAGTATATTTTGGGAAATTTGAAGTGTAAAATTTTGTTAAAACCCATAGGATAAGAATAAGTATTATATAATATTATATATTATGGTAAATAAAAGAATGTGGTTTCCATATGAAAAAAAATTCATGACTTAATGCTACAAGTGGATGTTTTTTGGAAGAGATGTATCTAGGGGTGATAACCGTGAAAATATTTGGTCAAGTTATATCTCAACCATCACTCTAGTACATGATGAATGGGCCCTAACTGCACACCTGGTTTGACCCTCTTGAGAGATATTATTGGGTTTATTCAATTTTTCATTACAAACCATTACAAAGGATTTGGATACATGTTGAACTTGAATGAAATAGGTTAAACCTATGATTTCATAAAATTAAAACAAGGAACCATTATTTATAAATTATTTGGATTAAATTTCTAGGATTATATGATTTCCCCCTATGATTATTTTTTCTCATACTATATTTTTTAGTTTCAATCAATGGAATAAACAAGTAGGAACTATGTTAACACTGAGTTTGACAGACAATAGAATCAATGTACTTATGATAAACCAAATGAAATGGGAGATGGAATGAAAACCCTTATGATTACCTGTAATAATATTTCTCATTATATGATTATTAATATCAAAAAAAATTAGTTTCCAAACACACAAAATTAAATAGAAATGTTGTTTCACAAAGAACATTGTGGAATTAAAACTCATCTTCCAAAAAGTAAAAAAAAATTAAATAAAAACCTAGTAAAAAAACTCAATGGAATGATATAATGTTTTATGTGTGAAAAATAATGACATAAAGAAAAAAAATAATAAGAAAGTTTTTAAATTTCAATTGAGGGAAATTAATTTCATCAAAGGTAAGAAACGTTATTTTAATGACTTATGTGTGGGTAACTCAAGAATTATGTGAGTCGATGCCCTATTATAATGGATAAATCCTAGAATAAGGAAGGGAATATTCTATTAATATCACAAAATTGAATCATTAATAATTATTAACAATCCATAGTTGGGGATTTCATGTTTACTTTTTTAGAATGTTCTATTTTAAAACCTTCTTGTTCATCTTTTTGTGGTATTTGAAGTGACTTTTAGCATTGATTGGATCCCTTAACATAGATCTCCAAAAAATTTCTATATTATGGAAATATCATTTGATATATCAAATCAAATTTTTTTGTATATCGGTGAGAGGATAAATATGAACTTACAATAGAAATTACATCCATTTAATGTGTCTTGATTCCTTTTCAAAGGGTTTATTTATCTCTTATGGTTAGGGAGAAACTCAATATCAAAGTTGTGCATATTTATGATAGATTTCTGATGTATTTCTATAATTTCTTCCTAATATCCCTCAAAATCATGAAGTTCAGTTTTCAATAGAACAGATACCCTATGATACCCATATTACAAAGACTCCAGGTAGAATGGACATGATTGAGTTGTAGGAATTGAAGAATAAATTCCAATAGAATCATGATAAGGGTTTCATTTGGTTAAGTGTGTCACCATGGGGTGCACCAGTATGTTTTATTTAGAAGAAAGATAGATCAATGTGATTCTGTATTGATTATTAGGAACATAACAAGATCTCAATCAATATTAATTACTAGTTTCCCACTATAGATGATTGTTTCTCAATTATTAGGAGATTGGTATTTTTTCAAGAATGACCATCGATCTAGATAGAATAAGTTGGGGTCAAAAGTGAAAATATACCAGATCCAACTTTTAGTTTGAGGTATGAACACTAAGAATTTATAGTGATGAAATTTTTTCTTACTAACAGCCCTTCTATATTTATGGATTTAATTAATAGATTATTTAGTGATTATAATTATTAGTTTGTGGTTTTATTTATAGATGATATTCTTATATATTCCAAGAGAATGGAAAGCATAAAAATCACTTGAGTATTATACTAAAGAACCTGAGGAAGGATAAGTTGTATGAAAAATATAAAAATTGTGAATTTTCTATACAAAGAGTATCCTTTTTTGGGTCATATAATCTCAAGTGAGGGTATATCAGTATATCCATTAGAGATAGATGTTATTGAACATTGGTAAAGACTAACCACTATTACTAAAATCAATAGTTTTCATGGATTAGTTAGTTATTCTCAAATATTTATGAAGAATTTATCAAGTCTATCTAATCTACTAACCTATTTAACTATTAGTGACATTAAGTTCATATAGACTAACGAATATGAAGAAAATTTCATGGAATTGAGGAAAATGTCGGTTATTGAACATATTCTCACACTATCTTACAATGGATAAGGATATATTATTTACAGTGATGCATTGAAATGGGGACATGGTTTATTCTCTTGGATAATGATATAGTGATATCTTATGGCTCACTCCTATTGAGGAATCATGAGAGAAAAATTCCCAACTCATTATTTAGAGTAATTAGTGGAAATCATTGCATTAATAATATGTAGGAATGACATATATATATATATATATATATATATATATCATATATGTTTAAAATATATATTTACCTATAAAGAGTTGAATATACACCAAATAATATGTACAGAGTTATTAAATTTTATGATTTCATAATACACTACCACCTTAGGAAAGAGAATAAGGTGGATGATGCTTTGATTCAAAAGGATCACACTAGCTTATTTATTATGTGAATAAAAAATTTATAAAATTTATATATTTTAAAATGATGGATCCTGATATCATGAAGGAAGGGAGTAAATATTATCTTTCTCTAATGAGTGTTCACAAATTTAATCCATTTAAAGAATAAATAAGTGAAAATAGTGGATGTGAACCTATAAAAGATGGTGCAAAAGTTCTTGATTTAAACATTAATTGTGAGGGAATGATATGGTTCAGGAATTGAGTATGTGTCCCATAAATACCAAACTTGAAGAAGGAACTATTTTTAGAAACTGATAAACCATAATTATCTATTCATCATATAATTATGAAGATATATAGAGGTATTAAAGATCATTTCTAGTTGTGTGACATGAATATAGACATTTTGCTTCATTTTTATTAATGCTTGATATGTCATCATGTTAAGGTTAAGAGATATAAGGATTATTTTATGTTGAAACTATTACCTAGACTAAAATAGAAAATGGGAAAACATCACCATGGATTTCATTACTAGATTCCCTAAAACATATAAAGGATATAATGTTATTTGGGTTGTTGTCAATATCTTTATGAATTCAAAATAATTCATTTCTATCAGATCGGATTTCTCTTATGATCAAAATTCCATGATAAAAATTATGTAAGTTGTGTTGTTAAGTGGGGTGCCACATTTTATTATATATCACTAGGATCTAAGGTTTACCTAGATGTTATGGATATGTTTTCATCATGATCTAGATACAAAGTGGTGTTTTAGTACTACATAACATCCTAAGATATATGACCAGTCTGATGGGACCATTATGACACTATAAAATATATTGAGATCCTATTATTTTTAATTTAAAGGTGTTAGGGTTCAACAACTTCCTCTAATAGTATTTATTTGTATCATTATCTTTCACTCAGTAATTCAGATGACTTTTCATAAATCCCTATATGTAATGAATTTTAGAACTCTAAAATATTCAAGTGATGTTGTAGAAGTAAGTCTATTGGGACCTAAGTTATATGATCAAATGGTAGAGAACGTAAGTTCCATTTGGTAGTGCATCAAGGCATCTCATAGTGAAAAATATAGTTATGCTAACAATCATTACTGATATTTGGAATTCAAAGATGGTGATAAGGTCTTCCTAAAATTTATCCATGGAAAAAAGGTTATTATATTTGTAAATAATTGAAATATAATCCCAAGTATTATTTTTCCCTTTTATATTCATGATCTAATTGGGACGGTTACTTATTTCTTTTCACTCCCACCAAACCTCTATATAATTCATGATGTGTTTCTCTATCATAAGGAAGTGCATACCTTATTATACACATCTGTTGAACTCAGTTGTTATATCACTAGGGCATGATATTTATTATAATGAACCAATTATTTAAATCATTTATTGTATATATAATTTTCTATCAAATAAGAATACTCAACTGGTTGATGTTTACTAAGAGAATTGTAATTTTAAGGAATATACAAGGGAACCTAAGGATGTGATAAAGTAGTTATATCCTCATTTATTTTTACTACAGAGATTGAATTTTTAGTGAAAATTTCATTTTAATTGGGGATATATTGTAACACACCATGATTTTATAAGAATTTACTTTAAAAACAATTAAGTTTATGTGTTTTATATCTTAATAAACACGCAACCCTAAGACTATATGAACAACAACATAGAAAACCATAAAATCCTATACATTAAATTAGAATGTGTGAATAGTAAAAAACAAATTATTAAAATCCTTAAAAAAAATTATAATTATATAAATGTTTTGATTAATTTGTAATAAATGAGTATTAAAATTTTAATATATTTATTTTATGCTTCAAAAATATTTTTTATTCAAAAATCATTTCTATAAAAAAATTTAAAAAGAAATTTATAATTCACTTCTACCATTTTTAGAAATTTTATTAGATAAAATTAATTTAATTTTTAAAATAATGTTCTCAATGTTATCATAGGTTGATTTTTTTTGGATTTTTTAAAAGGATATTTTTTCAGATAACAGTGAAAATACAAATTTTTGTAAATAATTCATTTCATCTCAAGTAACTATACAACTATATTTTGATTTTGATATTATAGTAACCTAATAATCCTTTATTTATAAAAAATTAGTTATTTATATATTAATCCTAATTATACATGATTTTGATAAAATATAACATTTTGGCATAAAAACACATTTTTCTAAATAACTGTTTTTATGTGTGAAAGTTGTTTTTATCTTAATAAATTATTTTAATCTCTATTTTAATTTATTTTTTAATTAAATTTAAATATTATATATTAAATATAATATTATTAAATTTAATTTAAGGTTTTTACAGTGCACAAAATTGAATTAAATTATGGTTTATGCTTAAAAATTCATTTTCCAAAAATAAGTTTTCATCGAGGTTTGTATGCTTAGTTAAAATTAAATTTTTCCTTTTATATAAATTAAATCTATTAAAATGGTTTCCAGATTTTTAATTATCATAAATAATATTATTTAATAGGTTTAAATTAATTTTTTTATATTGAATAGTAAAAACTGTAAAAAAA
Source organism: Viscum album (assembly GCA_963277665.1). Lineage (NCBI taxonomy): Eukaryota > Viridiplantae > Streptophyta > Magnoliopsida > Santalales > Viscaceae > Viscum > Viscum album. The sequence goes on from OY728148.1 coordinate 2,039,898,585, forward strand.
TACCACGGTTAAGGATAAAACAGGTTTATTGGGGGTTAAACCATGCGATATGGGTAGGGCTTTCAACCATAGAAGGAAAATTATTATTGGATAAATAAATTTAAACCTTATAATATCTAACATTATAATACCTATACATTTTTATAAAATTTTCCATGAAAATGACCTTAAATCATTGAAATCTTTTACGGAATTTAATTTGTGTCCCTTCCCTCACTTATAAAAGGGAACCTATTCTCCTCACTTATTCAAAATATTTGAGCCTCCCATATCATAAAATACAGGCTCCAAAACCTTCCTATATTATTTTACATAATCATTTATCTTTTTTTATTCTCCTAATACCGATCATTCAAGGTCTAAATATTAATATAAATGACGTATCTCGATGAGGATGTATAGATATTAACCTAGATGTTTTAATTTTATTTCTTATTGTACTTCATCTAACATGTTATATCAAAAAAATGATTAATATAGTATTATAAATAAAAAAATATTTTATTATGAATATGGAATGACCTTTAAACCCTATTCATAATCCAAAGGGAGATTAAAGTATCGCTCATACATACTTATGGAATATTATCTCTATATAGGTATACGTATCATTTTCCACCACCATCATTCAAGGATGGTTATTATGATATATTTAATGTTTATATATCATATTTTTAATAATAATTATTCTATGATAGTGAATTAATATTAACCATTTTTTTATTCCATCCATTGAAAATGGAAATATCAGTAGTGCATACTTATGATGTATCATCTCCATGTAGTGATGTAATTAATTTTTCCTCACTTATTTATATGAATGTTCATAAATATGTATATAATAAATATATATGATATTTATACAATTATTAAAAAAAATTATATGAATGAAACATCATTAATGATCAAGGAACATATCCTATGAACCAAAACATACATGAAAATGATGCACCTATCACCAAAAATGATGATCATAATGAATGATTATTAATGAACTGGTGATAAGATGTTATAAGTAAACTATGCATGGTATGATAGGTATGATTATGGTTTTGTTATATAATTATAATAAATTTAAATTTATTATATAGTAGGATAGATCTCTTATAAATCAAGACGAGCTTGAGGTAAGTGTTTTATGATGCAATCTCATTTTTACCAAGATTACTTATGCTTAAATTTTGTATAATAAACTTTTAAGATATATCATTCCCAAATCATATATAATTTATTATAAAATTATTATTTAATCTTTTAAAATGATTTAAATTCAATTTTATCTCCCTAAGTACTCAAAATAATCAAATTATTTTTTAATGGAAACCCCACATCAATTATCTCTTTGGTCGGGAATATTTTATTCTAGGTCCATATTTTCTTTAAAATGATTGCAAGAATGTATTAAATATTATCCAAAAGTTTTTTAATGTCATTATTTAATGTTTTTTACATTCATTACATTCTTCTAAATATATTTTTTTTATTTTTTCCAATATGGTACTTTTTAATTTTTACCAAAAATGTGAAAGGAATTCTTGTTGCAGCATACACTATATGAATTGATTCCCTTGTAACCATGAATACACTTTTAGTTGAATCTTCCCTTGTATGTTTTATTTTTTAATTTTAAATAAAACATTATCCTTAATATTTTTGGAAATATATATCTTTAATGTAATTTATTTAAAAATTAAAATGTAATCTTACTCAATAAATGTTCTAGTGATGTTTAAAAATCATTTTCATCTATAATAATGTCCTTTGATGATTTTTATGATTTACTGAGGTTATGATTCCCTGTTAACATATTTATTTATTATCCATATATTTTATAATTAGGATCATTAAATGTTTATAAAATACATAAATTTTCCACAGGTTATGAAAAAATGATATATTTAATGTTTAATGATATTGTGGAACACACATGTTTGGTTTTCATTATGTGATTGGTGGTTGAATTATAATCTGAGGGTAGGTAATTATGTTATAAACCATGGTCAGGTACCTATGATTACATTATAACCCATTGTAATATGGGTCTATTATAGATATATAATTAAATGGGTAAATAAGGATATTTCAGGAGAAAATAGGGGATAGAATTAGGAGGGAACCTCATTTAGTAAAGAAAATTATCCAATAAGATATTTTTGGGAGTGAATATTGACTATGGGAATGATGGAATGAGAACTGAACCCAATCCTCTATGATAGTCATGCAGTGAGCCTTGACTAAATAAATAATTTTATATTCTTATATCCAAGCCAAAAATTTATGTCTTATGACTATTATTTGTTTTAATGGGTCATAATTGACTATTGATGACTCCAGACTCTTATGTATTATGTTTTTAGATTGAATGTTTTTTGTGTTTTATGATTATTATATATTAATTGATGGGTATGATTTTCTAATTTTTATCTCGTGTTCTAATACCATTATGATTATCTTTTTATCATATATGAATATTTATTGATATCTCTTATTTTTTCCCTTCTTAATTATCTAATATCACTATTTTTTATGTTTCCCTTCCTGATATTATAGAAAAAATTTCTATGTATTCCCCGATTAAGAATGGATATAATTTTAAATAACTAAATGAGAAATGATATAGATCTTCTATGTACCGGTTTTATATATATCCAAGATTTAAAAGACACTTAATCCCTATGATAATTTAGAGTGTATTGTTGTGTCATTTTTTTAATATTCATATAAAATTATGTAATATATATATATAATAGGTCACTATACATTGAAATTCATGGTATTTAAGAAAACCCATTCCACCACTATGGTCCCTAATTATTTTGTTGGAATGTGTGGATTTGTTATATTCCTTGGAACATTGAGAAAAATAGAGAGTCCATTACATCATTTTATGTAAAGAGAAGTTATTTTTTGATGGAAAAAATGATTATATCATCATAAAAAATATTATTCAAATTGAGAAGATAGTAATGGTTCTTGGGAAAGAATAATAGAAATCCATAATTCAATGATATAACTTTATTTCCAATAGTACAAGGGATGTTTCAAAATGGATTGGAGAATATGAAGCTCACTATTTTGTGGAAATACTCACCATATCATGGTTGATAAAAAATCATCATTTGATGGTTTTATTTATGTAGTTGTTTTCATGATACCTTATCTACTCAAACATGATTGTTTAAGTAAATAAATTTAATTAAGGGTGACTAAAATATCTGGATTTATCCAATAATTTATATTTATATAGAATATGATGTAAAAATAAGTTAGTTTTTGAATTTGAAAATGAAATTCATATTTCAATGAATGAAAAAATATGGCTATAAAAACATACTAGAAATGACCATTCCACATAGATTAATCATTACATGGACTCAATGGTAATCCCTAATAACCAATGACTGGTTAATACCTTTGATGATCTAAGGTTATTCAGTGGGGATTTATTTACCCTATAGTGGTGACCCATTATATTAAAAATACTAAAATAAAAATAATTATTAAAACCCAATAATAACATGCTCAATATATGAGAATAATATCTATCACATACCAATATGTGTTATAAAACCAAAAAATAATCAGAGGTAAAAATTAAATACTAAAGTATATGTAATACAATTAAAAATTAAAGAAAACTACATATAGAGAGACCCTTACACATGACTCCAAAATCATATAAATTCCTCTATATGATGTCAAAAACCACTATATCCATACTTGAGAGGCCCCTTTCCCCAACCTAAAGCTCCAAGAAGGGAGTACCTATATATAGTTCTTGTGTACTTATATGGTGTGAGAATGAATCCATTTTAGAAACCACTATACACCCATATGTCCCAAGGAGATTAATGTGAGCATATATAAAAATTGTGAAAATTTAAATTATTTGAAAATATAATTTTCAACATGTAATAATGTTATAGGTGAAAACCAAGACACAAAAATACATTATGCATACTTTAACCAGGGCTAGTAAACATAGAATTGTATAATAAAACTCATGGATCTCCATCATATCATCTTCTAAACATAAGGAATCACAAAATCCCTTGGGCTCAAACTATGGCCATGTTAATATCATGGAATCACATATTCGGTATCCCAAACATAAGGATAAGCCAAACTCATGAATCTTACATCAGTATCTCATTTCCCAGACTAAAAAAAGGTGACCTATAAGTGAAACATATCATATAATATTTCCTTACACAAAAGTGTGAGAAGAAACACCCAAACAAAAAAATATTTTTCAATGAAACTTATAAAATTTAGACGCAAATTATTTTACTTCAATAAGATAATTCTTGTGAAAAAATATACTCAAACACCAATAATTCCAATCACATTTTTATAATAAAATATAATATTTACAGTAATCAGTTTACACACAAAAATTATTTTTTTATTCAACTAATAAATATATTTATCTAAAAAACATTAAGATACTATTTACCCATATTGATGAAACTTTTTACAATTTTAAAGGATATTTCCAACATGTAAATTCCCCTTTATCCCACATAATTTCCATAAAATAATTTTAAAAAATACATAGAACTCTCCAGTTTAATGTTTCTTCTTTAACCCATCAACCCATTATTTTTTAACCAAAACAAAAATAATAAATCACCTAAAAAACATAACATTAAGTAAAAAATAAAATTAATTCATTTAAATTCATATAGAAACAATATAAATTTTCAAATTAACAAATCAAAAAAACATATCATAATCATTATTTAAACATTAATTTCAACCCTCATTTTATAATAATTAATTCATTCATTATCAATAATGTTGGGACTGAGAAGAATGTATACACTATGAGATGGGATTAATTAAGGTGCTTTTGGATAAAAAGTTTCCCTTTGAATTTTTTTCCCTATTTTTATATCTAGTTCACCCATTAGATGGATCTTTTTAAACCACTATATCTCTCGATAATGTTCTCATCCTAATATCCAATATATATCAAAAAATATAAATAATAAACCAAATATGTATTTTTTATTGGTTCACCCACATTAGGACATATCCTTGGAGCACACACTGATGATGTGTTGATGTTCCAAAATAAATTATCTTGTGCCATTTTTCAGATATAGGCTTATCTCATGAACATTCTATGGAAAGGATCACTACCTTTTAATTCTTAAAGAAAACACACTACCTATCATAGAGAAATCCATAATATTTTCATCTAAATAATTATTGAGGAAAGTATTTTTTTTATTTTATATACAAAGAGAAATATTTGATATTTTATATACATGTGGGTATGTTTCATGTTGGTATCAGTTTTGGAGACACCTTTCATCATAAATGATGATTTTTTATGTTCCATTTTGTTGTGCTTCCAAAAAACTAAATCTGGATGATAATAGCTCCTTCATGTGAGAGTTAAGTCTTTTCATTCCATTTATAGATGATAATGACCTCTAAATGTGAGGGTTGGTTCCTTATCCTCTAGAAAAATCATTGAAAATGAAAACTCCTTCTAGATAAAGATAATTTAATAATGGAATTATATCTTCCATTATCCACATTAAAATTGTTCAATCATCCATATATAGAAATGGAATTTTATCCCCTTCTACCCCACTTCATTTAAATTACTAGATGTTATCATTTAAACTATTGTATAAATCTACAATCCATATCTTCTATTCAAACTAGATATTTTAAAATCATTATATTTATTCTACAACAAATTATATGTGTTTTTATATATCCTTCTAAGGATCAAAACTTTCCATCAATGTTGGGATGAATTATTTTTCTTTAATAATCCAATTCTATACCATGTGTCCTACTTATTTAGAGTTTCTTAAACATTCATCTTCAAGTCTAACTAAAAATTGGAATCTTAAAACTAATCTCTTCCTTCAAAAATTAAAAAAAATAATCTTCTTTACTTTCTATAAATTTCTTGATCACGGTGAAATACTCTCATTTGTAACATGATTTTCGTAAACATTATCTAGATTGAGGCATCATAAGGTCTATTGGGGAATAATTTTTACTAAAATTATATATCCACAAAATCCAATTTTTAATTTTTTAAAAATCCCCAGGAACTTTTTTTTGATCTTCTTAAGTCTCCTAAAAGTATTATTCCCATTAAAACATAAAATTTCAATTATGAAACAACATTATATTATTGATTCCACCATGTGTTCAAATCATTTTTTAAAATTCTTCTTGTTACAACCACATTGATTATTTCATGATCCGGTTGTTATTTACAATATAAAACTTCACCAGTTTCTCATTATTTCTTTAGTGTGGAATAATGTGACTCTTCATGGTGCAATATTTATCATCATGAAATGACTATGTATTTTCATAGAACCATATTCTGAAATATCTAATTATCCTAATCAAACATAGTTGAAATTACATCAAGACCATACATGTTGTGGCTTGACACTCTCATAGTCACCCATACAAAAACCAAATTTGTCCTTATTTATGACCTATTATTACAAGTATTATTCCTACATAGACTTTTTAAACTATTATAGAAGTCCAATTATGTCATTAATGTACCATTATGGTGTGATAAACTATCCCATATCTTGGTTGTATTCTGATGAAATATTATGTTTTTTACATATATTGGGTTCACTCTTTCAAATACATTGTATAAATTTACACATGAAATGTTGTGGTGTGGTTAGCCTCTTCATTGTAAAATGTATCTTTAATATTGATACATTACTTCACCAATTATCTACATCCAAACATTATGGTGTGGTTAATAGGTTTCAACATGATACTCAACTATTTTTTCATATATATTTATAAATTATTATTTACTACAATGAAACCATCTATACATCACTATAGATTTATTATTATTTTAAAAACATTATGAAATGATAAACACTATTAAAGAATGATGTTCTATCTAATCACCAATATTTTACCTAACTTTTCTAAATAATACCGTGAATGATCATACTCCTTCCATCACTATATTTAATCGAATGAATCTATTTATTCTGTATCATTAAAATCCTTCCAAAGCCAAATTTGATTATAAATTTTGATGCCTTACTTATCATATCCTTCCAAGAAAAAAATTTCAACACACTTAAAGTATTGTTTTACTAATACTATGATCCCTTTATATTGAAATATCAAGATCACCATCCATGTAATGAATCCATTGTGTATAACCTAACACCTCACCTAACTAGGTTTTTCACAATGCCTAAATGGTGTCCTGATCCCCATGGGAAAGAAACTAGTGCATGAGTATCAAGAACAAAACATTTGGAATGATTTTCCCAATAAATTATATTAACTAACAATGATCCCATCTCGAAATATGGTATGACCCACCCATATATTAGACACTAATTCAATAAAAATTAACGGATACAATATAAGAGTGATAATAAATAAAATTAACTTACATAATAATTACTCTAAAATATATCATGAAAAAAAATATACAAAAACTAATCGAGAAAAAACATCTATAAATATACAACACACTAAAAGAAATGTCAAAATATATAAGGAAGAGACTTATTATTCCCAAAATATAAAAAAATACAAAAAAACACTAAAGATTATCTCTCAATGACCCAAAATCACTCAGCATGTCCCAATACCCTCCATCGCTGGTATAGTTGGAACATAAAATCTTGAAAAGACCAGAATATGGCACTATAAAGCTAAATTTAGAGCTTCATACATAGAATAGTGTATGCATGGTGTTATAAAAAACACCCAAGAGGATTTCACTAAATATTATGTGTTATTTCAATTCAAATTACCATTTCATTAATGCTTTTTTTAATTATAGACTAAAAATATGGCTTATAAAAACAATTGAGATATAAAAAATCTCATGCCACAGCTGACTTTTTTAAACACAAAATTTTTATAAAATAAAAAACACTTTCATTTTAAAATATATTTTCATAATCTTTTTTTAATTAAATTTGAATGTGAACCGAAAACCATAACTAAGATTAATAATAAACTCACAAAATCACACTAGCCCTAAAACATACCATTGTAGTCCAACATAAAAATTATGTCACGAAATGATGAATGGGTACGATGTGTAATTGACGTGTATAACAAAATACATTAATTCATCCTGAAAAGGATATATTATCATGTGTAACACCTAGGGAACTAAATAAAATGAAATAGGACCTGATTCATATATTTTTTAGGTCTATATGTTCCACCTAAGAAGATTTCACATCTGGTATTTCCCCTAGGATATGTTGAGGACACAGTAATACCAACTCTATGAGGAAGTAACTCTCCCAGTGAACTAACCATTATACCCACACAAGACTAGTGTATAATACATCCAAAAAAATATTATCTACCTATGTTCCCAATAAAAATAATATTGAAGGTGAAAAATGATCATTCCAAATAATAAATATTATAAAAACTAAAAATATTCATAAACCACTTATCACATCTTACAACATCACAAGAAATATTCCCTTTTTCACATTCAATATATAAGCATAAAAAAGGAATAAAAATAAAATTATCCACCATTGGGACCCAATCGAGAATAATAAATCAATCCATGGGGCTCACTCGAGGGTCTCACATAATATGAGGTAATTTCTTGAAAGTTCTATCCATGCCTCTAAAATAATAAGTAAATTACAAGACACTAAATTTGGCTTTATAAACCATTTGAAATCTCATTTAAAATAACCATTTAAATCTAATACTCATCAAAATATATTTGGGAATCAATCTTAGAAACCAATGTAATTATATCTAATATATAACCCAAATGAGGCCAAACAATTGAAATATAAAAAATGATTTAGAAAACAATAGAAACCATTTTAAATCATTATGATAAGGGAGATAATCCTAAAAAAATTACTCATCCACCAAAATAATCAAATATTGGTGTAGTTTAAAAACACATATTTAAAAGCCTTAATTATTCAATACCTTGTAATTTAAAGGAAATACATTGAAAACACTACCCTTAACAAAGAATAAGGTTTTCAAAACCCTTCTGAAATGAATCATCTATAATGGAAAATGCTCAACTATACAAGGGAAAATAATTTTTAGTCTTTAGAAACTAAAACCCTATATTATAATCCACCATGAACCCTATTCATGAATGAACAACCCATTTATGGTTTGTGGGAGACATCCAAACAATGATAAAATTGATGAAGAGGGGGGAGGAATTATGATTAAGTAAAAGATAGGGATACCTTTAAGGAATTCGATGAAATCAAAGGAGATAGGACATTATTTCACAGGATAAAGGGAGGAAGATCTCCCCGTCATTTTCCCGTCATTTTAATAGATATATGAGAATAAAATTTGGGTATACCCCATTAAAAATAATAATGTAAAATAGTAAATTTCTCCCTTTATAAGAAATTTGGGAAACTTGCACGACTTTGTGACTTTGTTTTGAAAATAATGAAAAATCATATAGAATAGTCTACTAAGAAGTGTGTCATTGTTTATAGTTTCTCCTAACTATGGGAAATTCATACACTACTTATTTTATTTGAAACTCGGTTTCATAGATTTCATTACAACTCACAAAATTTGGTCTAAACCAACTTCTACCCATATAGGACAAACCATGACCATTAAAAAGGAATAGTAAGGTTCCATTCAATAAGTATGCCACATGGTTTCTCTAAGACTGTCTATTCAAACTTCTCCAAATAAGAAATTTTTTAAAATTATAAAAAAATTAAATCAAATTTACACTAAAATTTATATTACACAAAAATAATAATAAAACTGTGAAGTGTGAGTTTTGGAAATCTCCCACAATTCTACTTCAGTCTCTTAGAGATTAATTTTATATATTATAATAAAAAGTAAACTAAAAAATACCACATATAAATTAAGGGTGGGAGTGAATGAAAAAACTCATATGGATCTTATGACAAGTAAAACACATTATACAATCAATTATTCAAAATGGTTGATCAAAATCCTCAATAACCATTAACATACCTAATAATGATCAGTCATCACAAACCAACCACATAGATCATCTAAGAAAATGACCTTAGATAGGTCTCCCCACCATTTAGAATTTACCTAAATTAGTGGAAAAAAAATAAATCTCCTTCTATAAAGAGACCATCAGTACAAACTATAATTCTATAATTTAATAAAATAAATCACAAAAAAAACCTATGGAGTCAACGAGCATCAAAACACCATATAACATAACCCAGATAAAACTATAATCCCAAACTAAGGAATGATATAAATGAACACAAATAAAGACACAAAAATCTATCAAATGAAATATCACCAAAATGGGATTGGTACTATTCTTAAAGAATGGATCAAAAAATAAAATGACTGGGATTTAAACTATGAGTCACAAGGTTGAGTGGAATGGTTGGTATATAAACTCATACATAGGTCACAATCTCATGTAAATAGTGAAAAGATATAAACCAATAGTAGTCACTGAATTATCTCAAATGGGGAAATATTTTTCCTAGTCCCCCAAATCACACACCTAGGACTCAAACACATCATATATAAGTAAAATAAGACGAACCAATCATCACAAGAAAACATCATGACACAAAACAATGATCTAATTAATAATAAATACCATAACTATAAATAAAAAATCCCCAAGAGGAACCAATATAGATATAATAAATTCATAATATAAGAAACATAACTAAAAACCATGATCCACTCTAGACTTAATGAGTACTAACACAAAAATATGTAATCATTCAAAACATCATGAAATTTACTACATATCGGGCATCTTAAAAATAATATAACCATTCCACAACCTCCAGTGGACCTTGATCATAATTGAATAAGGGACGATGAATTGGGAGATCTAAAGGTATATAAGATTCAAACTATACCAACCCCTTTAGAGTCTTGGTAAATCCAATAACAAAAAGAATCACCCCCAGAAAAATAGAGGATTCTCCCTAAGACTTGTTATTAGAAACATAAATCCCACCTTATCTCTAGACATACCTAGGAGTCATGACATAGTGTAATATAACATTAAAATAAACCATTCCTGTTTCATAATCAACTCTATTAATAAATACCCAATATAAAACAACAAGAAAAATTTAAAATTACATGAAACAAAGGAAAAAAGAAAACAATTATTTTTTAAAATACTCATTTCATTATAAATATCACCAATATATAAATCATAAAATACAATTAAAGGAAACAAATGGTGATTGTAAGAAATTTAAATACTATAGGTTCATGAATCTTATGGTTTAATTGTTTTGTTACACAGTTCATGTTTGCACCATAAACCTTTATGACATTCCATGACACATCTAAATGTTATAATATGTGGAATTTGAAACTGAATCATTACACATTTAAGAGGAATTATATGCCATGATTACTAGATTCTAGTAAATTTGAGTAGCATTAATGATTTGGAATTCTCAAGAATATTCTAAAGTTTATAGTATATCCATCAATAATATAATTGAATATAAATATTGTAGATTAACTTTTAAATGCTCAAATGAATGGAGTTAAAGTGGAGGTTGTTAAAAGTTTACTATAGTTTTAATCTATATTTTAAAATTAAAAATTTCTATGATATAGAGTATTTTACTGTACCAATTTAAAATAGAAGATAAAAAATAAAACTATGTATAGAGAGGAGGAAATGTGTGTTCGTAGAGAAGAGAAGAAGGTGGACAACAAAATTGGGTATTGGGGAATACTTAAATTATGAATATTCAGTTATTTTATTTTGAATACCTTTGAGATTTGGTTTTGAAAAAAAATTAGTTTTCTATATATTCTTGAATATTTAGAAGATGATAATTCCTTTGACTGAACTTTTCTATGTGAAAAATTTATATTGGTTTGAATTTTCATGATGATCATGAATGATTATCAATATTTTCCATTCATATCATTAAAGATCTGGATGTAAATAATTCCCTTTATGAAATTATTATATCTTGATTATTTTTTATACTCTGAAAAGTGTAATTGAATATCATCAATGAAATATTCTAAAAAAGAGTTCAAAATGTCATTCTAATGAATGTATAGAAACATAATTTATTTATATTGGAGCTTCTCATTGAGAATTATAATGTATTTTATACATGATTAAATAGTATTAACATTAATTTCATTCAACTTAGAGGAGAACTACATATATATAAATGGATATATGTTGGATTAGTGCATGAATTTGGAGAATGTGGTGAACCATTGAAAGTAGCGACCTATCACTAAACCAATCTATAGGTAGTGAGTCTGATATAAATGAGCATATCCTTAAAAATTGTATATATAATGATATTTTGTGAAGAGTGATGATACAAAAATGTTATTTCGACATAAGTAGGGAGTTATAGTGGGGATTGTCACACCAGTATACTAATGAGTGTATACTCCATAGATGTATCCCAGTACATGTTAACCAAGTAAAATTTATATTCTATTTTATTTTTAGGTGTCATACATGTTCATGATGTTTAATGTAGATTTATTTGAAGAAATATCGGAATAAATCTTTGTTGGAATAAAGGAAAATGATCCCAAAGAAATTATATAAGAAGGAAAAAAATTAAATTCTATTAACACCCTAATTTAGTTACCCTCTCAAGGTGTCCTATTGTATAATTAGTTGTATTAGATCATGTAATTTCTATATTTGAATTTTTCATTGAATATAAATTGTTGATTTTGTTTTGTTTTTATTCTTATATCATGTAATTTTATGATGTATTTTCAAGATAATAATTAACTAGAGGTAGTTTTTCATCTTGAAGTATATTTTGTTAGTGTACTTGAAGAATTTGATATTATGAAAAAGAAGAACCCAAATTTGGGATCACTATTGAAAGATTCATATGAGTATATTGAACAACATAAGGAATAATTGATATAACTTGTAAATTTTTTTGGGGATCATGATGTAATTCATAAGAAATTAGAATTAATATTGGTTTTAAAAAATTGGAATATTAATTATCCAATATAATTATAAGTTTTATTTCTTATTTTTAGTAAAATAATCTCTTGAGGAATAAGAGTTTTATTTATAAAGAATTATTTTGAGGATTTTCATGTGACCAAATGAAGTTTATTTTATAATCAATAATGATATGATAAGTAATTTAAAACTATGTTGAGATGATTAATTTTATTCCATGATAAATATAGAATGGATCCTTGAGGATACAACATGGTATTTTTACTTTTATAGATTCAAGACAAAGAATAAATATATATGTATCCTTCAAAATCTAATTTTATTTTATATATAAGATAAGTCCTATTTCTAATAGGGTTTATAGGGAGGTCATACCTAGTATAAAAGTTTCATTATACTTCCTAAAAGGCCCCAACATAAATGTATAAAAGGCATATATTAATAAAGACCTAATTTTTAGTATCCCCTCCCACCATCCTTTGTTTACCCTCTTGATTCCATGATGTCACATATACATCTGCTTGTGTTTAGGCTCCAGGTGTTATCTAAAATTGTATCACTAACTCAATTGACTGAACAAATAGATGATCTTCATTCCTCTTTCTTCCTTATATACCATGATCAAATCATTTAATCCACTATTAAAAGTTTCTCTATGTAATATTGGGGCTATCAATAGATAAACCATAGGCTATATAACCCAAAATTAATTGATTATTGATCAACAAAACCTCATGTTTAAGAAAATTTCTGATGATGATGTTGTTTTTAAAAAACTTTGTTTGATGTTTGATTTTTCAATAAATATAGGAGTTTTCATTAGATGTTATACATTAAAAATAAACTAATAGAGAAAGAAGAAAGATTATCCAATTGAGAAGGGAATGTTTGGGTGATGTTTTCTGATTTTCTATGGATTTTTTTAATGTTATTGAAAAGTACTTCAAAGCAGTGAATGGGTTTAAGAAATAATATAGATTATATGGAAAATTTATATATAAGATAATAAATTTTGAAATCTCACTAGCTATGTAAGTATAAAATGAAACATTTTTAAGGTTATCCATGCTCTATGTATATATGAATATGGGATCTCATAAGGATAACATTCATATATATGATCTCTAAAAGGATTAATTTCAAGGAATTTAAGAATGAATTCTAAGTCCATATAGATGATCTTATTAGTATAAGAATCATCTTGTATCATTTAATTCCTATAAGCCTCGAGACTCATGTAATAATAAAAGTCCAAGATAAAAAAGGAGGCTGGTAAGGATGGTGAAACTGTAAAGATAATTTTTCAGACCATAAGTATCATTCGTCCTAATGGATAGAGTTTATAAGGATGGGTAGAGATACCATAAGGATCATTTCCTTATTCAAATTTTGAGAAAAATATGGGATTCTAAATTACATGTTTCTATGGTAAATATTTAGCATGTCCATAATTAATATTATAAATAAAAAATTGAAATTAAAAAAATTATTTCATTGTGATGTCTTTAAGGAATCTTGTATTATGATCAATAATATGATTGTGATTCTAGATGAGATAAAGTAAATACTATAAGAGGGATGTACAGATACACTAAGATGAGTTCCACATTATAGGATGCAGTTCCATATCATAATAAAATAATTTTTATACGTATATGAATGATTTGAACTAGAATTTAAAATCATGTATTTTGTTTAAATAATAATCTAAATATAGCATGATGAAATAAATTTGAGTCTTTGAAAGATTTAAATGAATAGTTAGAATGAGAATAAAACTAAAAATATCATCCATAATTAAAAGAGTATATTTTTTCCCATCTAAGAATTGATGGAGTTTATTAATTCAAATGGAATAAAAATAGTCAAATAATTCAATGAATGTTTAATAATTAATCTAACAAATAAGTATTTCTGCTCTGATAAAATAGAGAACTCACAAAACTATGTGTGAGAATTCATGAATATGAGATCCCAATACACATTCCCATATCGTGGTGAGGAAAGAGATTTTAAAGATGGGGTCCACTAATGAGGGAGAAGAATTTTGAGCCCATACAATATAATAACTAAGGAGAAATGTTTTATGTAATGAAATAGAGTGTTGAGCAATCTATATGAAATTATTCTCAAAAATACCAAAACATACAATACTTGGTACTACAGACATGATATCTGGTTGATTTACCATATAAATGGAGGAATACATATTACATGTTGGGTATAATTATATTGAAGTGTGTGTGTGTGTGTTTCTTTGTTTTATTGGTACATACAATGTAAATGAGAGTTGTTTCTTTATGAGGGTCTCTGTATCTTGAATAGAGTGGGTATTTTTACTGGCTAGGATAATCCTTTTTTTATCATATTCATTAATAGTGGATAAAACCATAATTTGGGAGAGTAAATAATCATGGAAAGGTGTTGGATATTCTAGCTGAATCATATAAATATTTTCTTTTTTTCTCTCCTTAAATTCTACAATATATGGGTTAAGGATTGGGGAAATCATTTACAATATTATTTAAATAAAAATTATAGTAGGTTTATCTCAAAATAATAATTCCTAAAACAAGAATAAAAATTCACCCCCTCTTAGTGGACAATCAAACATGGTGCATCACAAGTCCTATTAGAGCATTGGTTCCCACTAAATATCCAAATATTTTAACATTACGGAGAATCAAAATTATAGGAATATCTAGGTTGTCCCTTCTTTTGTTAAAAAGAACTACCATAAATGGAGGAATATTATACTTACCTACCTTCTTTCACATAGCCTAATAGTGAGGGATAATACGACAACTAGTTTCCACTAATTCTTTAGGGAGATTAAATATAACTTTTTAAAAGAGAAAGATATAGGTTGATGGAAATGCATAAATTTTTTTCTATATTTCTCTTTCAGAAAAGGTGTGAAAATGTTATGGGACTTTAAACTACCAAATATATTTAAGAATAATTGAATAGTAGTTACTTTGGGAGTGTTAATATTAATTAAGATAGACTATAATTCTATATGAGGAATTATTGAGACAGAATGATGAAAAATGAATAGAATGTTATAGAATATTTTACATGAGTCAATGAGATGGTGATAAATATTCAGGGTTTTAAGGAGATGTTTGATGATTCAACCATTGTCAAAACAATTATCAGAAACATTCTATACAAATTTTATCATAAGTTTTTATACTTGGAAGATAGAGAAGATCTATTATTTAATGATATTCACAACATTATCATTTCTTATGAAATCATAAAGGAATTAAATTTCATGAAGAAATAAAAAGATGAGATTTATTATGAGGGACTAAAAATGGTAATGTTAATGAACAAGAAGAAATAAAATTTAATTATTCACATGATTCACATGATTATGATGAATTTAAAAAAATATTTCTATTCTATAAAATATATTAAATATGGATAAGTGAAAATAAAATAGAAATAAAAAACCATAGTGATAAAACTGTAATGATATTTTTCATTTTTGAAAGGATTCCCTAAAGAAGACAGCAAAAGGATCAAGATCGAATGAGGAATATATAAAATCATAGAGGAAGAAAAGGGGTAAAATTATAAAGAGTTCTTGAAATAAGAAAATATGTTTTATTATAAAGAATGTTCATGAAAACTCAAGTAGTTTTTTATATGATGAAGTCAATTTATTTTCCCATGTTAACTGAGGTGTTAATTCATCGACTAATGAAGAAGAATCATAATAAATAAATAATAATCACGAATAGTTGATAGATTAATTGTAATATTGTCTTCTGAAGTTTTTATATTTTAATTAAGATGATAGAAATTCTCTAAACGAGAATAATAATGATTTTTACAATGAGGACCAGTTTATCATGAATGAAAATATTTACACTGATGATATTAAGAATAAAAATATAATATACTATGAGAAAGATAATATTCTAATATATTATTTTAAAATTTTAGATATGAAAAAGAAGATATGTATGAGATATAATCCATTTGTTTTATTGATAAAAATGAGTTAATTAATATCAAAATAGATTTCTAAAATTATACCAAGCAGAAAATAGAATCTTCTCAAGGTTGAGAGATCAAATGATTCAATATAAAAATAAACATTACCCCTACTCTAACTCAAAATAATTTTTTTATTTTTAATACTCCACGTGAAATAAGAAAAATTTAATTTATTTATACACATAACACAAGTGATATTCCCACTTATATATTAAATAAAGATCGGAATATTCCTAGGTGACCACCGCCCGTAGGAAAATGACAGTTCTGTTGGATTGAGGAAAACCCCAATATTTTTCTAGATATAATTATAGTAACTTTTTAAGACCATGGTTCAAATTAATTTTCTTCCATTTTGGAATTAATATACACAAATCCTACTCATTTTTTAATAACATGTCATTTTTAGGTAAGATTTATGAAACAAGGGGGATTTATGGTGAGAAAATGCAGATCAGTTCTTTAAATAGGAAATCAGTAACCATATTTTCATCAAATATATCCAATAAAAACATATTTGGTTGTATAAAATAAATATGTTAAAGATTCAAAAAAAAAGGCCATAAATATAAGTAATTTATTACTATTAATCTAGAGAGCTTATCGATGGTCCAGAATGGATGGAAATGTAGAAATCAATAAAATAAATGTCACACAATGTTAAGGACATTAATAATACAGGTAAAAATCATTAAAAATTGAGAAGGTCATGAATTACTGTATGAATTTTTGACCAAATAAATGGGAAGTGGCTAGAAAAAATTGATAATTCTCAAATAAATGTTATAGCTAAGGGAAGGAAAGTGTTTTTATAATAAAATTTTAAATCACCTGATACTTTTTCCATATGTGGGGAAATAAAATTTTATGGAAATCCATGTGAAAGGTATATAAAGAAAGCCATAAAAAATATTGTGTAATAATCCTAACAGACTGTAAATATTGAATGGAAAGGATGATTCCAATAAAAAAATAATTTAAGTTTCCTTAATGACTGAGGTGGACAAAACTTTTTCATATAAGGATTAAATTTAAGGGGGAAAGGAGAGTTTGAAACCTATTAAGACCCATGAATGGAAAAGCAGTTTGAAGAGTAAATACCATGTTGATTTAGTAAGGAATAGAATACCAAGTATGGGAGAAAAATATTAGAATTTTTGTTATTTCCAATGAACAAATATGTCCCCCCTTATTAGTCATTTTTTATTAAAATTCACACAATGAAAGAAACCAGCCTGGGGAATCAACCCTATGATCGCCACCCCAAACCCCAAACCCCCCTACCACTATTTTTATTTCTCCCTCTATATTACTTAAAAGTATTTTTTATTTATACTACCATAAAGGTAATTTAAGTAGAACAATGAAGATTCACTACCAGACAGAAAAAAATTTGTCTCTCATAGAGTATTCAAACTTCAAAGAAGATGTGGAAGAGTATTCTTACCTAGAGGGGAGAAAAAATAAAATTGAATATATTATATTATGGATATTTTATTTTTGGGAAACATTAAAATATTGGTATAAATGGTATTTCAATCATAATTATAACACTATTTTTGGATTTATAAGATATTTCTATAAAAATGTTGTGATGAATGTAACATCCATATATTTTATGAAATATATATTTTTTAATTTTATTATTTAGATATCTTGTGTTACACACAACACTGAGTTTGTCTTATGTTACACGTAACATAGAGTTTGTCTTGTGTTACACCCAACACATATTTTGAACAAAACATGAAATATTATTAGAATAATATTGTTTAATATTGTAGTTATCACCTAGATATTGGAATTATGGGTATGAATAGGATCAAAAAAGGGAGACATATTAGTATAATCTCAAGGTTTTGGTTCAAGGACCTCTAATTAATGGGAGAAATACGGACCTATCTATGAATTATGGGTATGAATAGGATCATCCATGGAGATGATGTATCAACTGATAAATTCTTGAAACGGATTTGTGCTTTTTGTTCGTGAATTTTAAGATTGGAGAGACCTTGGTCGTTCCCATTATACCAGCTATAGGTATAAGAATTCGTGCACACCATGTGCTCAAACAAAGTCCCCAATGAATGCACCAAGACCAAGCCATGGTGTAGTCACCTATTAAAATCCCAATCATACCACCATCTCAACACAACCTTGAATTTCTAGACCTGAATCAAGATAGAATTTCCATTTTGAGGCCTAAGTACAGTGAAAACCAAGTCTAAATCCATTGGACTAGACCCATAATTTTTTATACCACTTACAATATCACCCTAGTTCTTCCCAAGACAAGATCAAGTACAAACTAAAATCCCATATTCTACTAATAAATTCAAGCCCCATTCAGCATTCAATAAAATCCAAGCCAAAGTTATCACGTTCATCACCTCACATGATCACTGGATAGATCATGATTCTCCACTACACCCATTAAGTAATAAAGAACATATGTTAGGAAAATTCTCGAAGAGTTTCAATCTCAATCATGGGAAGAATCTCTATGGGTGGGAAAAAATTTAAGTATTATCTCAATTGAATCAATCATGACCCCAGATCATGACACATGGCACCCATTTGAGGAAGGAGAAGCTTGATGCTTTGCACTAAATTCAAGGAGGAAGAAGACATTCACCAACAATTAAAAATATGTTCTCTTATCCTAGTAGAAATAATTTGACTCCTGTTTATTTTTGTTAGGATCTTCTACAATTATATATATTTTAATTCAAATTATACTATGTTTTTTATTGTGTTCTGTTGTGATGTATTGATTTTTAATCCCATAATATTCTATATGTTTTCTCAATATCCATTCTATGAGTGTGAACTCTTTATATCCATAATTATAGAGAACTAAATCGAGGGATATGTCTCCTTCAGAGATATACTGGGAAATTATAATCCCTATCCTCCAATTATTTAATTTATTTTTATTATCCTTGATGCAATAGTAAAGTAGACAAAAGCAGATATATGATAGTCAAATGAAATTTTTTATGAGCTATTGCATTCTCCAATTTATCAAATCATATTTTTCCCATATATCAATCTATATAGTATACTAGTGTAATTGGGTATAATGGGGGATGAACATTATATGATAGAGTTGGGTGTATAGATAGTAAGTTCTACTATTAGGTGTGTTCATTATATCTTCATTATGGATGAGTTAGAACTAGATATGCACTTTGATTTTTTTCTATTTGTGTTCAAACCTAAAATTTATATAGAATGAAGTAATAGATGAATAATATTTACTTGATTATGGAATGAGAATAATTTTCGATAATGAAGAACCTTTGAAATCAAACCCATACCCAACCCCTTTTATTCTAACTTTGTTTTTTTTCTACTTCCCTAGTTTTTAATTCGTAAAATTAAAAAATAAAACTTGGTGAATGTTTAATTATTTAAATAAAATGCATAAGTGTTAGTATAAGTGACGATCTAATTCCCCACTCCTTAATATATGGGTCTGGGAATACACTAGACCACTTTAGAAGTGATAAAATTTTTGTTTGATGAGGCCCCATGATATGCTTTTCCATCAACTTAGTGCCATTTCTGGGTATTAGGGTTGAGTTTTCAGTATCTAATCACCACTATAATTAGTGTGTTTCTTGGTTTCCATTTCCTTATTTTATTTTGGTTTGTTATGATTTCATTCTTTTCTATAATTTATGATTAGCATCATAGTATTACCATTATTTAATGGATCACCAATTTTATGCCTAGTTAAAAGTTTCACAAGATCCTAAGGAGATTAATTTTCAATGGAAACACCAAAAACGACCTTTGTCATATATAAATGGATGGGGAGGATAGAATCCAATACATGAACAGACCCAAAGTCTATTAACAATACAAGTCCCCTCACTATCAAATTGAATATGAGCTTACACTGTAAGATATTAAAATCTACTAATCTATATTTAAGTACCTCCAAGTGAGGGGGAAATAACATTAAGAAACAATAAAAGTGATGAGGGAAATTATGACTTCAATAACCACTTATCTCCAAGAAATTATACAGAAAAGGAAAAAACAAGAAGATAATGAATTAGTGTCCATTGTATTTTCTCAAGAGGATATTGAAGAGGATGAGGTAGAGTCTTTATAAGTGTAATATCTTCTACTATTTACTATTGAACACATATTACTAGAGTTACTATACTTTAAGAAAGGATTAAAAGTTTAAACTATTTAGAGATACTCTTTTTTGAAATTTTATTTCAGTAATTTTGTTGAAACCCAATTTTACATTGATATTTGTTCTGTTTTAAGTGAAATCATAGTATTAGAAGGATAGTTATAGGACCTAGATATTGAAGATAAAGATAAAATAGATGGTATCATGTTTTAAGAGAAGATGTAATACCCACTACTACAATCATCCATACAATAAAACATTAAATTGAAATTTCAATTGGGAGATGAATTATATGATAAAATTGATGGGGGATACCACTAAACTGAACTCATTTCTTTATAAACTTATTTAAATAGAATTATATACTGATCTACAAGATTTCATTTTACAAACTCAACTCGATTTATGTCCATCTTAGATAATGATGTTTATAAACTGAGGCAGCCTCCTTAGGAGAGAAATTGGAGTATGAAATTAATGAAGTGACTTCCCATGAATATAAAGAAGATATGGACAAATATTTCTTTGGGAACTTTCTATAATCAACTCTTGTGAATTTAAATAGTATTCCACCCAGAAAGTGGTTAATAAAAAAAGAATCCTTGGAGACTATGGTGAAGAAATTAATCCCTCGACATGACCTTGAATATGAAATAGAGGGAGACATAATAGAAGAATAATTCCCAGTGGATTCTCAATAGGAAACATAAGAAAAAAATTCTATTTATAAAGGTGATAATAAGGACTTGAACTCAAATTTATTATATTTTATTTAATTTTAAATACTGACTGACTCTCACTTATTTTAACTTATTCAAGAAGCATAATTAGAGAAACCAATGGATGAGGAAGAGGACACAACAACTGTGGAATAGTATATGGAGTCCCCATATATTATCCTACCATCCTCACTTAACACAACATGACATAATGAAAAGGGGTTAAAAGTGAAAAACTTTATTTAAAGGGGACTCCAAATAGAAGAGAATCTAAATATCTTTGGAAGAAAGAGGATGTGGTGGTTTTCATAAATAAAACCATAATATCCAAATGATATGGGATAATCATAGAACTATCTATCTATAGACAGCCTAAATACATCCCCTCTTACAAGGGATATCCCAAGAATATCCTCCCTTGTATTTCTTTTTCTATTTTCATTTTAATAAATTTATTATATATTTTATGCTTATATAAGTTATCACTAAGTGTAAAACACCTAGTAGACTATATATTGTTTACATAGTACATTAGGAAAGAATGTAACTCAAACTTACTATCATCAAATAAAACCAAGTGGTTTATCCTTTTACACTATCAATAATGACAATTTTTATATCTTCTATAACTCAAAGGTGAAGTGATGAAAAAATGTGATGGAGGGGATTCAATCCTTTTTAGAGTAGTTTTTAAATTTTTTTCAGTAACTATTTTAGTATCTTTAACTAAAAATCTACTTTTTTTATAAGTAAATTTTTTTAGTAAATATGTTATTGGAAAAAAAATACAAATACATAAAAAAAACATTCTATTTATAAATGTTTCACATATTTGTTTTTATAATTTTTTGTTTTCTTCAATATTTATTTGATATTAATAAGACCCTTCCTAGTTTAATTACCATGCTAGAATGGATGGAAATCGTTGGTTTTGAAATTGTGAGATATAGATTATTTTTAAATTAATTTCACATATTTTTTCATGGATATTTCTTTCTAAGAACTAGGAAAAAGGTTTTCAATAGAAAAATACATAGTGTAATAAAAATTGTATCATGTGGATAGTGATATTTTGAACTTAATTGGAGGTAAATTATAATTTGTAAAAAGAACACCTCAAGGATCCAACTGAAAAGAAATTTATATAAGTCCTTTGAAAATAGATTAAAATGGACAATTCAGATATTATGGTGAATCACTAAGACATTAATCATTGGGTTCACGAGTAAATCCATTTTTATATATCCAATAAGTTACTTTACACAATACATGGACATAAAAAAATATTTTAATAGGGGCCTAATTTTTTAAAAATAATTCATTCAGGTGAGGGGTATATTAAACCTAGATGAAGAAGGGATAAATTGACTTATAAAAAATTCATTTGATCTGATTCAAGGAATTTTAAATTGAACTCTGGTTTAAAAAACATAGGACATATGGATAAATGTAAATTACACTCGTTAATATTCCAATTCCACTAGGATCTATTTTGTTCACAACCTAAAACTAGAACTTATGCTTGAATAGAAATGGGATAGTGAGATAGATTCACATATGAGTCATGATATTCAACAATTAATGAATCTATGTATTATTTTAATTATGGTAATCTATTTTTAAATTAGGTAGTACAATCACTTTATTTTTATTTTTAATAAATTGAATTCTTAGTATTTACTTTGACTGAAATAGTTCAAGTTTGGGGGTGATGAGAGTCGAAATTTTTGAATTGTTTGTCTATATTTTATTTATAATCACTGTATAAACTAAAAATCATGGGTAATTAACAATTTTTGATAAATTTTGAAATATTTAATTTAACTATAAATTGGTACAAATCATGATATTTTCATGTTTGGTTAATATTTTGAAGAAATGTTTAATTCATACTTTGATTTTTGTAATTAAATTGTTTAAAGGCTTTCAATATTGAATTTTAAATTTTTAATCTATTATTTACTTAATCTAACAAATCCTTCAAATGAAATTCCAATTTTTAGTGATAAAAATATATCTAGAATTAAATTTGGAATTTCATGTGTTTTATATTAATTTGTGTAAATTACATTTAATCATGGTGAATATTTTTAACCTACATCAATTATATTTTCTCCCAATATATAAAGGAGGATAAAAAATGGTGAATTCAGAAAACCTATCATTATAATTATGGTTAATATAATTTTTTCATGTGTAAGATATAACTAATGGTGCTAAAAAAATTGTAAATTTCCTAAAGTGGCTACACCTTGAATATAGAAACTGACCACAAGAGAAAAACATAAAACTTATAGAAATTTATTTTCATAGTTATTATACTGACCAAAAATGGAAAAGATTAAGTGACCGTGAGATCACTCTAGTGAAATAGACCATGCACCATCCATGAACTAACCAAAATATCCTCCTCAACCAACAATGAAAATCTACACCTAATTTGAAGAATCCACTCAACACTTTATCATGGAACCTACCATAAGGAATCCTCCTCCAATTCAATGAACATAAATCAAACCTATTGTAAATGGTGATTGAGGAGCTATCTATTGTTCAAGGTATGGTCTTGATCACTTAAACTTCATCTACTTCCTTTTTCAATTCTTATGCTTCCCATTATTTTATATTTGTACAAGTAATTACTGGACTTGAACTATCGATCAAGTTTTTCTCTGAGTTATTCTTCCTTGAAACACCATTGGGTGTGAAAGTGGACTAGATTTAGTGATACAAAGAGTACCCTATAGTCATCTCCATCTATAGGCATTTGTGGGATGTCATGATTTTAGATATGAAAACCTTTGATGTGATTCTTAACATGGACTAGCTGACCAGATTTAGAGATCACATTGATTATTATCGGAGGTGTGTGTCGTTCACTTCTCTGAAGGTATAGAAGTTATTGATGATCAAATAGTGGGAACTAGGATAAGGTGTATTTTTCCTAGAATTGAGTTAACTCAGGATGATCACAATGCAGATGGTGGGCTTGGATCTTTTCACAGGATTAGTGGCATCCCCCACATCTTTTACTCCAGTCTTGGGTCTCTATCAGGATATATTTTTGGAAGATTTCAGAGGAATTTCTATAGATATAGGAGTTGAATTTGAGATAGGTATCATGATAGGTGCATATCCCATTTTGAAACCCCCTTATCATATGGCACCATCCGAGCTAAAGGATTTGAAGGTGAATCTCGACAACTTGGAGAATAAGGGATTTATTAGGACAAGTACTTCACTGTGGGGTGTACCTATATTTCTTTCTAATAAGATAGATGGTTTTATTTGAATATTAATTGATTACCATAATATAAAGTTGATGATGGTGAAGAAAAGATATCTTTTTACCAGTATAGAAAACCTTTTTAATCAGTTATGGGGATCCTGGTGGTTCCCTAAGGCTAATATTTAATTAGGCTATTATTAATTGCAGGTTAGAGATGACAACATTCTTAAGATAGTGTTTATTATTATATATGGATTGTATGAGTATATAATGGTGTTTTTTGGTTTTACTAATACATAAATAGTGTTTATGGTCCTCATAAATAAGATCATTTACCCTTACCAGTACTTATTCATCATGGTATTCAGTGATGACATCCTCATTTACTCACTGATACTAGAGAAACATCCCATAAATATTTAGATAGTTCTAATTATATTTCTATCACATCAGATTTATGAAATGTTTTCAATGTGAATTATAGATTTAGGTGGTGATGTTTTTTGAAAATGTGTTTTCTAAGATAGGTATATCCATGGACACAAATAAAGTAGAGGTAGTGATTTCTTAGACACATTCCCAGAATGTGTTCATGATCAGGAGCTTTATGGACCAAGTGGGATATTATCGATGTAATATCCATGCCTTCTCCTAATTATCATCACCCATAAATTTTCTAATAATAAAATGAGTGAAGTTATGGTGGTCATACCAAGGTCAAGAAGCATTTCATGATCTAAATATGAGGTTGACTACAGCTCCAAAACAGATAATTCATAATCCATGGATAAGATATGCGGAAAACTATGACGCACCAGTCATTAGTATAGTAGTGGTATAGATGCGGAGAGAGCATGTAGTAGCTTATGGGTCACAAAAGTTGTGACCCCAAGAGCAGAACCACCCCACTCATGATCAAGACCTAGAATCCATGTTCCACACTCTAAAGTTTTGGTGATTCTATATCTTTAGTGAGAGGTTTAATGTCTACACTAACCACAAGATCCTTTGTTATCTTCACACATAGGGACTTGGAATTGTGGTAGAGGCACTAGGTGGAGTATCTAGATACATTTGACTTTTATATGATGTATTCACCTAGGAAAGGTGAAATCTTAGTGGATGCTCTTATCAATAATATGCATGTGGAGAAAGATCTTGGTGAGCATCCTTTAGAGGAGTAGTGGCGCTTGATGATATTGTTAGATGACTAGAGGATGAATGATTCTAAGGATTGGGGACTGATTACTTATTCTCTACTGGCACTACTACACATATTCCCTTTAACAACACAAAAAAACCTTTTAATAGTGTTGAAAAACATTGTTAATCGAAGAGCTAATAAAGGGGGTACTTTATCTGCATTAAAAAAGCACTGATAAAGGCCCCCTTTATTAGTGCTATTTCAAGCACTGATAAAGGCCTAGATGGATGCAATATGCTGTTAATATAACAGCACACTTAGAAAAAATCTGCAGGTATATACAACGCATCTAGTAAATAATGATATATATATTTAATTTCCATGATGAATATAAAAATATCCACCCATGTTATATACAAAAAAACACTACTATATACATTTCAAGAAATGTTTTATATAATTACATTTACAATTATACAAAAAAAGTTAAAAATGTTTATTTTTCATATTTTAATACCAGTGATCCCCTCTCAAAAATGTCCACCCATGGTATCAGTCACCGAAAAAATAAACCTAACTCGATCAAAAGATTCAATCTATATAATAAAAAAAATATTATGTTAGTAATACTATAAAGAAATAAATTAAACATTAATATGAAATAATACATTAATAAAATGTAAAATTTTAATAAAAAAGAAACATTTGGAGTTATACTAGTCACACCATGCATCATATTGAGGTGGGGTTGATTCTTACGCATAAAAAATGAGTTATGGCTCATTTTCTTAAAATATAAAAACAATATGAATGTGTTTTCTCAGTTTTGAGTATGTCACTAGTTCTTTTACTAAAATTAATATCAAATTTAAATGATAAAACATTTGGATTTATACCGGTCACATTGTGCGTCGTATTGAGCTGTGGATGATTCTTACCTATCACAAATTAAGGATGGATCGTTTTACTAAATTATCAAAACAACCCAAATGTGTTTTATTGGTTTCCAGTATGTAAATTTTTTTTTACCAAAATGTTATTTCAAGTTGGAAACATGAATTTTGAGTCATATCAGTCGTATCGTGCATCGTTTTGATGTGATAATACTTCGTAAATGTCACAAATGACTTATGAATCACTTTCCTAAGTTATGAAGACAGTCAGAGTGAATTTTCTTGGTTTTTAGTGAGTGACACATTTTGATCTAAAATGTCAATTTTAAAGAGATAACGGACACTTTTAGTCATACCGGTTGGATTGTGTGTTGGATTGAGATTTTTTTGATTCATAATTGTCACAAATGACTAATGTATTGTTTTCCTAAAGTGTCAAAATAATCTAAATGTGTTTTCTTAGTTTTCAGTATGTCACTTGTTCTTTTTACTTAAATTAATGTCGATTTTAAATAAAAAGACACATTTTTAGTTATACCAGTCACACCGTATGTTTTATTGAGGTGGGTTTGATTAATAAACATCAAAAATGACTCTTGGATCGTTTTTATAAATTTTAAAAATAATCCGAATTTATTTTCTTAGTTTCCAGTATGTCACTTGTTATTTTTACTAAAATTAAAGTCAATTTAAAATAAAAAGAGACACTTTGAGTTATACTGGACACAATATCCATCCTATTGAGATGAAGTTGATTTCTACATGTCCAAAGTGACTTATAGATCTATTTAAAAAAATATAAAAACAATACTAATGTGTTTTATAATTTTTCAGTATGCCAGTTTTGTTTTTTTACTAAAATGTCATTTCAAACTAAAAACACATATTTTGAGTCATACCGGTCACATCATGTGTCAGTTTGATATGAGACTACTTCATACATGTTTAAAAGGACTTATTAATCACTTTACTAAATTATTAAGACAATCTGAGCACTTTTTCATGGTTTTCAGTGAGTGACACATTTTGAGCTAAAATGCCAATTTTAAACTGATAACAGACACTTTCAGTCATACCAGTCACACTGTGCATCGTATTGAGGTGTGGTTGATTCATAAACATCAAAAATTACTAATGTATTTTTTTTATAAAGTATAAAAACAATATGAATGTGTTCACTTAGTTTTTAGTATGTCACTTGTTCTTTTTACTTAAATTAATGTTAATTTAAATAAAAAGACACATTTGGAGTTATACCAGTCACACCATGCATCATATTGAGTTGGGGTTGATTCCTACACATCAAAAATAAATCACGGATCTCTTTATTAAATTTTCAAAACAATGTGAATGTTTTTTCTTGGTTTTCATTATGTCACTTTTTCTTTTTAGTAAAATTAATGTCAATTTTAAATAAAAGGAGTCACTTTGAGTTATACTTGTAACGTCCCAGATTCGGGTTCCACTAAACGGGTGCAGCGAACCCGGTTGGTCACATGACCTCAAATGCATTTCCCCAAACGCCAGAGGATACTGACTAGCAGTGAGGGACCAAGTATGATAGTGGGGAAACTATGCCCTCATTTGTAAAAGTGTAGCGCAGTGGAAAAGATAAATAACATACAATAGTGGAAGCAGTAAACAATATGAAACTAAAATGGAAAACTGAAGTAAAAGAGAACCAGCAGTCATATATATATATAAAGATGAATTATGTCACTAATTCTATGAAAACAGCCACAACAGGATAAACTTCAATACAATACAATACAACTTAAGTTACGAGGTACAACAAAATAGAACAAAGCAGAGTAAATAGAACGCAGCAGCATCGCAAGCCTAATCTCAGTCCCATGCTCTTCTACTCCTATGCTACAATCATTTACTTGTATGGGGACCCTTTCCCCAGTCGACACCTGTAGAAATATAGTCTGTTTGGGTCAAATACATGACCCAAACATGGTGTGAGAAATAATCCCAGTAGGCACCCACCAAAGGCCCGTGCCCAACTGTCAGTGAAAACGTGCAACAGAAGTGTGCAGTAGTAAATGAAATAAACTAATGAGTACTCAAAAGTAACTAAATTTACCACTTACATTGCCATTTTAATATTCATTTAACCATGAAAATCCTGTGCTTTAACTTAGAAGGTATAACATTTGAAAACACCAAGGTGAATATTCATGATAACACTGTCCTCAAACAAACAATCCTTAACCTCAGGTAATCTGAATCGAAACCCGTAGGTAATTGCCCATAGGCATAATAGATATTTCCCTCAAGCATACGAAGTTTCTCCCTCAGGCACCGAATCTACTGCCCATAGGCATGAAAGGAGTTGCCCTCAGGATAAACATAACAATGCCCTTAGGCTAAATAGAACACTTCCCTCAGGCTAAATAGAACACTACCCTCAAGCGCAAGTAATTGGAATGATCCCAACATATAAGAAAGAAATTCATATACAATTACTCTCAAGAAAAAAATCAATGCACAATATAATCATGTCATACCCTTGGGTATCCTATCCAAATGGCTAAACAGAGGAACGCACCCCCAGGGTGGTCCTGGATCCAAGCATTGATCCCAAACAGCAGATTAAACTTATCATTAGATTATCTACACAATTCTATATATCTTTACAAAAAATTCCTCAACCTTACGACACCCCAAACATGAGTTCGTAGCACAACGGTACACAAAAACACACAGCAGTTGGAATTTAAACACCAGACCACCTACCTCGATCATCTCTGATCGGTATACGTGAACGACGCCTCCCGAAACAAAGGAGAATGGTGTAGATCGGAGGTGAACATATTTTGGTTCAAACTCAAATAATTTTCCCTTGGGAAAGAATTGGTAAGAAACACACAATGAGGAGGAAGAACTCACTCGTGCGGTCCCAAGGGGATCGACGGCATAGGAATCGGGTTCCCGGTGTGCGGTCGGGAGATCCTCCAAGCTCCGTCCATATCTCCTGCTCTCCTCCGGCGTTCTAAGCTTACTATGTGAACAGAGGAGTCTACTGCCCATTTTAAGTAAAAAAAACAGACTACATGGCATGTACTCTCAAGTACACAACATGTACTTTTCTCATTTAACTATTCCTATAGCGGATAATTTTTCATCACCAAATTTTTCACTTATCGACATGAGTTCAGGGCATGTATTCCCGATTACACGGCATGTACTGTCACTCTACTGGCGTCTGCCTACACCGCCTTACTATTCACCTACCGACTGAATACACGGTGTGTAAATACCCTATACAGGGCGTGTAGTCAGTTTTTACACCCTTCATTGCTGACAGGCCTACACGCCCTGTGTACCCATCCCATATGGCCAAAGTACATGGCATGTGGAAAAGTACACGACGTGTAGTCACAAAATTTGGGATTTTTCCCCATTTTCCTTATTTTCTCAAAAAAACTTAAGCAAAAAGGAAAAGAATAAAACCATACCTAAAGAATAAGAACCGGGTTCTTACAAACTTCCCCCGTTAAAGCAATTTGTCCCCGAATTTCCCTTCCAAGGGTGGAGAAGATAAAGCTCAGAACAATACTGGCCACTAAGCTCGTACGTCGGTCTCTTTCTCTAAGGTTTCGTCCTTCACTCGGCCATGTTTCCATAGCACCCATACGAGGGGAACTGACTGGCCTCAGAGAACCTTCGTTCTCCTATCAACAATATGAATTGGATTCTCCTCAAAGGATGCATCGATCTGTAGCTCAACCTCCTCAGGCTGAAAGATGTGAGACCGGTCTGAATGATAATGGCGCAGCTGAGACACATGGAAGATGTCGTTCATGGCCCAGTACCTCTATGGTAACTGCAACTGATAGGAAACCGGCTCTAATCTCTCCAGAATCTCAAACGGCCCCACATACCTCAGTGAAAGTTTACCCTGTCTCCTAATCCGCCTTTGTCCCAACCTCGGTGAAACACGCAAGAAAAGCTGATCCCCAACCATGAACTCCAAGGGTCATCTACGACTATCAGCATAAGATTTCAGATGATACTGTGCAGTATCCATACGCTTCTAAATCAACTGGACCTACTCTGAAGTCTCCTACACAATGCATGGTCCCAGCAAAGCTGCCTGACCTGCCTCTAACCTGCACAAGGTTGATCGGCATAGCCATCCATATAAAGCCTTGCAAGGATCCATCTGAATAGTTTCTTAAAAACTGTTATTGTATGAAAACTCAACTAGGGGTATATGCTTCTCCCAAGAGCCCCCAAAGTCTAGGACGTATGCTCGTAGCATTTCCTCAAGAACCTGAATCATACGCTCTGACTGGCCATCGGTCAGAGGGTCGTAAGTTGTGCTCCAAAGCAGCTATGTACCCATTTCCCTATGAAAACTCTTCCAGAAATGATATGTAAAGCGGGTGACCCTATCTGAAACGATAGAATGAGGTACCCCATGAAGACGCACTATCTCATGGATATATAACTTCTCAAGCTTGTCAACACCGAAGTTCTCCTTGATCAGTAAAAAGTGAGCTACCTTTGTGATTCTTTCTACAACAAACCACACGGAATAATTTCCTTGAGGTGACTTTGGAAACCCAGTCACTAAATCCATCACAACATCATACAATTTCCATTCCGAAATGGGTAGCTGCTGTAACAGTCCAGCTGGCCTATGATGCTCCGCCCTCACCTGCTGACAGATGGAACAACTCGTAACAAAACAAGCTACTTTTCTCTTCTTACCCAAACACCAATACTAATGTCTCATGTCACGGTACATTTTGGTAACTCCGAGATGCACAGACCAAGCTAAAGCATGAAATTCCTACATCAACTCCTCACTTATATCCCCTGGAACCCACACTCGTCCATGGAAACGCAACACCGTATCATCGCCTATCCTCCATCCAGGAGGAGGGTTATCACTTACCACCAACCCCCATAGAACTAGGCCTTCTGAAAAATATATTTATCTTATCCTCACTCTATCCAGGAGGGTAGAATTCACAGCTAAGGATGAAAGATGGGTTTGACCAATACTCTCGTGCACCTCCAAATGCATATTAGAGAAAAAATCCATAATCTACCACTCACTGCTGGCCTCATGCACTGTCAGTATCTGAGTCTTCCTGCTTAGTGAATCAGCAACTACGTTACCCTTACCAGGTCAATTGGAAAGCTCGAAGTCAAAGGACTGAAGGTACTCAACCCACCTTTACTATTTTAGGTTCAAGTCACGCTGAGTAAAGATTTACTTGAGACTTTTGTGGTCGGTGAAAAACACAAAATGCTCTCCCAAGAGATAATGTCTCCAACAACGCAATGCATGAACAATGGCTTCCAACTCGATATCATGCATTTGGTAATTCATCTCATGTGGCCTCAACTGTCGAGACCCTTATGCAACTACTCGATCACCCTTCCTCAACATTGCTCCCAGCCCAATACCTGATGCATCACAGTAAACTGTATAGATATTACCTTGCTCTGGAAGTATCAGGATTGGTGCTGATGTCAACCTTCCCTTCATCTCCTGAAAGGCTGTCTCGCAAGCTTCTGACCAAATGAACTTCACACCCTTCTTAGTCAAAACTTTCAACAGATTTTCTATGCGGGAGAAGTCCTATATAAAATGCTTGTAGTAACCATCCAGCCCCAAGAAACTCTTTATTTCAAACACATTCTTAGGATGCTCCCAACAAACTACTACTCTCACTTTCTCTGGGTCTACTGCAACTCCTGCCTCTGAGATGATATGACCCAGGAAGTGTATCTGGTCCATCCAAAAGTGGCACTTTGAGAGCTTAGCATATAGCTGATGCTCTCTCAATGTACTCAGTATGATATCAAGATGGGTGGAAAAGTTGTGTCGAGTGTGATAGTACACCAAGATATCGTCCATGAAAACTACCACAAAATAATCCATATAAGGATGGAACACACGATTCATCACATCCATGAAAACTGTTGGTGTGTTCGTGAGTCCGAACGGCATCACCAAGTACTCATATAGACCATACATGATCTTGAAGGTTGTGAGAGGTATATCATATGGTATAACACGTAACTGATGATATCCTGATCTCAAGTAAATCATTGAGAACACTCATGCTCCTTGAAGTTTATCAAAAAAATCATCAATCCTTGGCAAGGGATATCGGTTCTTAACCATCAACTGGTTCAGCTTCTGATAATCCACACAGAGTCTGAGGGTATCATTCGCCTTCTTCGCAAAAAGGACCGGAGAACCCCAAGGGGAAGTACTGGGTCGGATAAAACTCTTTTCTTGCAACTCCTCTAACTGCCTCTTGAGCTCCTGCAACTCGGGTGCAGCTATCCTATAAGGAGGAATGCACACCAGTGCCGCTCCTATCACAATCTCAATAGAGAAATCCACCTCTCACTCCGTAGGAAGACCTAAAAAGTCATCTAGAAAGACATCCCTAAAATGATAAACTACTGGAGGGAAATCCTCCTGCAAGTCCCCTGATCATCCAGATATAAACTCGCAATCTAGGTCATCACTCCACCTCGCCCATGATGCTCTGGTCCAGCTCGGCTCGCCTAGACATCCCACTCACCCTTGTAGAGGAACCCTCCACCCTCTAGTGATGTGAAACTCACCCTACGACGATAGCAGTCCCAAAAGGGTACCAACCAGTCTATCTCGAGAATGAAGTCATAGCTAGTCATCTCTAAGACATAGTGGTCCCATAGAAAGTGACACCCACCAACCTCTAGGGGGAACTCCTTTCACTGAAGCACACCAGCCATTCTAGTCCCCAACAGAGTTTCTAGAATCATCACACCAGAAGAAGAAGAAACACAGAGCCCAAGGCTCTCCACAATGGGCAGAGATATGAAGCTATGTGTAGCACCCGTATCGAAAAGTACTGAAGATAAAATAGAAGCTACTAAAATAGTTCCTATAACAGAAGAAGGTCTGGTATTCTACTCTTGTTGGGTCTGTTGCACTGCATATGCCTTCCCAGTGTCGCAGCCCTGCGACACAGCCTGGCTACCCTGAGCTGACCTGCCCTGATGCCTCTAAGATCTTGGTGTCTGGCTACCATGGCCACGACCACCATCTCGGCCTGCACACCCTGATGTACCCCAATTTCCCAACTGGTAAGAAGCTGTTAGTCCTGCTCCCACACATGGAGTCTGCACAGAACCCCTCTCACTAGACACTAGTAGAAAAGCCCTGCAAAAGCACTGTTGATGACCCATCTTGCCACAAGCTCAGCACTCCATTATTTCTCGAGGAAACTGAGGTCTCTTATGCCCCTCTTTGCCACACTGGTAAAAAATAACCTGGCCACCTGAAGTATTCTTCTGACTAGTACTACCACCGTGAGGGAAATACATATGTCTCTTCCTCTTACCGGTAGAAATAGTACCATAAACTAGTGATGAACCACCCTGGCCTACCCCACTAGCTTCCCGCAGGTTTCGCTCTGTAATCAGTGTCTGATTCACAATAACATGTACTGTAGGCAACCTGAAAAAGTTCAAAAGCGCTCAGATGTCATATAAAAGACCATACTCAAAGCGTTGAGCCCTCAACACCTCATCACCCACCAGAACAGGTGTAAAACGCTGAAGCTCAGTGAAACAAGAAGAATAATCCATCACTAACATGGAGCCTTACTACAAATTCATGAACTCTCAAGCTCGATCTGCCCTCAGTATCTCCGGGAAGAAGAATTCATAGAAGGATGCCTGAAAAATCTTCCCACGCCATGTCCCAGTGATGCTCAGACTGGGTGGTAACATCCCACTACCTTTTGGAGGAATCACGAAGCATGTATGTAGAGATCTGGACCCACCGCCCTGGAGGTGTCTCTAGATGCTCGGATATCATCTCCATCGATCCCAGCCAAGACTCTACAGCCTGTGGTCCGCCATCCCTTAAAAACGTGGGTGGATACTGTTGCTGGAAGATACGTGTCAGCTCTGCCATAGATGTGGCAGTCTGCGGTGCTCCCTGGAAGGTCTGTATAAACCACATGAAACATTCACGAAACTGCATCTCCATGACTGTGTCCGGTATAACGGCTGGCGCCCCATCCGGCTCTACTGGAGGATCCATTGCTAGCCCGTGGCCTACCACCTCTAGAGTATACTTGTTGTCACTCTGCTGGCGAACAACTCGAGGTTGTCTCAGCGGCATGAATCTACAAGGTCAAACACATGCCTTAGATTAAAATAATCAAGGACTGAAAACAAGGAGTGTAATAAGGGAACATGAGAAAGAAAACATTCAAGTTTTACAAAATAAGACTACATGACTTGTATAATAACTACACATCGTGTTCCTTCAAGTCTTTCACATGGGCATTTACTTCTTCCAAAATTGATCGTGTAACACCCCACACACACGGCGTGTTGTCCACACACACGGTGTGTACTTGAATTTTTATTCCCTTTGCTGAGTCCTTCTACATGGCTTTGCCACCAGGATCTCCTTTAAATAAGACTACACGGAATGTAGAATATCTACACGGCGTGTAGTACTTAGATTCCAACTACCCGTGTTGTTCGTGACACGGCCTGTATACTCAATTCACGCTACACAACGTGTTCCACAGGACACAGAGTGTTCAAAGAAGCCCCATACTGACCTGTGTTGCTCGCTACACGGCCGACTACATGGCTGACACTACACAGCGTGTTCCAGGTAGACACGGTGTGTACTAGGAAAGATAACACCGACCTGTGTTGTTCGTGACATGGCCGGGTACCGGGGTCAGACTACACGGCGTGTTCAAAGTAGACACAGCGTGGATGTCTTAAGGTTTCCTCTGTCCATGTTGTTAGTTACACAGGTGGACACCAGGTCAACACTACATGGTGTGTACAATCGGTACACGACATCTTTCCCCAAGCCATTCCCTACCCCATGTCCCTGTCCACATGGTATACGACACGGGAAGAGACTACACGGAGTGTACTGAGGGTGCACAACATGTACTTAAAATGTTTCCATTTCTTCCCGAATAGAAGAACACATGGCGTGTGTCCATAGCACTACACGACATGTATCCTAGGTTTTCCAGACATTAAGCCTCGGATACTACTCTGGAACCCAGAAAAACACTGAAACTAACATCTAAGTGCCAAATTCCGATCCGCGAGGGACCATACTCTCTGCAAATAAAATCTTGGAATCTTACACATGTTATAACAAAATAAAATCATCAATGATCCACCAAATTCTTGTTATTGAGGGCCCATACTCCCCAAAAACAAAATTTTGGTATTCATTATATAAAATCCTCACACAACAATACCCTATCAATTAGCAGGTATTTATCAAAGCAGTTATCACAACAACATGATTTTATAGCACAATAACCATCACAACAACATGCAATTTCTAATTCACCTACATGGCATGGAAATAATGCATGACATGTGATTTCTAGCATGTGCCTAAATGATGCATGAGACTGCATACCCTCATCTCATTAGGTTGCAACTAAATAAAACTCAAGTATAACATATAAACAGCACACCACAAGTGCATCACCCAATAGTGAAAATCAAATCAACTATAAAATTGAAAAACCAGAAATAATTGCGATAACCGAGGTAGACTATCTTTTCCCTGTACACGGGTTAGCTACTCCCAGGCACAGCTTATTACCATCTACCATTTCCATATTATCCCTCACTAAGGCTCCAAACAATAAGTCAAAGAAAAGAAAGCCTTTGATACCACTTTGTAACGTCCCGGATCCGGGTTCCACTCAATAGGTGCCCCGAACCCAGTTGGTCACATGACCTCAAGTGCATTTCTCCAAACACCAGAGGCTACCGACTAGCAGAGGGGGCCCAAGTCTGATAGTGGGGAAATTATGCCCTCATTTTCCAAAGTGTAGCGCAGCAGAAAACATAAATAACATACAACAGCGGAAGTAGTAAACAATATGCAACTAGAATGGACAACTAAAGTAAGAGAACCAGAAGTCATATATATATATAAAGATGTAGCATGTCACTAATTCTATGAAAATAGCCAGAATATGATAAACTTCAGTACAATACAATACAACTCAAGTTATGAGGTACAACAAAAGAGATCAAAGTAGAGTAAACAGAATGCAGCAGCATCACAAACCTAAGCTCGGCCCCATGCTCTCCTACTCCTCTAATAAAATCATGTACCTGTATAGGGACCCTTTCCCCGGTCAACACCTGCAGAAATATAGTTTGTTTGGGCCGAAGACATGACCCAAATAGGGTGTGAGAAATAATCCCAGTAGGAACCCACCAAAGGCATGTGCCCAACTGTCAGTGAAAATGTACAACAATAGTGTGTAGTAGTAAATGCAATAAACTAATCAGTACTCAAAATTAACTAGCTTTACCAGTTACATTTCCATTTTAATATTCATTTAACCATGCCAAGACCGTGCTTTAACTTGGAAGGTATAACATATGAAAACACCACTCTGAATATTCAT
The DNA here is from genome assembly GCA_963277665.1 of Viscum album. Lineage (NCBI taxonomy): Eukaryota > Viridiplantae > Streptophyta > Magnoliopsida > Santalales > Viscaceae > Viscum > Viscum album. The sequence continues at coordinate 2,039,936,137 of OY728148.1, forward strand.
GATAACACTGTCCTCAGACATACAATCCTTACCCTCAGGTAATCAGAATCGAAACCCGCAGGTAATTTCCCACAAGCATAACAGATATTGCCCTCGTGCGTACAAAGTTTCACCCTCAGGCACAGAATCTACTGCCCATAGGCATGAAAGAAGTTTCCCTCACGCTAAACATAACACTACCCTCAGGCTAAATAGAACACTGTCCTCATGCTAAATAGAACAATGCCCTCAGGTGCAAGTAACTGGGCCGATCCCAACATATAAGCAAGCAACTTATATACAATTACTCTCAAGGAAAAATAAATGCACAATATAATCATAGCATACCCTCGGGTATCCTGGCCAAATGGATTAACAGAGGAACAAACCCTCAGGGTGGTCCTGGATCCAAGAAGTCATCCCAAACAGTAGATTGAACTTATCATTAGATTATCTACACAATTCTAGATATCTTTACAGAAAAGGCCTCAGACTTAAGAAACCCTAAACATGGGCTCGTAGCACAACGGTACAGAAAAACACACAACGGTTGGAATTTAAACACCAGACCACCTACCTCGATCATCTCTGATCGGTATACGTGAATGACGCCTCCAGAAACAAATGAGAATAGCACAGATATAAGGTGAACATATTCTCGTTCAAACTAAAATAATTGTTCCTCAGGAAAGAATTGTTAAGAAACACACAAGTTGGAGGAAGAACTCACCAATGCGGTTTCAAGGAGATCGATGATGTAGGAATCAGGTTCCTGGTGTGCGGTCGGGAGATCCTCCAAGATCCAGCCATCTCTCCCACTCTCCTCCAGTGTTCTAAGCTTCCTCTGTGAACAGAGAAGGCTACTTCCCATTTTAAGAGAAAAAATAGACTACATGGTGTGTACTCTCAAGTACACGACATGTACTTTTCTCATTTAACTATTCCTCTGGCGGCTACTTTTTCACCGCTGAATTGTTCACTTGTCGACATGACTACACGGCGTGTATTTCCGATTACACGGTGTGTACTATCGCTCCACTGGTGGCTGCCCCCACTTCCTTACTATTCACCTTCCGACTGAATACACAATGTGTAAATACCCTATACATGGAATGTTGTTAGTTTTTACACCCTTCATTGCCGACAGGCCTACACACCATATGTACCCATCCTACATATCCAAAGTACACGGCGTATAAAAAAGTACATGGTGTGTAGTCACAAAATTTGGTATTTTCCCCATTTTCCTTATTTTCTCAAAAACACATAAGCAAAAAGGAAAAGAAGAAACCTGTACCTCAAGAATAAGAACCGGGTTCTTATAATATCGGCCACATTATGCATCATATTTAGGTTTTTATGATTCCTACACACAAAAATTACTTATAGATGTTTTTCCTAAAGTATAAAAACAATCTGAATGTGTTCTCTTGATTTTTAGTATGCCAGTTTTGTTTTTTTTACAAAAATGTCATTTCAAACTGGAAACACCCATTTTGAGACATATCGGTCGTGTCGTGCGTCAGTTTGATATGAGGATAATTCATATATGTTGAAAATGAATTATTAATTACTATCCTAAATTATGAATACTATCGGATCATGTTTTCTTGGTTTTCAATGAGTGACATATTTTGAGCTAAAATGTCGATTTTAAAACTGATAACAGACACTTTTAGTCATATCAGTCACATCATGCATCAAATTGAGGTGTTGTTGATTTCTAGATGTCACAAATGACTCATGTATCGCTTTCCTAAAGTATCAAAACAATAAGAATGCATTTTCTTGGTTTTTAGTATGTAACTTGTTCTTTTTGCTAAATTTAATGTCAATTTAATATAAAAATACACACTTAAAGTCAAATCGTTCACACCATACAATGGGTTAAAGTGCAGTTGATTCCTACACATCAAAAATTACTTATGGATCATTTTTCTAAAGTATCAAAATAATATGAATGCATTTTATCAGTTTTCAGTATGTCACTTGTTCTTTTTACTAAAAATATTGTCAATGTTAAATAAAAAGAGACACTTTGAGCCATACCAATCACATCATGTGTCATATTGAGGTGGGTTTGATTCCTACACGTCTCAAATGATTTATGTATCATTTCCCCAAAGTATCAAAATATATAAATGCGTTTTCTTGGTTTTGAGTAGGTGATTTTCTCTAATACCAACTATATTGACACAGACATTTCATACATGGATATCACATCTTAATAGATTAATATTCCTTACATAACAGAGTGATCCATGACAAAATATTTTAGGTCTATTGATTTTGGAAACATAGAAACATAAAGAACTAGTTTATAAGATTCCCTCATAAATTTATTCTTTACTATAAACCTTCTTAGACATATAATTTCTAAAATCGTTCTTCATAACCTAAGGATATGAATCTAACAACCGAAGATTGGCGTAGAAATTACATATATTTTGTGGAATACTTAATACATTACACCAATATACATCCAAATACCATATTAGTTTAGTGTCTTTGGAAACTTGGAACATAATCTTCTAACTTGGTCAAAGATCTTCAACCTATCCCATAAATATTTTCTTTTTTTTCTACCTAAAACCTTTCTTTATATCATGGGGAAAAAATATAAAAATGGTGAACTCAAATGATCATTAATGGTAATCATATAGAACATAAAACAAAATCATAAACATAATAATGTAAAAACATGAACATAAAGTATAAATATCAAAATCTTGAGTCATGAAAATAAATCTTGGCAGTACGTAAGGCCTGGATCATAAAGGAATATTTACCATGATAAAATAGAATTTGAATAAAACATAGAAATTTGGAATACAAATAATAACATAATATTATTTCCATATTAGTCAAGGCATTGTTTCCAATACCATCAAAGTGGACAAATTCCATTACTGAATCGGGTTTACTTATCGTTCCATCCATGTATTACTGAACCAGATTTACTTATCATTCTAGCCCTGTATTACTGAACCTGATTTACATTCCATTCTATTCATGTATATCTCATTAGATATAAATATTTACCCAATTAATTAGAGGGATATATAGGTCCCACTCATCTCATAGTGAAATCATTCTTACATGTGCCACAAAAACACAAATCATTCATCGTAGCATAACCCATGAAATAAAGTGGATTTCTTAAAAATCATTCCATCCTAATTCATAAAAATAAATTGATTTCATAAAAATAATTCCATAATAAACACAATAAAATCAAAGTAATGATATGTATAACCCTATGTCATCTTATATGGAAAATAATTTTGATAAAACACTTGAACTTAATTCTTGTGGAAAATATCCTTTCTTCTTAAAAAACGACTTCTTTTCTCAAAATGCCACACAATTTTAAAACAAAAGAATTTAGTTTAAAATAAACATGAAATAATGTAGAGTATGCTTCATTTAAATAAGGCATTATAAAGATGTAAAAATATTTTCATGTTGTATAAGTTAAAAAAACATTCTTCACGTACTCTTGCCGAAAAGTCAAAAATTAACTCGTGTGGAAAACGAAAGAAAGATTCCTTCCATACCATTTAAAAAATTCACTAATGGGTAAAATTGAAATTAAAAAATAGTATAAGAATATAAATAATATTATATATTTAGTAAACATGTATGTGGATGATAAATATACCCCATTAAATACTTACGTATAAACAATCTCAGATAATAATGAGATTGTGAAATTATCCCTTACCTTAGGTCTGATATGCTTTACATGTATTTGAAACTCCTGTATAGTGGGTTTAAACATATTATTAACTTGAAAAATAACCATGATAATATTTATGATATCATATTTGATTCACTTATGACTATATTACCCATTCATTTATCAATTCCATGTTAAAGCAACGTTTTGGGTAATAATCGTTTTATTTATCGTACATGTTTTGAATTATTATTCTTGATCTTATTACTTATATAGTGATTTAATTACTTACAAAATTTAAATAATGATTTATATATCATAAATACTTAGTATATAAATATATATAATAAATATATAAGTGAAATGGAATACACTATTCATGGAAACAGTAGGTCGTACGTACGCATGAATGTCGTTTCCGTTTCCTTATTCAATTGATTGGAAGAAAGTAAATAGAATATATATGTATATACATAAATAAACTATAATAATTATTTAAGGTATTTAATTCTTATTTATTATATATACTTCATAATAATTCTTGAATGGTTGGTGTGGAGAATGAATCTCATCGCATCATAGAGACGGTAGGTCATACATACGCATGAACGATGATATCATTCACTTAATGGTCAAGTGGTGTAGAATTGGATGTTATATTAATTATACAGAATAATTATCATGTTATATTAATTATTTAAATACATTATACCCATCCAATTTAAGTATTTTTTAATAATAAATTACACCACGGTGTGGAGACGGTAAGTCGTACGTACGCACGCATGGTGATATTGTTATTCATAGGATGGATAAAATGAGGTATAAGGTTTCCCCATAATTATAATAACATCTCAAAATGTATAAGATACTGTATTTATTATTTTATTATGATAACAACATAATAATAGGAAGTATAAGAAGAAACGAATTTTGAAAGAGGTGATAAAACAATTACCTCTTTTTCGAGTATCTCCTTTTGATTTTCACAAAAGGTCTTCCTATGATGGCTTTCTGCCCAAAGTGTGGCCTATAAGGGGAAGGGAGGGATTTTTGGAGCTTTTTTTAGTAGATTTTGGATTATAAAAAGGGCTTTAAAGGTGTGATTAAGTGGGTAGATGTGGTGGCCTTTTATAAGAGGGAGGAGGGGCACTTTAAGAAAGTCTTGAAATGTTAATTTACTATAAATTGATTTTCATTTTTTAATGGTCCCAAACTCATTTATTTAGAAGATAATATTAGTATGGGTCTAAATTATTTCAACAAATAAAATTTAGACTTGTTTTTATTTTATTTTAATCCTTATCATTTTGATTTATCCTTATTTAATCTATTTAATTTTATTTGCGGTAATAATATTCTAAATATTAAATGGTTATAAATATTTTCTTATGTGTTATAAATTATCCATAATTGTATAATTTATGAACTTTTAGATCATATAATTTTCACTTTATAATTTTTAAATATTTTTATGATTTTTAAATAATTTAATAATATGTTATTTTTATAAAATATCAATAGTTTCAATTTTGACACTATTCATTTATTTGACATTAAATAAAAATCTACAGAGAAGATAAATTAGAAAAAAATATTTAATACATTACTAACATTTCATAGTCACCTATAAAATTCGTGTATTACATTAATTAGTTTGTATGATATTTATTTTAATATTTTTAAAATTATTTATTTGATATTTCTATCAATAAAAAATTTATACATCCCTATTGTATCATCGTTAATGGTAATTATTTAATCTCTAAAAATTATAAATAAATTCCCATGACGTATATAATTTAATTATATTTCTATATAATATTTATTTTCAAAGTTTTATTATGTTTATCACTATATTAAAATTATTACACTTATAAGAGATAATAGAGTGACATGTTGTCACTTTCTTTTTTTTAATAATAATTACATCACTTACATGGAATAAAGTTAATTAAATGAATCAATTCTGACCCTTATGTGATATTGTTTGACTTTAATTAATAAAATATGATTTTTTTAAGGTGTTAGGGTAATTTTATTATCTTTATCATATTCTTTGTTAACATAATTTACCCGATTTGCCTTTAACTGTGGTAAATAAAATTTACCATACTTATTATTCATAATATCCAAAAAAGTAACCTATTAAAATAATTTGTACCCACTTATTCCAAATATGGAATAAATTTTTTAAAATTCAAAACACATAATTTTCATTAATTGATTTAAAATTAATTCTCATTGTTAAAACCAGAAAAAAGGTTTTTAAAAAGTAAAAATAATCAAAAGATTGACATGTATTTATGTCCAATTTAAATGTGAAATTTCTTCTAATGACCAAACTTGTATTAATTGATAAAATAATAATCCAATTTAACTTTATAACCAATTAAAAATATAATCTAACTATATAAATAAATTAGATGAAAAGGTCGTTTTGAATTTAAATGAAGTATTTTTTACAATTCATTAAAATATGAATCTTATCACAAAAATTCAACCAACGTAAATTTTGATGTCTTAATTCATAATAAAATTTTTAATTTTTCAAATAGAATATATAAAAGTGTTAAAACTATATTTAAAATTTGTGTGTCATCAAAAGGTGGAAAAACTGTATTTTTTTTTGAAAAATACTTCTTTTATCTGAAAAATTGAATTTGTTCTTATATCATATTCTATAAAATACATAATATGATTTTTAATGTTATATAAAATTAAAAATTTGGTTAATACTATTTATAACAGCTAGTTTATATCCCATTAAATAATAATATTTTAATAATATATCGTTGTGTAGTGAAACTCGGTATTGCGTACAATGCAAGCTATTGAGAAAGGTCACTCTTGCATGTAATGTAAGTCATATGAGTGTTGAATTTAGTGAAAGATTACTTTGGTAATTCATATAACATAATCCAAACACAGTTCTTTTATACATTGAACAAAATTTATACTCAGTGTTGCGTGAAATGAATTCTATCAAAAGAACATGAAATTGTGTGTAACACAAGCCAAGTATAGTGTTGCATATACTGTAAGATAATACGGTTTTGTGTATAGCACAAGATAATCTTGGTGTAGGTTAAAACACAATACATCAATGAAATTAAAAATAATCAATCTCATAAAATCTCGGTGTGTTATAATGAAACATAAGAAAGGGTGATCAAAGATTCTCAATAAGTGTAAACAAGAGAGATATCAATGATCATATAAGGATAACATGAGAATAAAGATGATATAAGGTGATATTAACATTGTAAATTCACACCCTACATATCATAGATCATAATCATGAGTCATGGATTAAATCATGGTAGTTCAGAAGACATGAATCTTAAAGGATCAAATAATATTATAAACTAAAAACATACACTTAAAGTCATACTGAGCACATTGTGTATCATATTAAGGTGTGGATTATTACTACATTGTTCAGGAAATTGTTCGTGATAGATCTTTTGGGAAATCATAATTTCCATTCAACTATGGAGAAATTCCTTAGTAGATTCATCCTTATGATTCACCTCACATTTCATGCAACATGGGGTTTCCCCTTCCACCCAAAAAGAACATGTTCTCTCTTTTCTGGATTGTTTTGGATAATTGAAAGGAAAATATAACTTCTTAAAAGATCTATAAAAAATAATCATTAGATAAAAATTATAAGGAAATTAACTTATAAATAGTTGATAAAATGATGACAAAATTAATTAATTACATAAGTAGAAGGAATTCACCTTAATAAATTCTTGACCAAATTCCATGTTTTCATTATCTCAGTGGTAGCCATAAAGTCCAATCTCTCACGAGCATGATCAGTTTCAAACAAACCACCCCAACTCGAACAAAGGAATCAACCTGTATAATAAAGAAATTCTTATGTGATTAATACTAAAAATAAGTAAATTAAACATAGATATGAAACAATATACTACTTCAATGGAAGTCAAATCTTCTTGTTATTTGTGTACATTATTACATCAGGTATTATTCTCATTCATTTCTAATAAAATCTATATTGTCTTATGAATATGTGTCTTTTCGACAATTATATTAGTACTGAAAAAAAATATAAATAAACAAAGGATTAATAAATATTTTAAATGAAATTGTAATTATCTTTTAAAATATCTCTTCAGGGATTCTAGTTTGTTTATATAATAGGATCTCTATCATAAATTTACAAACATAATAACCACAATCTTTTCCATTTGTTTGTTTTGGACACTGTAGAAACATTGATAAAATAAGTAATTTGTTTTTTTATGTGTTTGGATATTGAAATCTTATTATATATTCCCTGATACATTTCTAGTTATTGTACTTGTTTTGTTTCTCATCTATAGCCCCTGGCCTCATTCCATGTTTTAGATGATATTGATACATCGACCTATCATAACAGAATCCTAATTAAAAGATAATATAAAGTATATAACTTGATTTTTAGTTCTAAAATTTTGTATGTAGTGTATTAAAAATTAATAAAAACCGTCATGTGTGGTTAGGGTTTTGGTTATCTACACATTGAATCCAGGAAATAAATATTTAGAGTATCCAAATTCACCACAATGTGCATCCAATTCTACCTAAAAATGAAAAAAATGAATAAGTAATGAAAAAAATTAAAATATATTTTATATGATTAAATTTTATATTTTTACCCCTGAATCATTGGTATTAAGAAGAGTTTGTAATTCATATATTTTCTTTCAAACAATTTCACAAGGCCTATCAGCATTTCATCATATTTATTGGAATCTATTTTTGGTTGTTCTATATAAGTGGTGTGAGGACTAATGAGTATAGAAAACAATTAAATGAGAAATCCCTTCAATTGTTTCTGATATATACACCTTCAAAAAATATGAAATGTATTTATTCATAATTAACATAGTATATCATATTTTGTAAAATCAAATCATGAGAGTATACCTCATTTATACATTTACGACTAAGGTTCCTAGACAATCATAGTCAAGGATTTAAATTACATTATCAACACCAATGATGTCTTGAACTTCCTATCTATACATATTTTCTTCAAAATCAACTATGTGAGTATGACCATTTTTTAACTTTGTATCCACATAAACCTTCAATGATAGTAAATACGGATATAGAATAGGTAGGGTAAAGGTTCTTTTGGTTGATCTTTTTTATCGGTTGGTCGATCCTTTAAATGGATTTGAGCCATTATTTCATTTCACACCCTTAATTTTGTCTTTCTGTTATAACATTCATCAGTTCAGAACTTTTTTCATTATTTGTAAAAGGTTTATCTTGAAAAATAAATTGGAAATGAATACCTCCTTGTCGATATATTTGTTTATAAGATGTGAAATCCATGCAATGAATGTTCCAATATCTTGTTCAAACTTATGAATATATTCCTCATAAATTTGAATAGGTAGCTTGGTTCTCATCTCATGGTCTACGCTAATCGACACTCTCACATGACCTATTAGAAGTGTTCTATTATGCAGAATATATTCTTTGATATTCAACATTGTATCCCTCTCTATAAGGTGATGGGTGGGTGTAGATAGATATAAATCATAGTCATTATCACCCTATAGAATATCAGTACAGGAAAGGTATCAGTGTATTTCTGATTCAAATTTCATAGAAAGAATTATTAGAACATTGATTACCTCGGCCAAGTCAGCTCTTTGAGTGGAATGGCTCGCCACAAAGATGGTGGGGGTGGGGGGATCATCAAGAAATGGTTGTTCTTGAGTTGTTTCTTCTCTTTGATTCCCCCTATTAAAGTTGATAGCATATCTCTCTGCAATTGGAATTGTTCTTCAAGGGTATATAGTCTTTCTCTCATACGTTTCATTTCTTCACCTTGATCATTCTCTTGTTTTTTTCTCAAAATATGTTTGGGGTGTCACCCCAAAACCCACACCCCTGATGCGGCATTACTGTTATGGTCGCTTCAAGGCTATTGATAGTATGTGCTCATCCAGTACAGGTGTTTCTGATTCATATGACAGTGTCAAATAGAAAATATATAAAAATAAGTAATCATTATTATCTAATAATGATTTAAAGAAAAAAAATATTATGTAATACTTACATATGTTTCCCACACTTTCTGAGAGTTTTCATCTATTAGTATCCCATCTTTATTTACACGTGCCTCATTCAATAGCACATGGAGTGGGATAGAAGTTTCTTTGGATTTAGATTCATCAATATGAATATAAACATAGGAATATAATTATATTTTTGTTTCATGTCATATAAAACAATTATGATAGATTTAAAATATGTACCAATCTTTTTCAAGTGAAGTGTACCATATCCTTGCATTACGGTAGGGCACGTTGGTTTTTTTCCCATTCCTTATATCCAGCACTCAGTTGTTGTCTCATAAATAAAAAAAATCGATCAAAGTAATGAATCCATGTATCATCAAACAACATATTACTAGACATAATGTACCTGAAAATACACATATACACAATGGCTAGTAAAGGAATCCCATGCTTCTTGGGTTATTAGGTGTGCATAGATAAGTAGTGGGTGTCGGTTTATTTTCACTTCATCATATATAAGACAACATCTCTTTAGAATTATGCGAAATCCTCTGTGTATCCTTCTAAAAAGCATTAATACATATTTATTATGGGTATCATTTATTATAAATTCACTCTTAAAGGGTTGATGATGAGTAATTCAATGTTTAATTATTTTATTTTTTAGTAAAATAAAGAAACGATATCATAATGTTACCATAATATCTTCCCACATTAGTGTCTTAAGCACAAACACAACATGGTTCTATGAATCTACAACAATCAGCATGCATTATTGAGTGATGATTCCAATGTAACTACTAAACATGACCTTGTTTGGGTTAACATGTCAGCCTCGCACATTCCATATGACCTTATATTTGATGCCTTTGATTTTCACCTTAATGATTTTTTCTAACACCATCAAACTACGACTCTCCTATTTTTTCTGCATCACCAGTCCTTCATCACCTACCATTTCCTTAGAATCGACATCATCAATATGTTCCTCTGGAGCGATAGCATCAGCATGTGTAGATGGTCATTGTGAATCTAAATTGGTATCAGCAACAGGTTGAGAAACCAATTGTTTCTCATGATTGGGAGAACTAAAACATGCAGAAGGTTCTTGTTCCTCTACACTGCGAGATGCAATAAGTTCAGAGACCTATTGTTCCTCTGGATTGGGAGCACCAGCACGTAAAAAAGTCATTATCTGTAGAAGTGGTTTAACATTTAATTTATATTACATAAATTCATCAGTTAATGGATAATAACATGAGGTAACATGATTTATATTACAAAAAATATATATAACCTGATTATTAAACTCTATTTTTTTAAGGATTAATGGATATGACCCCTCTATCGACTATCCAAATCCATTCATTCTTCTCTCCTATGACATACAAAACATCATCTACATTGGGTCTACTGTGAAATGATTACAACATTACAGTGAAAGGGTCATCATCATTTGAATTTTCATATGACCCTTCAATGGTTTTGATTGATAAAATAAAAATTAACCACTTTTGATTTGCGGGATGTAGAAAATAAAATACTTGTACTGTTTTTTATGACATTATCTTCTTTGTACCATTCCATACAAAAATAAACTTTCACAAATCTCAATTCATCTATTTTAACAACACTCATGTTATCATCCCACTTTCATTAAAAAAATATGCACTTGGAATGTTGTATAATCCAACTCCTGTATTTTTTTGATGATGCCAAAGTATAACATGTTCACATAAATTGGATGTCTATCCTTAGTACCAGATTCATGCATTTCATCAGACATAAGTGTAAATCCACTATTTTCATGGTACTATCTTTATCATGTTCATTTGTATAGAACGTATAACCATTAATTACATTACCATTATAAGATAATACATACACACTTATTCCTATGGCTATCCATAAAAGTCATTATAAAATTGAATCCATATTTTCATTTAACTCCTTAAAAATATGGTCTTGAAACCATCCTATAAACTATTGATTATTTGTATTTGATATCCATCTTTCATCCATTTATGGATTCAAACTCCAAAGAATTTATTTGTGGGTTTCAACATCCAATTTCTCCTTTAGATGATAAATCTAATTATTCTATAGATCCATCTTTCATTTTTCTAATTCTATTATTTTAAATGTATATAAATCATAGATGGAATTCAGTTATTCCTTAATTTTTATTCACACTATAATAAGGATAATAGTCAACCTATGTTGAATCCTAAAAAACATAAAATCCACCTTACTTTCCCACACATGCCTCATTAGAGACACTCATATAGACTAAGAAAACCATACAACTAGGGGAAACTATATACAGTGTGAGCTAACTAGTGTAGTATACATCTTGACCTATTTCTTAATTCCTAGGATTCCCATGCATCCAAACAAGTGGAAGTGAGAAACAACAAGACAATGATCATCATATGAATAAATATAATATAAGCAGTAAATCACGTCTCAAATTTAACACCCTCATAATAAAGAGAAAATTTCCACATCCATGAATAAGCATCAAGCAATTAATATTAATAATCAATCGCATCCCTAAAAGGGAAAAGATCGAAATAGACATATCAAACAAGAGGCCCAATTTTGATGGTTTGACAAACATCAATTTAAATTCCTTTTTTGAAGAAAAAAATGATCCTTATGAATATATCTTGGGATACTGAATTATAAAACTGAGATTTAAATATATATTTCATTAAAACATATTTTAAAAGAAAATTTAGAAATGAAAACATCCCATGGAAACCATTTCAAACACAAAAACCACTTTGAAATCAAGAATCTTCCTCGTTGAAGGTTCATTAAAAACCAAATATCTCTTTAATTTTTTAAAATGAATTTCTAAGAAACTCACACTGCTTTCAAACAACCCTATAAAATTCTATATTCATTTTAAAATGACCCCTAGGGAATTTAAATATTTACTTGGAATTCTAAAATAAACAATTTTAATATTTAAAACATAAATCCATAGAGAACCATATGTTCCAAGTGATAAATTCAATGAAAACACTTGAAACTCATCAATGGAATAATATATAGTTATAATTTGATAGGAAATGCTTTTAAACAAACTCAAACATCCAAGACATGTCACAGAAATGGATTATATAGAAACACAATGAAGAGAAACTAATCTCCTATAACATGAGGAGCCCAAACAAAGGTGAGGATGATGTCTACAAGCCCTAGACATCAAAATCCACAAAAAAGGGAGGATACCTAATCTTAGAGGGTTTCAACAATAGCGGTAGGGTATGATGGCAGAAGAGCAGTCGACAGTGGAGCGGTCGGTAGTGAAACAGTTAGCAGCGGTGGCGACGACAGTAGAGGAAGGGTTCGACGATAGAGGAGGGGTTCATAGAGGTAGAGGAGGGGTTTAGTGGTGAAGGAGGAGTTCAGCGGCAATGGTGGGTTCATGGCAGAGGAGGGGTTCACAGTAGAGGTGGGGTTTGTCTTGTGATGGAGGAGGGCTTCGCGGAAAAGGTGGGGTTTGCAGTGTAGGAGGGATTCACGGTGGAAGAGGAGGGATCGGCGGTGGCATAGGAGGTGTTAGCAGCGATAGAGGTTGGATGTCATGAGAGCTTGATGCGCGCAAGAAAAGAATCTGACTATTAGGGTTCATTTATAAAATCAGGTAAAACTTTTATCAATGTTAGCTAAAAAGTGCGGATAAAGATACGTTTTATCAATGCTAAAATAGAAAGTGCTGAAAAAATGTGCCTTTATCATCACATTTTTAGTGGTGATAAAGATAAGCCTTTATTTTTTTTGAACCAGTAAAGATAAACCTTTATTAATGCTAAAAAAGTGCTGATAAAAGGAGTCTTTATTAGTGCTAAAATTATAGGCCTGATAAAGTCCTAGTTTATCAGCACTTTTTAACACTGATAAAGGTGTATCTTTATCAGCGCTAAAAACACTGATTAAGCTATAATGTTAATAATTTATTTATATTATTATATATATTTATAAAAATGTATATATAATAAATATATATATATATATATAATTATAGCTATAAATGAATATATATTTATTTATATTTATATATATAATTTATATATTTATATAATTAAATATATTTATAAAATTTTAAATATTATAAATATATTTATTTAATTATATATGTTATTAACATTATAATTATAGTAAATATATTAATTATAATTTTATAGTTATTTAATTATATATATATATAATTATAATTAAAAAATTATAATAAAATATAATTATTTATAGTTATAATTATAAATATATATATATATAGCTATAAAATTATAAAAAATATATTTATTATATTTATAATTTTATTAATATATATAATTAATATATTTATTATGATTTTATAAATATTAAAATATATTTTTATTTATTTATAATTATAATTATAAATATTTTCATTTATTTATAATTATAATTATAAATATTTTCATTTATTTATAAATATATTTATTTAATTATATATATTTACAAAATTATAAGAATAAAAATGTATTTTTTATAATTTTATAATTATTTAAAAAAATTATATTTATTTATAATTATAAGTATAAATATTTATTTATTTATTTATAATTAAAAAATTATAATAAATATATATTTATTTATAGTTATAATTATAAATATATATGTATTAAAATAATTATAAAATTATAATAAATATATTTATTGTATTTATAATTTTATAAATATATATAATTAATATATTTATTATAATATTATAATTATTTAAATATATCTATATTTATTTAGAATTATAATTATAAATATTTTTATTTATTTATAATTATTTGTATATATTTATAAATATATTTATAACTTTATAAGTATAATAAATATATTTATTATAATTTTATAATTATTTACATATATATATATTTATAATTATAACTATGAGTAAATTTGTTTATAAATATTTGTATATAATTATAAATATATATATATATATATATAATAGATGCATCTATTGTAATTTTATAATTATTTATATAAATATATATAGTTATAATTATAATTAAAAATAAATATATTTAAAACGTATTTATATATAATTAAAATTTTAGAATTATAAAAATAATAAATATATTTATTATTTAAATATATTTATTATAATTTTAGAAGTATTTATGAGAATAGATTCATGGGTATAACATGAATGAATCATATACCTGGTAAGGTATATAGATAATAAAAAACAAGTCATCACATATGGACAACAAGAATAATAATAATAAGGGTGTAATGTATAAATGAACATCAATTCATTATGAATACATAACATATGGACATCAATTATACTGACACATCAATATATTTAGTGACCAAATTCATTAGAAACATATATTTATTTAAATATATATTTATTTATAATTATAATTATAATTATATATATTTAAAAAAATTATTTATATATAATTATAAATATAATAAATATATTTATTATTTAATAAAATTTATTATAATCTTATAATTATGTAAATATATATTTATAATCTTATAAATACTTTTTTTAAACATTATATATATATATATTTGAATTATTAAAAAATATATATTAATTATAAACAGGTGTTTTTTATTTAATGTGAATAAATAAACATTATTTTTAATATAAATATAATAATTTTATATAAATTAATAAGGTTTTATATTAAAAACTTTTATCAGCGCTAATAATAGCACTGATAGATGTACATTTTATCGGCACTTTTAGCTAGTACTGATAAAGGCCCCCTTTTATCAGTGCATTTTTCTTATTGCTGATAAAGGCCAGTGCTACCCTTGTGTTGATCTATGGTAGTGTGATGATCACATCTTATTTGTTAGATCAATTAAAGGCTAGATAAGAGATTTACCCAGAGTGTGTTATGATGTGAGAACAATTAGCTTGAGGTGATCCAATACCTAGGTGGTTATTCGGCAATGGTGATTTTATCCTTGTACATGGGAGAGTGGCAGTCCCAGCTTCAATCAAAGAGGAGTTTATGAGGGATTTCCATAACTCTTTATTGGAATTAAATCATGGTGTAACCAAGATGTACCATGACTTCATAAGACATTTTTGGTGGCCTAGGATGAAGAGGGATATTGACAGTTTCATCTCTTGATGCCTTACCTACCAAAGGGTAAAGGTTGAGCACCAGTGTCCTGGTGGTTTACTCTAGCCACTTCTTATACCCATATATAAGTGTAAGGATGTCATGTTTTACTTTTTAATTAGGTTACCTAGGACTCCAAAGAGTCATGATGTTGTACGGTTAATTATTCATCGGCTGACTAAGGTTTCCTACATCTTACTGATCAAAGAGACTCACTTAGTGGATGAGGTAGGAAAGATCTATGATCATGAGATCAAATGAATACATGTAGTTACCTTGAGCATTCTATTTGATAGATATATGCATTTTACAAATTGGTTTTGGCAGGTATTCCAGATATCCCTGGGGACTAAGCTAAGATTGAGCATAGTGTACCATCCTTAGATAGATGAACAGTCTGAGTAGACTATACACATATTGGAGGATATACTTCGATCTTAGGTACTAGACTTTAATGGAGCATGGTATGGTCATATAGAATTGGTGGAGTTTGCATACAATAATAGTTACTAGGTTTGGATTCAGATTTCACCTTATGAGGCTCTTTATGGGAGTCCATGTCATTTATCACTTTGTTGGCATGAGTTAGGTGATGTAGCAGTTGTGGGGACTAGTTTGGTTCATGAGACCTATCAGAGAGTTCATATGATCTAGAAGAGGTTGATCACCACTCATAGTAGGCACAGATCATATTATGATGGTAAGAGGAGAGCTCTGGAGCTTATTGTGGTCGATTGGGTTTTCTTGAGAGTGAATCTTCATTTTGGCCACCGACATTTCAGGAAGTAAGGAAATATAGAACTATGTTTTAGTGGACCATTCAGGATTAGTGAAAGGTTTGGGATAGTGTAATACCTTCTGGATCTCACTTCTCACTACTGAGGTTTGCACAATGTGTTTAATGTTTCATAGATCTGGAGGTACATGGTCGATCCTATGCATGTCATTGACTATGAGGATATTTAGTTAGAGCCAGATGCATCTTATGAGGAATTCCTGGTGTGGATTATGGATAGGAGTAAGAAATTAATGTGAGTGAAGATGGTCATATTTGGCAGGGTGTGGATGGATATAGGAGGATACATAAGAGTGGGGGTCTAATGTTCGAGCTCAATGTCTTGATTTGTTCGAGCAGGACCGGTAGAGTTAATTCTTGGGGATGAGAATTATTTCGAGGGAAAGAATTGTAGTATTCCTAATTTTTTTAATGGTAATAAAACCCTATTTTGTTTGTAATTGATAAGTATTTTTATGTGAAAAATTAATTTTTCAATAGAAATCACCTTATATGTGATTTTAAGGAATTTTGTACGGGTAAAATGTGTTTTAAAGGCCTCACATAAAGGTAGAGGGGCCTTTCCATGGATTGTGTAAGGGTAAAATCCTTATACCATGTGATGTGTAAGGGTAAATCATCCTTGCATAAGGGTAAGGATGTGATGTGTAAGGGTATACCCTGAATATAAACATTGTGTAAGGGTTATCCAGTGCTCCTTAAGGGTACCATCATAAGGGTATCCATGCACTGCGTAAGGTTCATTCTAGAGTTATGTAAGGGTAAGGTGCTCATGTAAGGGTACCTTGTAAGGTTATTAGTGCACTGTGTAAGGGTACTAGCCTATGTAAGGGTATTGGCTCACATAAGGGTGGTTGTGTAAGGGTTATGTCTTGAGTAAGGGTACTATATAAGGGTAAAAATGGCTTTCATAAGGGTGTTCATCACTTTACAAGGGCCACATAAGGGTATAGTAACCACTGCATAAGGGTACTTGGGAAGCATAAGGGTAAAATCAAGTTACACTTACACATCACATACCCTATTCACAAAGGTAACTGGTTTACCATGTTTATTTTTGTTTCCCCCCTCTTCTACCTAGAATGTTTATATAAATCATTTTCAATGATTTAAAATGATAAAAATAATGAATTTTAATTCTTTTTAGTTCATTTCAAATTAAATCAATATTTTATGGATGAAATTAAAACCATCCACATTCAAGAAATGATTAAAAAAATTAAATTGTTAAATTAATTTTTTGTTTTAATAACCATGAACTTATACACGGGTTGTTTTTCTAAAATGGTAAAACCTTGTTATCCTTATTTTTTTCCATCCTTTGAATCCAAATAGCCTAGTGTTTCCCATATTCTTGTTTGGTTAAGCCTTTTATAGACAGTACAACCCATTCTTCTAAACTCTAGGTGAGTCAAAACCATTATCCATATCCCCTCTTCTTGGGTGCAGCGCCAGTGAGTGGTAGTTTCAAGTAGGATTACATTCTCCTCTTTTATCCATATTTCATGTGTATCATGAAAGAAACTGGATAAATTTAATAAATAATTCTTGAGTAATAAAAATCTAGATATTATTTAAATAATTATACAGGAATGTTATTTAGAAAATTATCAAAGATAATAAAATAATTATTATACTAAAATATCAAGGAATACAAATAAAGGATCATCAAATGAATATTATTCTATAGAGATAGAATATTATCGCATGTGGTCTTATTATTATTCTTTAAGAAGAATTATTAACTCGTTCATTGGAAAGTTTTGATAATTTTGAAATAATCCAAGATAGAAAAACTATTATCGAAGGCGATATTTTATTTCTTTTTGAAATAAAATTATTATTTTTGATTATAGGGATCCTTGAAGAACCTTGAATGTTGATGTATTAAGAACTATAATAATAAGACCCATGAGAGGTTTTCATGGCTATAAAGGTTTCACTACAGCAAAAAAGGCATTTAGCGGTGGTTTGGTTTTACGTTTCGCGGCGGTTTAAACTGCCGCTAAATAGATTGGCGGCGGTTTTGAAAAACCGCCGCAAAATCGTGCTTCAGGAAACTATTCGCGGCAGTTTTTTATTTTTTTTTATTTTTTTTATTTTTTTAATTATTTTTTATTATTTATTTATTTATTTATTTATTTATTTCTTTCTTTCTTTCTTATTTATTTATTTCTTATTTATTTTATTTATTTATTTTCTATTTCGTATTTATTTTATTTCGTATTTATTTTATTTATTTATTTTCTATTTCGTATTTATTTTATTTCGTATTTATTTATTTATTTTATTTATTTATTTTATTTATTTATTTATTTATTTATTTATTTCTTATTTATTTTCTATTTCGTATTTATTTTATTTCGTATTTATTTATTTATTTATTTTATTTATTTTATTTATTTATTTATTTATTTATTTATTTTATTTATTTATTTTATTTATTTATTTATTTATTTATTTAATTTTGTATTTATTTTATTTATTTTATTTTTTATTTTATTTATTTTGTATTTATTTTGTTTATTTTGTATTTATTTTGTTTATTTCGTATTTATTTTATTTATTTTATTTATTTTATTTATTTTATTTATTTTATTTATTTATTTTGTATTTATTTTATTTATTTCGTATTTATTTTATTTACTTTATTTATCCATGCATGCACATCCCATGCACATGCCCATACAATATAAACAAATACTGCATTTGGTGAGATTTGAACCCCTAACCTCTTGCATATTTTCCAAAGACTTTACCACTCCAGCAAGCTCGTCATGTGGTTAATAAACAGAATTTAATATACTTATATATATTAATTGAAAAAACAAATAATACATAACTTATAGATATAATAAATAATAATAATAAATAATAATAAATAATAATAAACAAATAATAATAAATAATAATAAATAATAAATAATAATAAATAATATTAAACAAATAATAAAAAAATAATAAGTAATAAATAATAAATAATAAATAATAAATAATAAATAATAAATAATAAATAATAAATAATAATAAATAATAATAAATAAATAAAAATAAACAAATAATAAATAATAATAAACAAATAATAAATATAAATAATAAATAATAAATAAAAAATAACAAATAAATATAAATAATAAATAATAAATAAATATAAATAATAAATAATAAATAATAAATAATAAATAATAAATAATAAATAATAAATAATAATAAATAATAAATAATAATAAATAATAATAAAGAATAAATAATAAAAATAAATAATAATAAATAATAAAATATAAATAATAATAAACAAATAATAAACAATAATAAACAAATAATAAATATAAATGATAAATAATAAATAATAAATAATAAATAAATAATAAATAACCAGTAAAAAAGATTATTAATAATAATAATATTTTATTATTAATAATAAATCATAAATAATAAATAATAAATAAATAATAATAAATAATAAATAATAAATAATAATAAATAAAAAATAATAATAAAAAAAAATTAAAAATTAAAAATTAAATAATATTAAATAATATTAAATAATAATTAACAATAAATAATAATAAACAAATAATAAATAATAATAAACAAATAATAAATATAAATAATAAATATAAATAATAAATAATAAATAATAAATAATAAATAATAAATAAATAATAATAAATAATAAATAATAAATAATAAATAAATATAAATAATAAATAACCAGTAACAAATATTATTAATAATAATAATATTTTATTATTATTAATAATAAATAATATATAATATATAATATATAATATATAATAAATATAAATATAAATAATAAATAATAAATAACCAGTAAAAAATAATAGATAATAAATAAATTAAAGTATATTATAAATAATAAATAATAAATGAAACACATGAAAAAGTATGAAAAGACGTGATAAGGGATGAAAATCATGAAAACGCATGAAAACGGATGGAGAAGCATGAAGAATGAGACATTAAAAAGAATGAGAACGCATGAAAACTCATGACAACTCTGGAAAACCCCTTAAGAATTCAACATAATCATCATAATAACCCACAAAAAACCATTGATAAATATAACAAGTCATGGAAACCCAAATAAAAAATAATAAATTGAGCAACCGTGAAAACCCATCAAAACGGTCACAAAGTGACAAAAATATTGGACTCACATTAACAAAGATAACTTATGATCCGAGAGTCCGTTCCAGATCCGCGACCAGTCAAATTAAAGATCCTAAAACGATCTTCGAGCTGATAGGTGAAAGAGACCGAATGGACCGACGGATCGGAAGTTACGACTGTTTAAAAAAAAGCTAACGGGGAACGGGTGCTAGAAACCAGGCATCGAAAAACATAACAAACCTCATACCCACTAAAAAGGCCATAACTTATGATCCAGGAGTCCATGTGGGCATCGCGACCAGTCAAACCGAAGCTTATGGAATGACCTATGATCTAGAAGGTGTAGGAGTCTGAACTGACACACGGATCGAAAGTTAGGTCTATTTGAAGACAAGTTCGATGGGACATCGGTGACGGAAATGAGGTTTCAGAGGCCTTTAGAGGAGTTTCTGGGGTCTAAAAACACTACATAATATTGCTTGTATCAAATAAGTGTGTAGCTCTCTTCGCTGGCTTCGATTTGATATGTGGTAGAGCCCAAACGGACACCTGGAGCAAACGTTATGGCCGTTTGAAGTTGGAGAACTTTTTTCAACTTTCTTATAACTCTAATATCTTCTGCACCTTAGACCATCTCATGGTTTTGATTATACATGCTTTTATATCTCTTCATGAGCTTCGATTTGACTGGTTGTGGTGCTCCAACGGACGCCCAGATCAAAAGTTATGGTCGTTTTAGTGATTTTGGGGTTTCTCATGTTTTTTTTATTTTTTTCTTTTCATTTCGGGGCGGTTTTACCCAAACCGCCGCTAATCCTTGAAAAAATTAAAAAAAATTAAAAAAAAATATAAAAAATTACACATTTCACGATGATTTTAAAAACCGCCACGAAATGCCTGTTTTCCTGTAGTACTCCATATTTTAAACTGGACAAGGTGGTTTATCCTTGAGGTTGACATCGGTGACTTTGAGGTAGGAAGTTCCTTACCTTTTGGAGCACTTTTTTACAATTTTTAACATAATATAACACTTTTTTTTGGCATACATTATAGTAATGCTTGATTATGATTGCATGTGGGTGTGTGCATATACTGTGAGAAACTTATGTGATATTTAATTTCATAAGTACATATCTATATTTTTTATTCATGTTTGAAGTTGATCCCATGTATTGTATGTTTCTAATTTACTTATGATGACATGTTATAGTTTCTTGTGCATTTTATCTTATTTTGTGTGCCTTTACAGAATTGTTCTTAGATCCTAAGGTAGGTAGACCATCATGAATTGTTTATCCCTTAGAGAGGAAGTGTGCATGACTTGTGATGATGGTGACGATGGACCTATGTATGGGTTAAGGATATGAAAATTCCTTGTAGATGTCGTGTGATACACTCAATGACTAGAGTATTATAAGGATAATGTTACTCAATGCCCAGAAGATTACAAGTAGCTCTCGATTCCTAGTGAATGTTGAGAACATGATTTACTTTATTTCTAGTAAATGTAAAGTTGTACATTCAAATGATGTTAAGAAGAATGATTATTCACCTCATGGATAGTCCTTGATTAATCTTGAAACCTTGACATTTCTTATGGAATGGAGATGAATTAGTTATGGTCGAGGCTTGTAATGGCTTGGTTAGTACATGGGGGATCGGTTTTGGATTATTGTGTTGATTGAACATTTTATCATTAATTTATGGAAGAAATTTATTTACTTGAGAACACTTTTTAAGGATTCGTTGATGGTATCCTACTGATTCTTGTACTCACACACTACCCAGGTATTCATGTTCTTGTAGATTTCTTGACTATGGACCTGACGATGGGAAAGGGATATGTGGTGGATGGCTGAGAAGAGGAGCATAGAGCTGGTAGTATACAGGTATGGACTCCTAAGGACCTATTATTTTATTTATTTACTTATCATTATTTATTACTCTAGTTTTTTTTTTCCACTTTAGGATCCTATTTATAATATATATTACAAATATGTCATTTATTAGTTTTCGTATGTTTACTCTCGTGATTTATAATATTTTTTTTTTGTGTTATAACTTGATAATAAGGGTATAGTCTCCCCACTTATGGACTTAGACCCTCACTATTAGCTGGTGGCCTCTTACATACAGGGAGGTAAGCATGAGGGCATATAATCCTCTAACTCAGAACTAGTGCTTCAGGTCGTGGTGTTACACCACATTTGACTTCCACTATTTCTTATCTTACCCAAAGGTCTTATATGTAGTTCTTGAGGGTTTTTATGTAGAATTTAGGATGATATAAGAAAGTAATTATTAATGTAATAAGTGATATTTTGTAAAATATGTATATTTTCATTATTATGTGTGTTTTTATTAATTTGAAATTTTTATAAAATTTAATATTAAATAATTAATTTAATTAAATGATAAATGTTGTTTTTAATAAAAATTTATTGAGTAAATTTGATTAATGGTTAGTAAAAAAATAACTAGTTTTAAGGAATTAGGAATAGAATTATTTAATACTAAAAGTCATATTTTCATAGAATTGTTTTCTATATGTTGTGTATTTTTTATTTTAATAAATTAAAATTATTTTCATTAAAGAACTATTTCAATGAACTGATTTATCTATATATATTCAAACCAATTACTAATAATTTAATTATTATTAATTAGTAAAAAATATTAAAAAATCATTTTTATACTTGAAAATACATTTTTCTAAAAAAAATTATGTGTTATGTGTTCTTTTATTAAAATTTATTTTTATCATTTTTTGAAATTGAATACAATAAAATATATTTCATCCTTGAAAACATCATTTAAAAATTAGTTAATATATTCAATTACATTTTTATGAATAAAAACAAGTTATCAGGTAAAAATTGAGTTGCCTTAGTGAAAGTAAAATGAGGGAACGGGGTTAAATTAAGGGGTAAAGTCATAAAAATCAGAAAGAATTATCTCTAAATGTGTGGAATAGGGAATTATAAACCTCCCCTTAACTTATATAAATTATTTTTCCACTTTAGAACCATATTAAATTATAAATTATATTCTTTATTCATTATGGAATGGGTATTTGTGAAAATGTCACTTAAGATCACATATAAAAGGACCCATCCTCTACCAACTTGAACCCACACTATTCCTTCAATTTTATCTTTAATACCTACCAAAATTCTCCCACTATCAAGACTCTATCATGTTTTATAACATATGTTCATAAGGATTCTTAAATCCTTCATTTCTAATAAACTCTAACCGGAGATTTAAGTCTTAAATGTAAGTGTTATCATCTCCCTAATCGTCTTTCTTTATCTATTTCTTACCCCTATTTTTTAAATATAATTTATCACATTAATAAAATGATTATTAAACCATTATTATTATATAATGGTGATATTATAGCTATATAATAACATGTTATTATTCATTCGTTTGTTATAATGCATTCTTGTTTGGGTTAGTTTAACTACGTACATGAACGATGCTAGAATGGTTATATCATGAATGATTAAGAAAATTTAAATATTGTTAATATGATCTGATAATGATTAATTTAATATTTTTTCATAATTCTTGAATGAAAACATATATAGGTATATTCATTGATAAAATCAACTATTTTATTGAATCAAAACTCAAAAAAAGTGATATTTTAACATCTCATTATGAATCATCTTCATAACTTCCATTAAATGATCATTTGACTAAAAAACCATATAAAAAACACCTATGTAACCACTATGGAAATTATGTATGTGATTAACATGTAATAAAATATCAAGGACCAGAACCGTTGTACCAAAGCTAGCACAAAAAAATAGAACAATTAATGCATATATATTAATTTAAACAAAGAATGATTAACAAGTGGGTTATAAGAAATTATAAAGGAATTTTATGAAGTAAAATGAATATAAATATTGTTTTAATATATATGAATAATAATCATAAATTGATTATATATGAGGTTAGATCATGTTTGACCAACTAAGAATTCAAGGTAAGGGTTTTTCTTAATGAAATATTTATTAGTTGAGTTATAATCTCAATTCAGAGACTATATTATTATAAGTTCGTTGTATTATACCATTAAACTATATCATATATAATTATTTTCTTTATACCTAGGGAAATTACATTTTCATATAAAAATATTATACTTTGATTGATTTATTTATTTATAAATATATGTCATTTCTAAGAATAATTTCCATCCTCTCTATTAACTATTTCTTCACCATTTCTATATTCTTTCTTACCAAAAATGTTTTATTTTATTATTTTGAAATGAAAATATGTTTTATTTTATATAATCTCCATATTTATCTCTATATCTTTACAAGATTAAATTTTATAATGATTTCATTGATGTGGGTTTTCTCTAAGACTCCATAATAAGCATAAAAAGGTATTTCTTTTCACTTTCATATATTTTGTATCATCCAAAACACATTTATTTACACGGAACTTATTTATTTTTATATTTACATCATTTGGTATTATTTTAAATTTATTTTTTTTCAAAATTATTCTTATCACCTCCTCAAAAACGATTTTTTGAAAGTGTCTTGTAACTTCATTTATTTATGGAAATATTAAAAATGTTTTATGATAACTCTTTTACTAGTTTTTTTTTATTTTCCTTTATATTTATAAAATATCTATCACCAATAAAGTTATGTTTCATGAATCACTCCCTAAATTCTCTTATGATATACTACTTTTTGTTGATTGAATTTTTTGTATCTTTTGAATCAATTATTGATTTCATCTTACGTATTACCATTTGAAAATGTTATATAACCCATCTTCTTTTAATTGGGTTTTAATGATAATATGTATGATTGATTTCATGTGTCACACATATGTATTGTTTATCATTATGTGATGGGTGTGTTTGATGTATCCCCCTATTCATTGGGTAAAATTTTATATCTTAGAAGATTATTATGGGATGCAAGTTGAGATGTTTGATCCAGTATGGGATGAAAGTAGAAACACTTGATTTTCTATGTTATAGGATGCAATCCAATATGTCTTGGTGGTATTAATTGTTAACATTGACACTTGTTATGATTTATATGATTATGTTTATACCACAAGACTATGTTATACACCATGGATCATGATTTTTTCCCATGTTTCCACAATCTTATTCCATGGTATAAATTATGCTTTTAGGGTGATCCTTTTTAGGTTATATGTACTTTTACCATGAATTGTGGATAAATTTTATGATTCTATATTCTTTTTAATCAGGTATTTATCCATTGTTCATGTTTTATCACATCATTACAATCTAATACTATATGAATACACTACTGGAAATGTGAGATATACCCATGGGACTATACCAATAGTTAGAAAAATACCATTTGCATAGGTGGTTCTATCCCAACAGTTCAACATAATGGTTGGGATAGGTAGATTATATAAAAATTATCCCAACAGTTTTAAAAAATCATTGGGAAATTTAAATGGATACCAATGGTTTTTCAAAACTATTGGTATAGAGTTGGCTATACCAACAGTTTTAAAAAAAACTATTGGCATAAGCCTTCCCCAAATACACAGACATGCGTGTTCCCCTCATCCCATCAAGTTATCATCTAGAAACCTAGAAACATCATTCATCATTCCACTTTCTTCCCAACCCATGACAACATATCATCTATTATTTCCTTCATTTTATTCTTCTTTAATAATAAATTGGTTACTTCTAAATCATTTAGGTATTCTATCAACTATAAATTTCATTTCTATTCTAGGTCTAAAACACCATAATAGATTCTTTTTCTATCCATATTTAATTTATTTTCATCTGGCTTAATTTGGTTTGATTTAGAATTACTTATATTTGGTTCATGTCTATTTGGGTTAGTTCAGACTGTTTTTTTTTTCTATTTGGGTTTGTTCAGTTCAATTTGGATTGGTTCATTATCATTTATTTTCTTTATTTTAGTTCAGGTTGGTTCCATTTAGTTTAGTCCATTTTTATTCAATTTATGTGTTATTTAGATAAGATTCCATCATTATGGTTGGTTGTGTTCAATTATGTTTATATCAATTATATTTAGTTTGGTTTTCATTGGTTTTCCATGATTTAGGTTGGTTTGGTTTAGTTAAGATCAAGCCCTTATAGTTCTATTCAGACCCTACCTAACCTAAATATAATTATTATTAACTAATTTGAAGTAAAAAACCATAGTTAAAAATAAAAAGAACAAACAATATTGAATACAATAAAATAGAACAAAATCAACTTAACTCATCATAAACTGAACTAAATAAAAGTAAACTAATTGAAACTAAACTCTATATTTATGAAAAAAAATACTTAAATCACACCAAACCAAACTAATTTGAAGAAAATAAAACCACACTGACCAAACCTGAACCAAGATACATTGAACTAAAGAAAAATAAAAAATTGGGAACCAAACCTACTTGAATAGAAATGCTTTAGACCAACCTAATCCAAACTAAGTTGAGTTAACATTACCCAAATCAACCTAAATCTAATGGTCCAAAATGAATCAAAATTAACTCTAACCAAATAGAATCAAATTAACTTGAAATGAGATAACATAAACAAAAAAATGGAACCGAACCAAACTAAAAAAAGTGTAATGTACCATAAATACATAATTCAACAGTAAATAAAATAAATTGAAATGAATTGATTAGACCCTAAGAAAATTAAATTTTACCAAACCAAATTAACCAGGACTGAAATTAAATGAACCGAACCAATAAACCCTTTACACACTAAAACCTAAATGAACTAAAAAAATTATATCAATATCATATCCAAACCAACTCAACCAAACCAACTGAATTAAACTAAAATGATTTTATCTAACCCAAGTAGAATTGAGTAGACCTGAAATACACTAAAATGCATCAAACTAAACTAAAATAAAAAAATGAACTAAATTGAACCTAAATAAATGAAATTCAGAAGTATTGAACAAAAATAAACTAACTTGAACAATATTAAAAACCCTAATTCTCATTCATTTACCAAAACCAAATAAAAAAACCAAACCCCACCAAACTAAATCGACTAGAACCAAACCAAACATAAACAAATAGAACTAAAAAAATATGATCTAAATTCGTTAGAAAATATATAAAAAAAAATATAGTGAATTATCCTGACCCAACCAAAAAAACCAAAAAAACCCAAATTAAACTAACCCAGAGAAAAAAATCAACTGACTAAAACATAAATAAATTGAATTGAAGAAATAAAAAATGAAGAAAAATTAATTAAACTTATCTAAACTGAACTAAAATCACCTAAAAGATATATTATATATTTAAACTAAACCAACTCAATCAAAAAAACTAAAAAAGTAAATATTTTGAATAAACCAATCCAAACTAACCTAACTTGAATTGAACAAAACTGTACCAAATTGAACTAAAACATATCAAATAACACCAAACCAAACCAAATAGAATTGATTCAAACCAAACTAAATAGAATCAATTTGAACCAGACTAAACCACTTTGAATCAAACTATACCAAGGTGAAAGAAATGAATTTGAACCAAACCATATGCAGTTTAACTAAAGATACAAAAATCAAATCGAATCAAACTAGACCAAATCAATAAAAACTAACCTAACCTAACCTGACTAAAACCAAATTTAAATGAACCTAATTGCATCGAATTAATCCAAAAAAACTAAACTGAATCAAATCAACTTGAACCAAACCAAATTGAACTAACATGAACTAACTCAAATTCAATAAATCCTAAAATAAACATGATAAAAAATAATTAAACCAACACAAACCAAACTAAACTGAATGAAACCAAATTGAACAAAAACATCCTGACACAACCAGTGATGAAGTGATCCAAACTGAATTAAATTAAACCAAAATGAACAAAACTAACCCAATTTGAATAAAAAATAATCAACCCCACTCAAAAAAATGAATTGTGATGAATCTATCTAACTTGATCAGACTTAATCAAATCTGAAAATAATAATGGTGTGTTTTTGTTTGGTTTCTTCAGTCTGGAGGAGTGGTAAGCCTCGTATTGGTTTTACTAGATGTTGATTTTGTGGGTCTTTGAATATTGTTTGGTTTTTTCTACATTGCATGACTATCATGGGGGCGATTAAAGAGAAATAAAATAATTTGGTAGTTAGTCTGTCACTATTCCCATTTGACAGGGAGAGTCACAAAGGTGCCTATCTAAAGGTCCTTTATGCCTCATAAATTTATTCACTCAATTATAAATCATTTAAATAACACCCCTAAGTATTTATATTTCATAAGGTATATTATCATAATTAAATAGTTGATCCTAGATGGATTTGGCACATTATTTGATTGAAATCCATATATATCATCATAAAATTATATAATTTGCTAATTTTAAAAATGGTAATTGCATAATATTTAGAGATAACACATATCACAATCAATATAAAACCATGTATCATACTAAGGGGTAATTTTAAAGGACCACTTATCTTATAATCGAAGAAATTCCCTCTTCAAGAACCGCTTGTTCATTGCTTTGTAGGCCTGTCCAAGTATACAGGTTATTTACCTCAATCATGGGGCCTATCTCATGCCTAGAACTACTGAAAATATAATTAGAACATTTATAATTACTAATAAATTTATTTTAAATTTTCATAAAAACTGATTATGTCACTGAGTGACTATACTACATAGAATGTGGTTACCTAGAAATAGTAATCTTTTATGTGTGAATTT
This sequence comes from Viscum album, assembly GCA_963277665.1. NCBI lineage: Eukaryota > Viridiplantae > Streptophyta > Magnoliopsida > Santalales > Viscaceae > Viscum > Viscum album. Next base: position 2,039,965,641 of record OY728148.1, read on the forward strand.
ATATAATAATAATAACATTAGTTAAAAAGTGAGTAAAGTAAGAGAAAATTTAAAAACAAAAATTACAAACACACTTTTTGTAATATTATTTATAGTTATTACTCATTATTATAATTCAATTTAATATCATGGTTTTATATTTATAGTATTTTTTTTCTTTTATAGTATGATTCTCATATAGAATGATGTGTCAGTTATAGTTTCATATAAAGTGATAAATTCTTTTTTCCTTAAATATATTTTTGATTTAACTTTAATATTATTTAATTTATTTATGAAATGAACTTTAACATTTTTTTATAGAATGGAAAGAAGTTGGATGGATGAAACTGATTGGATCTTAAGTGATTTTCAAAACAATTTGGAGAGATTTTTAGATTTTACATTTAACAATGCTTTAGATAGTGGTTAAATACATTTCCTAGGTTATAATTATGTTGGAAGACCTTAGTTAATTCATGAAGAAGTTAGCTACCATATATCAAAATATGGTTTTCAAACAAACTACTATGTATGGTATCACAATGGGATGAAAATTCAATCTCAAAATGTTCATGATCGGAATGAGAGGACTCGATTAGAAAATTTATTAGATGACCAATTTATATTTATTCATAATTATGAAAAATAAATGATTCCAACCCTATAAGACTTATATACAATCACACATGATGTATGTAATGAAAATGATGATGTTTATATGGTGAAAAATTTTAATGATGCTTCCATGAATACATTATATCGACAATGTGGTAAAATGAAAAGGATAGAATTTTTAATCCGAATTTTTTATAGGGAAACCATGTATGGAATTTCTAATAATTCCATCTATTATATTCTTACCTTTTAAAATGAATTAATTCTAAATTATGTAGATATTCCCTCAAACCAATATATGGAATGCAATTTAGGTGATGAACATGGATTTTCTAAAAACAAAATGCATACTTTCTTGAAAGATTTAAAATTATTCTGGGAGGAAACTAATTAAAGAAATGATTGTATAAAATATAGAACATACTGATGGAAGAAAAATACTGATGGATCACCATAATGTGTTCTATATAAAGTAATGTGGAACTGTACATTGATTCCCAGACTCCATAATCTTTTCATGTCTGATGAAATATCAATAAATATATAATGGAATGATACTGACAGAAATAAGGATAATGATGTGTTTGTTCATCCTAAAGATGAATTTTCATGGTGGAAATTTGATGCTCGGAATCCTGATTTTTCATATTACATGCGTAATGTGAGGTTGGGTATATAATGTGATAGTTTTAATCTGTTTAGGCATATTCTTACTTCACAAAGGACATGGTCAGTTTTCATACGCATTTACAAACTTCCTCCATGGATGTGTATGAAAAAAACTTTCACTTTCATGATTATACTCATATCTGGGCCTTATGATCCTGGAAATGATATAGGTGTATTCATATGACCTTTAATAAAATAGTTTAAGAATATTTATAATGTGGGTGTGTAAACATACGATGCATGTTTGAAAGACATATTTCATATTCTTTTTGTGATTATGTGGATAATAAATTATTTTCCAACTTATGAAAAAACATTTTCCTGGAGCACAAAGGGAAAACTATCATGTCCTGTTTATATAAATAATACATGATCTAGAAGCATTAAATATCATCATAGTTTCATTTTTATGGTACATCGATGATTCTTTCCAATGGATCATCCATATAGGGATAATCATAGAAGGTTTGAAAGTACCATGGAGACTAAAAATCCACCTCATCATATGTCTAGAACAGATGTGCTTAATAAATTGAAAGAATTTAGTTTTCCATTCGGGAAGGGTCAGATGAAATCTAAAAAGAGGAAGAATGTTTCCACTAAAACCAATTACAATTGGAAAAAAGAAAAGTGTATTTTTTGAGTTTCCTTATTGGTCAACAAATTTTTGAAGTCATTTCTTAGACATATGAACATTGAAAAAAAAATATTTTAAATTTTTCTTTCTATTATTTTAAATGTCAAGGAAAGATAAAAGATGATTTACGATCTCAACGTGACTTAGTGGATTGGGGTATCATTATAGAATTTCATCCCATGTGTATTAGTGAAAATAAATGGAAATTTACTTATGATTATTATGTAATTAAACCTATAGAAAAAAATAAATTTCTAGAAGTACTAAAGACTATTAAGTTCCTAATGTATATTCAAGAAACATATCAAAATGGGTCTACAAAAAATAGATGAATATGAAATCTTTGAAGACTCATGATTGTCACATCTATCTGCATGAGTTGGTTTTAATATTAATATGTTATATACTATCTAATAATTTAAGGGTGGTAGTTATTCGGTTGTGTAATTTTTATAGAGATATTTATTCTAAGAATTTGTCTAAGTATTTCTTGGAAACAATGTTGCAATAGGCACCATTAATTTTTTTTTATTTTGAGAAAATATTTCCTCCGTCATTTTTCACATGCATGTTGCATCTAACTACCCATATTCCAATCAAAATTCTTCTTTTAGGACATGTTTCTTTTCATTTGATGTATCCAACTGAAATAAATATGTATACATTGAATTGTTAATTCTTGAATAGGAATCATCTTGAAGGTTCCATTGTGAAAGGTAACTTGTATCAAGAGTGTATGGATTTCTCTTTAATTTTTTTGTCTTATGTGACTATAAGATGGAACAAGCTAATGAGAAATGAATAAGAGAAATATGAGATAATTGAGTCCATTTTTCATCACTTATTCAAATAGATGGAATTATTGGATCATATACATTTACCACATTAATCTTTGAAGAGTGGGAGATTGAATAACTTACAATTTTGTTTAACTGTGATTTTTTTTATGACTACATCAAGAAAGTAAATTGAAAATTTATATGTTATCTAACCTCTTATAATTGTACATATTTGGTAAAATATTTTTATTTTTTCTACAGGGAATATAAAAAAATTATAAATAGTAATCATCATTCTTTTTCTTTGATAAGGAGCTATAATTTTCATAGAAAATAGTTTTCTACTTGGTAAAAGTTTAACATAGAAGTATTACTATAATAAATTAATAAAATTAATATTTTGTTAATTCTAATACTACTGACTCTATCTCTATAGAAATAAGAGATTTGGATTTTTGTCCTAATTCCATGGTTTGTGAATGTAAATAAAATTTGATCAATGGGTATAAATTTATTATCACCTAACAAGCAATGAACATGAGAATAAAACATGATGGTGTTATGGTAACTACCACAACATACTGTTATTCTAGTGCATCAAATATTAGACCTCAATTTGAAAATGTATTTTATTATGGAGTTATTGATAAAATACTAAGATTGTATTATTACTCTCATAGTTGCGTTGCTATGATGAAATGAAAATGGTCTAATTAAATGATGAGGCATGACACATTTATTGATGATTTTGGATTTTGAGTGATTGACATGACTCACACTCTTGATACTAATGATCCATATATATTGGCATTAATGAGAAAAAAAATATTTTTATGTGAAAGATAATTTGTGACCTGAATTTGGTTTCATTATTGAAGTAATCCCAAGACATGTTTTTGATGATGGTGATGATTAATTCAACATAATCCTTCCTCCAATTGGCCCCAATCAATTTATTACTTGTGATGATGCCAATAGTTCAGTTTTCAAAGTTGATTGTAAACCAGAAGTTTTGGTAGGAAATATATAGAATCATCTATCTATGATCTTAGTTATTTTGGTTTATCTCGACTTTAGTTTTTAAGGTTAGTACTATTAAATTTTATTTACTATTGATTACTAATATTATGTATCCAACTTGAACTTCATGTGCATTTTCAATATATATTGGTTGCAGTTTTGTTTAAGTTACATTTTCTAAAATTCAATTGAACTGTATTAGAACCTACCAAACCAAAAAAAATGAAACAATTAAATTGGAACAAAAAATGATGAATTGAATTGAAACATATTAAACTAATTATAATAAAAATTAAAAACAATGAATATAATGACCTAACCATAAAATGGTAAAATAACCTAACCAAAAAAATAGAAAAATGATTTTTTTTATATCACTAGGTATCCTTTATTTGGTATGAAAATTGGTATTCCTTAATTAATTCATGTCTCATCTTATTTATTGTTTGGATTACACATTAGTTATGAATTTGTAATTATTTTCATATTTTTTTCAAATGCAGCATATGAAAAACATTGAAGAGATATGAAGGAAAAGGATAGAAGACAATAATCTCCACATAAGAGAGATGGTGTCCCTCCTCTAGTTCCTATTGTGAGTATTTTATTTCAAATATATATATATATATATATTTCAATAAAATATAATTTCATGTGTTTACTTTTTTACTTTTAATCTGGATCCACCACCTAGAAGAAAGTTATTCTCTGACGAGCCTAGTGGTAGTAGTGCTCAGCCAGATGATGTGAGGGGTGGTTCTAGAGTTATGCACACCACTTGGAATACTTGATCACACCATGTCCCTTCCTTTAAAATACCATATATCACACCTTTGTATCCCACAATGTCATTAGAATCACCCAATATATTTGGCCACCTTTGTTTTCACCACCATTTGTATCTAATCCTCCTCATCTTTCTTTCCCTTATCCGATGATGGATCCTACACCCCATCCATATTATACATTTCCATTAATTTTTATGTCATATTATTTTCCTTCTAATTACTTCTCCTCGAGCTTCTACATTCATGGTACTTTAACTTCTACTCTGACACATTCTAAGCCTCTAGAGTAGACATTGGGTCTCAGTCCTTCTATAAAGGTTGACACTCCTTCAGAACCTAGTTATCCAACATAATCAACTGATCAGAATTAATCATGTATATTTATAGAACCCTGGTAAAAAAATTGACCATAATTTATTTTCATTATAAAACATATTGATATAATATTTGTTTTCTTCCTTTCATAGTTGGATCTAATACTAGGCTGCATGGACATACACTCATGCGTGTGGTGTGGAACCACCACACATAGATGATAGTGGAGTAACATGAGGACAATAAAATTATTGGAAAAATAAGGTGAGAATATAGGGGTTTTATGGTGATTCTTTCCAAATACTCTGACATCATTCCATTTAGGCCACTCTCCCAGAGACACCTTCAAAATGAAGTAAAGGATAATTCTTGGGCACAAATATGGGTAAGAAAATTATTTGGATTTAAGGTTATATTATTATTTTATTTATATGAATTAATATTTTGGTGTCAGCTTTGTTATAATTTTCTTAAGGGTGAGACTATGAGGACAGAAAAACTCATGTAATTAGGTAATTTGTGGAGAGAATATAACCATGAGGTGTATAGTGGTTGGAGTTCTATATTTGGTATGGATTTAGAGATCACACCTATCATGAATGAGTGTCCAGTATCATATTATTAAAAAATAATTTCTTATTGGAAGAGTATTGAGTTTAATTTATTAATCAAATTTGAGGATTTGGAATGAAAATTACCATGATTTTCATTAATACTTTTGTATTATTGAATATTATATTTTAGGAATCATATAAAAGAAATAAAAAAACAAGGATTATACAAAATAACTCCACACTTTAGGGAAAACTACAATGCCAGAACTTGAGAGGAAGTAAGTACAACACTCATTTATAATTTTTCTATTTAAATAAATTATGGAAATACAATGTTTTTCAATTGTAAATTATATAGATTCATTAGAATTTTTTAAAAACAACTATATTGAATAATTAGATAGTTTGGGATATGTTAAAGATATATTTATTATAGGGAAGTGTAAATGGGGTTTAATATAGAATATTTTCTTATGTAATCCTATATAACCTCTTAATCATGTGTGAATGTTATATGTGTTAGTTAGGATATTATGGAAAAAGAGACCGGGGTGCCTCTTATGATGTAATTCAAAAGTGGTTAGTGGGGAATGGTTATGATATATGTCAATGATATCAAACAGGTATAAACATTTTAGAAACTTAAAACCAATTTGAAAGATAATTTTTTAGAAAAATATAAAATAAAAATTATGAACATAAATACAACACACCTTCTATCCATTAATCATTAACTTATATGATTGATGATGATCAGTTAAAAGTAACCAATATATTCTTTATTCATAAGGTAATCCACCAACCTTGAAATATTGAAATAACATTAGAAGGATGTTATTTCTCTCCAATGGTATTCTAGTACCAAACATGATTCAAATGAAAATCCAAAAAATCATTATATTAACAAAACAACTAAAAATCCAAATAAAACCAAGTATGTAAAACATGTTCCACATGATTTTAAAATTACATGAAATCAACTATGATTAATTTACTAACATTATTTCCTAGATACAGATGCCTCTAAATATTACTTGAAACATATTGAATATAATTTATATGTATATGAATTGTTTACGTATAGAGAGTGAGAATAAAATCCTTTGTAAAAACCACTAAAAGCCTTATTATCCAATATAGTTAATTGTGATCATATATTATCGGTGTAAATTATAAAATGATATAATAATGTCACTTTCAACATACAATTTAAGTATAAGATGATAAAACAAGACACTAAATTTAACTCATACCTACTTCAGTCAATGTCGATACTTGTACAACAATGTAGAAAAACACATTTCTCTTCATAATTCCTTATGGAAAACTTATAGAATCACAACATCTCATCTTACAAACAAATAGAATCATATATTTCAGCCCAAATCACTTCCCAACGTCCCTCTCTTCATACTAGAATCCTTATTCTTGGATTATATCTATACATTGAAGGGTTTAGTTAAAACCTATGGAGGATACCTAAAGAATAAGTAATGTTTTTCGATGATCCTTCTTATTTTATTTCTTTATAAACATCCTTCAATTATTATCTTACCATGCTTATATAATATAATTAGTGTAATCCATGTACTTATATATTTTTATGTTATAGTTATGACCTACAACCACACAAACTTACATAGAATGTGTTATAAAATCATCATTCCTATGTATGGTGGACTACCGCCTCATGAACCTATGATGTTAGTTTTTCCACTAACAACTTTCTAGGAATATGATAATATTGATCGTGTGTATGGTGGACTACCACCTCTTTAAGCAATGTGGTTCATTCATGTTTTACATGGAATGTATTATGGGTTGGTTTTATAAAAATCCTTAATATATATGAAATAAAAAATGTACATGAATAATAATATATATATTGATCATTTACTTATCTTTCCTTCATTACAATAATAAAATTGAAATAACTTTAGCGCGTATATATGGAGTACCATCTCCATGATAGGTATATTTCATTTCCTATCAAAAAATTTATGGGTTATTATTAATACATATATACTGAATATATATCGTATATATATCTTGGTTTACATTATATAGATTAGGATTCCATGATCGACATAAGGGGACAAAAAATGACATGTCAAAAAATATACAAAAAAGAATGTGGTTATTAACTGAATCACAACATTATCATGAAATTGTTAATAAACATGTAATATAAGGACATCAAAATATCATATATAATATGATATATATATATGTATATAAAATTATTTTTCAATAATATGTGTATAGTTAACTTATATTTATTATACATGAGGTTTGTAAGAGTAGGGAGGATGTTAAGACTTATGGTAAGTGGGTTTCTTGTCTCACTATTATTTCTGAGAGACTTATGCCATATTCACCACTATTTTCATTTGTGTGGTGTATATACTACCATATGAAATTATATTTCATGAATATAACTAATTTTATCATAATTAATGTTTCTATTGATTTTATTCATTCATGGGATTTATTTTTCAATATTTACCAATGCAGTAAGTGATTTTTGTCTCACTTTTCCTTCTTTGAGATTTATATTATGTTATGAAACTCTATTCTTTCATGAGGTGTACATACATACCATTTGACAAGTAATATCATGATTCTATTCATACTCATGATATTTTATGTTTAATTTTATGTTATTTCTTCATGGTTAATATTACTCAATGTTACCAAGGTGGTAAAGATTTTATGTTACAATATCTTCATTTACTGAGATTTTTTACAATTAACTCTCCAATGTTAAAATCATATGTTCCAGGTCTCAATAACTCTCATGAATTTTTTTATCCTATATTTATTTCAGGATAATATAGCTTCCCCCTTCACTTTCATCACTTTATATACTCAATATTTCAAAAGGGATGGTGTTTAGGAAAATTTTTTCTTTTCGGATGAAAATATGTTTTTTTCCAAAAACATGTTTTAAAAAAATCAATATTTTTTTAAAATAATTCAAATTATTTATTTAAATTACATTTTTACCATGTTTTAATTCTTAAAAATCAATTTAAAAGGAATCCTCAGTATTTTTCAAAAACAATTCACATTGTTCTTTTACAAAAAATATTAAAAGAATCATTTATTTAATTTGAATGACATGAATAGGATTTCCCACTATGATGACCAGTCAACGATTTCAAGAATCCCTTACATGTTTTCAACTTTCTTTTTGAATAAAATTTTTTGCTTAAAATTTAGGAAATTTTTAGATATTAAATAAATAATTTCAAAAGTAAATTATTTTAAAAAAAATTATGTTTTTAGTAATGCTTTTCAAAGTTGAAAGTATATTTTCCTTAAGAAATAGTTAAAATTGTTTTTAATGTTTATGTTAAATATGCTAAAGGTTTTTTTCAAATAAAAGGATTTTGAATACATTTTACATTTTAAAAGTGATTTTTAATGAAAATTTAATATCTATAAAAAAATTTCTAGGTGATCTTTCAAAATCCTTCTCTATCTATGATAATATACTTTGACATAATTTATGATCTACTAGGGATATTATCCAAGGACACAATTCTTATTCTTTATCTAAATGGATTGTGTTTATGATGACATGCGGTTTATGATACCCATTTATCTCTAATGGGTAATGCCACGATAAAAAGCATAGGAAACCCGCTTCTTTTCATTGGTCATGGTATGATGAAATGATTATGAAACTAGACACTTTTATATATATTATGAAATAATGAAATTTTTATGATACCCATTTCATTTTATGGGTTAGGATATCATGAATCTTTATGATCTTGTGGCACACATAAATATGGTTATTATTATGTGGCAGTTGGGACTTATATATCCCTCCAATGATTTGGTAAATGATTTATATATATCATGAGGTGTAAATAGATATAATAGGGAGTCAACCCAATAAATTAAGAAAGGGTTGGAATAAGAAGTTAACCCGTTACAATAAGATAGGGAAAGAATGTGGAGTGGACTTGGTTTGGTAACGGAGTTTATCCTCTATGATGGCCTTGGTAGTGAGCATTAACCAAAATAGAAATTATTTTATATGATTATGCTTATGTCACAAATCTTTTTCTTATTTCAATTTTTTTGTAAGGAAAATAGAATGATATATAAAAAAGATAAGGAATTTAAGTACACACAATCACCTGATACTGAAAAAATACCTGAACTTAACGAAACGACATCACAAAGAAGGCAAGACCAACCATATAAAGCAAGAAAACAATAGGAGGCCTAATAATCCTCGTGAATCCAACCAAACAGAACAAAGAAACCATGTAAAGATACAATTCCAACATCAAAGAGAATTAAAGGATAACAACAAAAACAATGAAAAAGAACCATTCCTAGACAACCTCAGGTGAACAACCAATAGGAGTCTCAAAAGGCCTCTCAAAACCCAACCAGTCCATCACCAAGCATCACCAAGAAAACATGCATACCAAAAACCATGAATGTTGAAGCACCAACCATGAGATACTAAGAAGCATCACTCTAAGGTGAAGGAAGAACAAACTCAAATCCAGGTGGAGCAATAATATCCCCTACCAACCAAACAACAGCCTGGCGGTAAGGACCATCCCTAGGAAAACACAATCCCATCCACCAAGGCCACAATAAACAAACCAGCAACAATAAGCACCATTTCCATTCTTCAATAAAGGAAGAACTCCCTGGCCAATAGTGTTTAAAAATAGAAAAGGCACCACCACTAAGATTGAGGAAAGAAACTACACCAGCACACAAGAATCCAGTAATAATACCATCAAAGGAAGAAACTTGAGAAAGTCAAACCACACACACATACACACAACACTCCACCACCAAAAGAAACCGCCAAACAATGCACATACACATATACTCACGCACCCCACCCAAGAACATGCCATCACCAACCATCAACCAGAGGTAGCAACCCAAAGAAACCAAATGAACCAACAATAAGAAAACATCAACCCCTAACCACACCTTCAAGCACCCCATCCACACCCAGACTAAACACAACACCTGCAACAAGGAAAATTACCCCCAACCACCAAAAACCTACCCTGCATCACCTGCAAATCCATCTAGGAAGCCAAAATCAATGCTCCAATGTACCCCAAGCAGATCCGCCTAAATGCCATCCCCAACCAAGCCTGTAAAACCAACATCCAACCACCAAACAACAACCATCTTAACCTCAAACCAAGGTGACACACCAGTACACACCAACACACCGGAATAAAAAAAAAACACAACCCCTTCACACCAGATCCCCTACACATCCACCCCACCCTTCCCCAAGATGCACATCCCATCTAGAATATCCCCAAGGAAGCCCCTACAACCATCTCCAAAAAACCCAAATGTCAAAGTAACACAGCCATCCAAATGGATCCAGCACCACAAATCAGAAACAACCATCCAAACTGAGCAGGGAAGTCTAAATCCATATTCACTGAAAAAACCACTAGTTTCCAAACCACAACACCATCCACAAAGCCTCTCCAATATGAAACTTGCTAAATACCCAACCAGCAACATAAATCCTACAACCAATCTACAAGAAGAAAAAATCTCTAGGATCCATGATCCAAGATTCCAAAAGCTATATAAGACGACAATCCAGTAACAAACACCCCCAAAAAAACAGGTTGAACCCATCTCCATGCCCAATACACGACTATAAACACCCTGCAATAGCAACCATCCAAAAGCAACAACCATCTTAAATCCATGCACCACCAGCCTCCCAAGTGAATAGCATCCAACAACAAAAACTAGTGATAACATCCTCCATAAGTAACCTAAAACCCAAATTAAGAAAACAATAGAACAACCACCAGCCACTAGCCTCCAACCCAACCAGACAGAGGCCCCCAAAGACCACCCACCACTACACCCAAGAGAAAGAAGTAGACAGCACAAGCAATGGACAACTAACCAACATGTCACCCCATGCATAGTAAAGAACTTAGAAAATTATATATTTGGACCAACTCAATATTTACCTTGTTATTAGAAAATTTATTACAGGAGGTAAGTCATGAATGTCTAGTTAGATAAAATTTTAGGTCAATGATGCTTCCACTGAGAGGATGGGAACCATGTATCTGTGATTTCCTATCTTTTGTGATGATATGCACTAGTGTATCTATACCAATTATACCCAAAACAAAATACAAGGATTTTCCATAAAAATTGAAATAACACCAATCAATATGAATAGAAAAAGATCCATCAGTGCAGTCATATTAGAATATTGTGTTACAAGATTCCAATGTCACTAAACTATTATGGTCTCCAGACATGTATTTGTGAAGATTAATGAATATTCATCTCTAATAATGAAAGGTCCATGTTTGAGAATCCTAGGTCACTTTAGAGACTGAATTTTCTTTCTCAACCATTTAAATTCATGAGGTCTATTTTTGTGATACCATCAAGAAATATTACGAAACCAAATTTTATTTCCCAAGGGGTTTTTATGAATAGATGATGATTTTTTTCAATTGGAACACATTTTTATTTATGATTTATGGGTGGGGTCTTGTATCCCCTTCCAAAACATTGGTTATTTATTATATCTCAATAAATAAAATTGTGGTCTATAGACGGGATCACATTAATTTTTGTTCACAAATTATTAGGTGTACATGATTAGGTTAATCATTCATCATATGATAGTGAATCAACATAATCACATATATATTAGTTAACATGATGGTGTGTGGATATTATCACATGTATTTTTTTCACATGGTGGTTTCTAGACATGATCACATATATCCATGTCCATAATAGGGTTTGTGGAAATGATAGTATATAAAATTGTTCACATTATGATGTGTAGGTATTATCACATATACCATTTTTCACATAATGATACATAAACATTATAACCTATATATTTTTTCAAGTAAAGGTGATTAAACTTTATTAAATATAAAATTGTTCACAAGATGGTGCATGGAAATTATTACATGTTTGTTTTCACGTGATGATATAAGGAAATAAAATCATACAAAATTTTCCACATGATTGGGCATGGATGTGATCATGTTTCTGAATGTTCACAAGATCATTCTTGGACATGATTTCTATTAAAATTCATCACAATATTATCATTTCATATACCTATTCTTATGTCATATTTTAATATTCATATGATTATAATATTTGGATAATCCTTATTATTTCACACACTTATAACATTATAATTATTGGTTTGAATGATATTATATATCCTTTTGCATAATTTATAAAAAATATATATTATTATTCCATGTTATTTTAATATCAAATTTCTCCCCCTATCATGTTCTCTCATTTTCTTATGATCTATAACTTGATGAAATGTTGTTGGTGTTTTACCTTATTGAGGATTTATGATCACCCTATTCTTATGATTCCATTCCCCATGTTATAAAGACTATTGTATCTTATAAAAATTATAGATCTAAGTTTGGTGTGGTTTCAATTATGAATAAATGTTCAAAAAATTTACAAAATAAGTTTCCTAATTATGTAGTCCTCAAATACAGTAAACCATCCATTCTATAAATTGTGAATTATTTGTGAGATATAAAATTTATCTTATGGGAATGATGTAAAATAAAAAAATGTTTCATCTTAATTTTCAAATATCTGGTGTTTGAATAATCTATTTTAAAATTAGATGCATGATTGAGGGTCTAAGATGCCTCAAGGATTCTTGTTTTTATTGTGTCTTTGTATTAGTTCTAAAGGTGTACTTTTATAACTGATAGGATTCAAAAAAAATTAAATAGTTTATTTATTAAAATAAAATGGAAGTAATTGTTAAGTCATGTGGCTCCAAAATGAATAAAAATAGTAAATAGAAAATTTTTAGGTTGATAAATCCTATATATACCCATTAGGAGATATTATTTTCTGATATTTTAAGCTTTAACAATATATTTAACAATTCTTCCTATTTTACCATTTACTGTTATGATACTTTTTAACTTGGAAATTGATTTTTATGACCAAGAATGAAATTTAAATTATTATCTAATTTGTAAATTCTTATTGAAAATATAGAATTCAATTTATGATATTAAATTTATGATGGTTATAAAAATTAATTTCAGTATATATACATAAAATTCAATAAAAATAGTTCCTAATAAAATGAATTTTTAATCATGAGTGTGATTTTACAGAAAAATAATGTATATTATTGATTCTCATGAAATTTAATGGATTATGTATAATAAAATTATACCTACGGATCTTTAAAAATAATCTAAAATCAAATTAAACATTTCATGTAATAAATTAAAATAATAGCACTCGGATAATTTTTTATTAGAATAAAATATTACATTGGTTCCAAAGTATCATGTATAGGTTTCTAAATTAAAAATCATATATTTAATTGTATTATTTATCTTTTTAAATACATATTTTTTGGATAGAATGGTTTTATAAGTTTTAATTTCAATATAATATCCTGATGATGTTATAAAATTATGATATTTATGAAAATTTTATTTTTCACTACTCACTTAATAATAAACCATCTCCCAAAAAAATGAGTAAATAACCTTTGGATAAATTTTATATGATAAATCCAAAAAGAAATTAATTTTATGAAATTAAATGTAAAAAATTATTAAAATTTATTTTGCTGTAATAACGCATAATATGGAAGATAAATTTTTAAAATATGAATTTGTATGTATGTAATCAAATAAGTAATCTAAAAAATAGATATACTAATTTATTAAATTTATTATTACTTTATTATACCACATTATATTCATTTTCATAAAACTTATCAATACATACACATACTATCTCTTGTTAAGATATGCATTGGTGGTAGTCTTTGGTGGGGGTTAAGATAGAATTTTTCTCATACTGATTTCTTTGAGATGAAACTTCTCATATTGGAAATTTCTCACAAGCCATAAATGTTAATGTTCATATTGGGATTGGTCTATAGAAAATCATTTTGATCCCACCCCGTTTTTAAGATCATACAAATGATACTCATAAGTATTACTAATACTACTTGGTTTATTTTCTATAGATACTACAATTTGGTTATTTATATTTATACATGTTAATTAAATGGATAAATTAGAATGATAAAATATAATACTTATAAACATTCTCATTTTTATTTTTATGTTTCATATGAATCATGTCATTCATAAATATTTATTTAAGGATAACTATACTAAAATCGGTTGTTTTGAAATGCTATAAATTTTAATGTGTTTAGCATCACTAATTATGGTTGTTGTAGTAAATATAATTTTTATTTTTGTTGTAATATTATATTTAAATAAAATTAATTGTTTTTAATGAAATATTAATTATATTAGAATATTAGGTGTCACATTCATCATAATTAAATAATTTTTCCTCACATTTTGTAATGTAAATCAAACAGTAAATAATTGTTTGTAATTTTTCCATATTTCATATTTATTCTCCAACATATCCACCTCTAACATTTTATTTATTCAGTGTTACTTCACTAGGTTAGTTTTAAAAATATAAAAAATGTTCTCTCCAATTTCAGGAATCAATACATGGTCTTTCCACATATATAAATTTGTACCCTGACTCTACTTTTCCTTAAGTTAATATATGTGTTGGTTCAGACATGTACTTATATAAAAATAACAAGTGAAAGACATAATTAACTTTAGATAGATTATGTGCTATATATAAATGAAAATATACATCTCAAATTATTTCCAAACTCTAAAAATTTCCATTATACAAGTTACATAACATTCCCTTCTTCCAAAACAGTATAAATCCATTCCATGGTAATACCATTATGAATAAATTGTCCCTCATTTAGATATCTAAGACTTTTACCTAGTTGTCATTATGGATTTTTTTCTACATTGAGATGTATTTATATGTTTCAAAATATCTTGAACATTAATATTTGTATCATTGACTAGTCCTGGACTAAATAGGTTTCGATCACATCCATTATCCTAGTAATTTAGATTGCAAAATATTTTTCATTAAAAATACTCATATATTAAAATTTCAAAATCTGAGTGATTGGTATTATTATATGATAATTATATAAATTTTTTGTTTAAGTTCCAAGTTCCATTTAAATTATGAGAGTTGTAACACCACACGTCCTTTAATTTTGGGATGGTCCTTTCAGATTTCTCATCTGAATGGGGATGAAAAGTGGTTCTCAAATATTTATCATCTAAGATATACTTTTAAATCCATCTCCAAAAAATTTAAAATGAATATTGGTAATGATAATATATAATTGAAACACATTTTACATAAACCATTGTATCATACTTAATAAAAATTTATGATTTTATCCTACGGGGTAGATCGTCTATTATTGAAAGAAAATAGTGAGGTTTTGTATGGGGATCCATGATAACCTATATTATATAATTAATCTATGGATACTTAATATGTACTATGAAAAAATATTTGTAATATTAACCCATTAACACATTGGTATATGTAAAGGTTTCATGTCACCTATTTAAAGTTATCTCTCAATCTTTACAAACTTCTATATCAAATATTTTCACACCTAGTCAGTAATATTTTATTTCATGTTATGCCCGAAAACATTTTCTTGTAAATCCCTATAAATCATAGAGCTTATATGGTGTAAATAGAAATTTTATCTATGTGATTCATCTAAAACCCTCTCATTATATTATGTTTTGATGTTAGACATAATATATTTCTATATATATAAATTCCATCATCATTGAAATAATCAGTCAGAATTCTATCTCCAATATATTAACATTATTTTGTAGAAAATTGATATTTTTTTAATACATCATTGTCAAATATATTAATGATGACTATGAGTTTATTGGGAAAAGGAATGTTGTTTCCCATCATAATAATTTCAATATCCAACTATAAAAACATTTGAATGTTATATAAATATCCATTCTCATCATTGATATAACTCTATGATAATCTATCTCTAGGAATTTGTTATATGAAATGATATAGAAAGCCTCTTCCTAGGATAATGATATGTCAATTGTACAACCCTAATCCTTCCCTGAATAGACTAGGGGCAGTTCACTAGAACTGACTAAGAATATCACACAATATAGAAGGATTTATTCTATATTATCTTGTAAAAGAAACATATCTCAACATATAAAGGAAAAAACACTAAAAATATATATACAAACAATTGAATAATGTAAAATTAGTTCATGTGATATATGATATATGAATATCAGTACATAGAATAAAATAACCTATACAATTGATAAGCCTTCCTAGCTGATAGATACATGACACTAGAAATCCCCACTTTGTTTCTCAAACAACATGACCAATATTAACCCTTAATGTTCATCACCACCATTAATAAATTATCTACCATAAATCTTAAAAACAAATTTGGAATCATATCTATGAAATATTCTACATTTCCACAGCTTCTAATATCATCTCTAAATAGTATATTGTCTACACAGAATTAACATGTATAGGTTCAAAGCCCTTATAGGGGTGAGTGGGAACATACTCAATAAGATTCCCAAAACCGTATTGATATAAAAAGAAAACTTTCAACATGATATTTGAATAAAAAAACTTCCATGGTTTGGACATGGAATGATCTAGAATTTATCTACTACTAAAAGTCTCAGGGATGAAAATAATCCCTTGAGATCTCAAATTCAATCATTAAAGCTCATTTCTATCTGGAAATAATAGATTCTACAGAGTACCACAAAGAAATTAAAGTTTGAAATTGATATACCAAATATATATCACATCTCAGAGGAATAAAATAGGATCCTAAGGAGTCACAATTTTGGAATCATCTAATTTAGTCATCCTTTCTTCCAAACTATCACCAAAATCTAATAAGTGGGGCCACTCCTCACTGAGGTGTGCGCACCAGTCGATAAAGTAACATATCAAACCAACCCTAATAACTATTTCAACATTCTAAAACCCTATAAGGTAACACTTTATATAGTTATCCAATCACTTTTCACATATTATTAAACAATTTTAAACATCAATATCGAACAAAAAAACCCAAAGATCAAGAGGCCTAGTTTATTTGGAAGACAAGGGACATAACATATCAATATTAATATAAAATAAAATGTTATTATTTTAATCTCTAAAATGAGATCCTAAATTCCATTGAGTTCCTAAAATGTTAGAGGAAACCTTGTGGACTGTATAATTAAAAGTGGTGATCTCAAAATCTAGTAAGGGAATAAACATTATAATGTAGAAAACTGTATGGGTCAAAAGTCATTACATTATATCAAATAAGAAAAGGGTTGGGAATATTAATGTAGGAGGATGACATAAATAATGTCTAATAACATGATCATTAAAACATAGTATTTTTTAAACAACATGAAATATGTTATAATAATAGTTCAAGGACAACTTTCAAGACAACATAACATTGCTAACAATGTCCCATCACAGATTAGGCTTAATCACCAATCCAATACATGTTGTCACATGAGAGATGATTGTTACCCAATAAATTTGTGATCTATGCAGGAACTCCAATCATAACATATAAAATATTATTTGTTACCCAAATTAAAATCAAACATAAGTAATTAACATAATAAATACAAATGGAATGAATTGGGTTTTATAATCATGCCTCATATAACAATCAAAGGATATTAAATAAATATTCTAAAGAGAATAATTAATTAATTACTTTTCAATTATATATCTTAATAAATAATCATAGGTCTTATATTTTGTGTTAATTTATAAAAATCATGATAAGGGTTAGTGAATTATGTATAGAATTGAACTTTCAAAAATGTGTTTTGAGGAAGCAGTTTATGAAATGTGAAAAATGAAAAAAAAGTGAAATTTTCTATAAAACTAGAAGTAAAATAGTATGTTTATCTCTAAAATAATAATTTATTTAATGAAATTAGAAATGGTAACAACAAAATAAAAAAAATCACAAAAAAGGATTATGTGATAAAAATTACCATTAATTAGGATATTTTTTAAAGGGATTAGAGAGTTGAACTTAAGGCACGTATAACCCCATAGAAAGAAAGGAGAATAATATAGGTATATATGTGAGAGAAATATATAATAATATATATTAATTATATAAAATATTTGATAGATATATGGTCATTTATAGATAAAATGTTCATGCCTAAAATAAAATAGGGTTATTTCAAGATATTTTTAACCTTAGGTTTTAAAATCATGTTGAACATGTAATTAAAATCCTAAATAATCAATATAGATTAAGTAAGTAATTAATTTAAAAACATTACCATATATATTTGATTTATAATAATTTTATTATTCTCATTTATAAAAATTTCTAGGTATTATTCAATTTTTTATAAACACTATTTTTATATGGCTTGTTCATATTAGAGGTTTTACTGACTATCATAATCAAGATTTGTTTAATTCAAATAAAATATCATTAATACATTATATAATCTTGAAAGAAGCACAAAAATAATAATTTTATTTATATTTTTGAATAATAATATTACTATAAAAATTAATGAAGGTGGTGGATATAAACCAAGTATTTTGATAATAGAGGCGGTGAATCCACTATAATATGAAAAACATTTTAATTTTATAATAAGGATAGAAGAGAAGTGAAGTGAATTGATGATAGATATTACATTAACATAATAAAATTATAGAACATTTATAATACTATAGTCATTATGTCATGTTGAATTTGGGATGTGATGAGGGGGTAGAAGAAGAAACAAATTTAAAATGTATATATTTTGAATATTACCTCGTTAAAGTCGCTTATTGAAATACACCTTAAAGAACTCTTTTTTTCCTATTGGTGATACCAGAACTATGAGAACATGTTGAATAGGTTTGGGAAAATAAACGAATGTATATTTTTCATGGAAAAAGGCTTACATGGTTTGATGATATGGGGAGGGGAGGTGTGGTATTTATAAGGGGATGAGAGGGATAGTTTTGAATATTAATATCATTATTTTATTATTTTAGTTTAAGAAATACAATAGTCAAGAATCTTGTGAAAATATATTGAAAATATTGTATGTGAATTTTAAGAAATGAGTTATTATATTATCCTCAACTCATAAATTATTGTATTTATATTTTATGGTTAAATATCATATTTTTCTATATTTCACTATTCACCAAAAATTCTACTATTTTAGAAAAATAAAAAAATCAACCTAAACATTTCCTGATTTTTAGATTAAAAAAATGAAGTCAATTTTATTCAAATATTATTATAATTCATAGAATTTTATTTTTTAATTAAAATGATACTTTATTTTTTAAAATACATTTTAAATATTATGATCAATTTTCAGACTCTTCTAAGAAGATAAATCTGGTATCATAATAATATATTAACATTATAATGTAAAAGAATATTTTTATATAAATCCATTTTATTAGTGTTAATTTTATTTTAAATCAATATATTTATTATACAAATATATATAACATATATGTTATAAAAAAATAAAAACACTTATTATATTATTTTTTGAAAAACTTTTTAACTTGAATCAAGTTATATGTATGTAAAATAATCATTTTATAAGATAAAAAATATAATTATATCATCCAACAGCTTAGTATATTATTCTAATGGTCAAGATAATAATCATAATGTTCATATTACAATTTTAATGGTCATATTACCATTCCAATGATAATATTACAATTCTAAGCTTCATATTTTTAAGGGTCATTTGGGTTCCATGAATTTTATACATACCTCATATTTTATTCATTCATCATTAAAATCCATTTTCTCTCAAGGCTATATTTATTTTTATTTTAAAGATAAATATTACATTTCAAATATTCCAATTCATTTTTATAGTAATTCATATGAGTGTGATTAATCTTAGGGATCAAGAAGATCCAAAATTTTATATTTTTGTTATCGTTTTTCTATTTTTTATCCCATTATTATATTTCATTTTTATAGATACATTTATTCATTATATGTATTGTTAAAATTAATATAATTTTTTTTTATTTTGTGGTTCATGTGATTTATATAATACTATATTACTAATAATGTGACAATTATATAATTAGAAGGATATTTAAATTGATAAAAATGTGGGTCATTAAATTATTTCCCCCTTTCAGAAATTTCATCCTCAAATTTTAATTTCTCCCTATAAGATTAAAATAAATTGTGTTCATTTAGCTTCATCACTTCCTCTAATTCATAGGTCTCCTCCTTGTACTCATTCTTATGCTATAGTACTTTATCTAGGTCAATTATTTTATTGCATAGAATTTTTACATTATGATCCAATATCTTAAATAGATGCTCCACCTAATAGAATCTATTATATAAGTATACCACCTTATAATTTAGTAAATTTGATTTATCACATATGTACATCCTTAAGAGGGATATGTGTAACACGTCATTTACTTGATATAGGATTGGTAGGAGGGAAATTAATTAATCCACTTCTCCAATATGATCCAGAATCTCAATAAGGATGATGTACCTGGGAATTATTTTTCCCTTCTTCAAAAATATCATGACTCTCTTCCCAAGAGATATGAAAAAGGAACAATTATTCTCTAACATCAAACATCCATACATGTGTATGATTGTAATCTTGACTTTTCTGTCAACTTTTAGATGCCCTGATCTGCTATTGAATTTAATTGTTCCTTTATACTATATCATTTAATATTTCAAGTCCCAATAGATTTTCTTCACCACATTCATCCCAACACATAGTAGTTTTAAATCTCTTCAAAAAAAGAGCTTCATATGGTTCCAAGTTTATTGAAAAGTGAAAACTATTAATGTATGAGAACATGACTAGATGATGATATCGATCTCATCCTCTATTGTAGTTATTCAAGAATCCTCTAAACATTTCCTCAAGTTTTTGTATATTTTTCTCAGTTTGGATATCATTTTTCAGGTGATAAGAAAAATTGATGTTTAATTTAGTGTTTATATAATGTTGGAGACTCTTCCAGAACATTTATGTAAATATCAATTCATAGTTAGATACAATTGATAGTGTTGTTCTGTTACACTTCACCACTTCTGCAATGGGTATCATTTTATTATGAGAATGTGAGATGTCCTCCCAAATCATAATGATGTGGGTATTCATTTTAATATTATCAAACCCATCACATAAAAAATTATTTTCTTTGGATTTGTTTAGAATACCTATGAAAAATAAATAGATATGTTTACCAATTTCCATGTGGGTATGAGAAATAGATGCATAATCCCCTAAGAATTGTCCCCATTATCCATCACCTAGTTACATTCCATGAACAATGATTTATATTATATTATATAATTCTTAATATTGTCTCACAAATAGTTCTCTCAAAAATCTCAATACATATATGTGCTCCCTAGGTGGATATATAAGATCGATCTATGTGCATAATTGAACAAATCATTATTTATATATAAATTTTATAGTACACATAGTCATAAACTAAATATTACAACCCCTATAACATCAATTATGAACTCATATGATTTTCATTTTCTCATTTCTTCCACCATATTTTTTGTTTACACACCATCTCTTTTAGAATTCATTATCATCTCTATAATGTATGGTTGAGAAATCATTTTATCTAGGTAGTATATTACTCCTTACTTTATTAATTCTATGTATATCATTTGAAAATTAAGTATTTGGGATCCTTATTAATCTTTATAATGGTTAATCTCATAGGATCCTTTTTACATATATTATCGTTGTATCACCCCAACCATGGTTCCACAATAATTGGTGATCTGGTCTGATTTATAACCCAGAATCATGCGTGCCTCCTAGTATTCCAGAGGATTCCAACTAGTAGTGAGGGTATAATAAGAAATGTGGGTAGACACTAACTTTTTATTAGAGTAAGTCACAATAAATAGAATAATATATATATGGAATATTATATGTAAATAAATATTCACCATAATTTCATTTTCAAAAATTGGGTACATTCTGACAACCAAATAGTAAATATTCCTTATCATGTATATAGTTCCTAGTGTTATCGAAAATGAAAAATAATGAAAATATGAAAAATAAACATAATAGGTCCCAAAACCAACTCTGTTTCTCTCATCCATGTACAAACCTGAGCCCTAAATTAGTCCTCTATCATAAGGCCTCCGACGTTGTCCTGACCCCCAATATAAAGGTATACTCATGTACTCAAGGGAGGCCCAAGAAGGGTGTGAGTAAAACTCTGTAGGAGACCACCTAAGGTTTCTAAAAAATATCTACTCTAAACTATGTATGTATAAATATTATAAGAAATATAATTAATAAAAGATAAAGAATATCCCATTACCGAATAGTTAACACATCATCCACTCGCATCATTAGTTCCATATGATTCACATATTTATCAAATGTATTGTGGCCTATTCTGATCAACCACATCCATAATTAGTTCTATGTGCTACAAATATTCCTCAAACATGATATGGAAAATGCCTCTCAACTAAACAACATGAAACATGAGTCAAGTTCCCTATATCACAGGGGAATTTATTTCAAAAGAATTACTTAAAGTGGCATTCCCTATATCCTCAGTCTTGGCATTCCATAAACCAACCTACCATGAAGCCTTGATTCATGAATTCACCTAATTTTCAATTTTTAAGGGCATAAAGCCTCAGTTTGACAATAAAATCCATGAAAAGAATTGGTGGTAATAGGGGATTAGTGTACCCCAACCCATGGGAGTAGCGTGTCTAACACCCCACTCATGGGTGTAGAGAATCATTATAACACACATACCATAATATTCAATCACATAATAATGATCCATTTATCATTTTCCACAATCATGTCATAACATGGTTAACTCATTAATCTTAATAAAAACACACCCTTATTCAATGATAACAAGAAAAACACAAATCATTATTTCCATTTTGTGTCCCATGTTATAATTATAAACAAAACTCAAAAATTATATACTTTTTAAACCCATAAATTTCTTATTTAACAACCCAATTACATGTTCAAAGCATTGGTAGACTCCCTGAGTGGCCTTTTGGCCCAGTTTATTCAACCTCAAAAGATCCCAAAAGGATCATAATGGTTTCAACTCATCATTAAACTGACTAATTTACCATTACCAACCTTATAAAAAAATGGATATCAAAATGATACCACCAAAAAACAACATTCACATAATAAACCGAATGAAAAGTGGATATAACTTGTAGAAAACCTACCTAATATTAATAGATGAATGCTTACTTAACCTCGGACTTTGAATCTAAACCAAATTACCATAAAATCCCAAATCTCAAATATGAAATAAAAAATAGGGTTTTGGGGATTCAGAAGAATAATAAAGATTATATGAGGCCTTTTAAAAAAATATATGTAAGAGAAATGTTAGATTCACCTGAGGCTTCGATTCACACCAACCACACTCCGAATGGACATGAATCAAGATAGAATAATCCCTTGTAATTTTGGTAGGAAGTGTTTCATCGCCAAGGTATAATAGGGTATAATGGGAAATAAATTTTTTTATAACAATTAATACTATAGGGGGAAATGTGAATTTCCACCTCTTTAATGAGGCACCCATTTTGGCCTCACTATTGGACAAACCATGTTCCAACCCTGATCCACCCTCTATCCTAGAGGATCCAAGGTATCATGGTATAATGGGAGACTTTATGGTTAGAAAACTATGTGGTGGATGTTATGAAAGGTTCTACTAAATTCCACATGGTCCCCCCCCCCCCCGCAAACTTTCCCCCAACCGTACACCTTCCTCCCAGCGAAATCCTGCTATGGTTCACAGTAACTATAAATTGTGAACCAATCATGAAACATTCACTTGATGTCCCTTCATTACCCATTTTCATTCCCCAAAACAATGATAAACCCTTGAGACTCCTCACATTCACAAGAACCGTTTCTTGAACCAAAATTAAGGTACTTTAACAAATAAAAATATACACGAACATACCACATTAGCAGTTTGAGATCATTCAACCTACCAACCTTATAACATCTTGCCCTCAAGCTATAATCCCAAAAATTGCTATGAATCCCCTATAAAATTATTGGTGCACTAAGCCTGCATATCTATCTCTCTATCCCTAGGATTCCTTTTGAACATGATGATGTTGTCATAACATTTAGATCAAATCATGGTCTTACCCCATAAATATGTCCTCTATGATTCATAACACCTATCAAATACCCCTCAAAGGATGCACCAACATCATGCCCAATGATTCTAATATAAAAATAAAATATGAAATTCTATGTAATTATATTGAAACTACTGTAAAAAAGGAGATTAAAGAAATAACTACTACCCTAGGAGATCCAATCAGTACCCCTTCAGCCCAATTCTCCCCACATGTCCAAATAACCCAATATACCAGTTTACCATCATGTCCTATTATCCGAATTCGATGATAACCCAACCATGTACTCACCAAATGAAATATATGATTAATTGACCAAATTCTGTGACATGTTTCGGTCTACAACTCAAGGCCCAATGACCATATTCCACATCCAAACACCCATGAAAAACCTAAGAATAACCTCTATCTCAAGGAACTCAACTGTTCAAAACCCAAGCCACTTCATGTTTCCAAACTAAACACAAAGATTAATTTTTCCAAATATCTTCCTCTTCAAAACACATTTCACGTCACCAACTGACCACTTACTCTCTATAGTTTCCCCACTATATGATTTAGCTCACAACCACCCCAATCTGATGGTTGGAACCTCCATCATTGGAAAATAACTACTTTTCCCCCACTAACTAAAATATCACAATATAAACGAAATTTTTCCTAAATTACCACACCCAAACCTCTATGAGGACACCATCCAATAGTAGAATACATCCTTACCACTAAAAACACTAGGAATGGTTATGCATCCAACATCCATATAGAAACTAAGGACAACCTTTACCTACGGAAATTTCACTTTAATTAAAAAGACTCAATTAGCATTTAAAAACATTAACCATATATTGATTAAAACTCACCACATCAATTCCATTTTCCGAGTCATTTTGAAATATATCTAGTTGAACCATTATGAAAATGCCCAACTATCACTATTGGCACATCACCACATTACCTAGCCAATTTTCCTTCACGTTTGAATACATTTCAAGATCAACCAAATGCACTTAATGGAGTTTATTCCTGATTCCCAATGAGGTTCTATCACCAAACCACCATTTCCCACAAACCATTTTCATATACATCACACCCATCACAGCCTATGACATGAGAACCTTGTATAACTTTAAGAACCACCTTGATACTAAATCCATTTATCAACTTAATTGAAAACTACATCCAAGTCCCACCTGGCCTTCCCTAAGGAATTAAAACATACTCCTCCTATGTTTCTTATTTGCATCACAATGCGACCACATCCAACCCATGATATAATCAACACATATATGACTAAAATATCACTCCCCACCTTAGAATTTTCATCAACACTTCCTCCATCAGGTGACACTAACCACCAAGGTCCACACTCAAATGAAACCAACCTCAGTAGTAGACATATCCACACCTCACTTACCTAAGAAAAAAAACAAAATGTCAACCCCTGGCTACCTCCAGCTTCCTGTAACGATATTCATGGAATTTCATAACATCTATTCCATTATTAGAATTCTACTCACAACTAGTGATGTTGAATCTCCCACAATGTGGCCTTTCTCACACTAGTCCATTACCACACCATCCAATAGGTTCTCTACCTAAACAAAATAAAATCATTTATGTATCTTGTCATTTAGCCAATACTATCTCAACGTACCTTAGATGATTTCAATATGTTGGTCATGATCTCCTCATGTCTAGAATTATACCATGATTTAATTAAATAATACAAAAAAATGATTCTCCCATTATGTAACCTCTCACTATAGGGTTCTTTAACCTATAAACTTTGATGTTCTTCCCTTCCAGCTATAATCTCACTAGCACTCAACCACCACTTCTCAATTGGGATTTCCACCAATACTCACCAATGATTCACTATACCTTTTTCAAGTAGGAATGACCCAAATTTAATCTTATCACTACTACCATTGAACCACTCAATTTGTTACAACCCAACCCTGGTGATTCACAATGAAAATGCAATAATTCATCGCAACGGTCGAAAACAAAACAATCTCCCACATAACCATTGGTTCCCACTATAATCACATAGAAAATGATAGATGCTTATCCTTAGAAACTTGTTCACCCATCCTTTAATGTCATCATGCCTCTCCAGAATGATTCCTCATTTACACCTCATTAGAATTCTTGAGGTCTTTCACATTCCTATGATCACTTGATGAACACAAATCTTGATTAAATGATCCATACATCACCATATCTAGGCCTAAACACCCTATTTCACAATAAACCATTCCTTGTAGTCTACCATACTCATAGAACTCAATTCATTCTCCAAATTCATATATAACAACCCAACCCTTCCCTCAAACAATACCAACCACATGACCACCCCTCACCTCGGGTGTCACTCCCATAACAGAAGAATCCATCCACACATTGGTCACCCATGTCTTTTCCATCTAAATTCAATACCACGTCTCTTTATATTCATTGTCAAAGCAGATGGATTAGACTCCCAAACAATCTTTCCTCTTCTAAAACTGAACCTATAAAAAACCACAAGCACTCAGGTTCTTCCCTGAGAAGAAACCAAGGTATAACCTTGCATTATTACCAAAACACAATGTCACCCACCATGCATCAATTACATATCTAAATAATACATCTTGTTTTAAATTAAAATACACTAAAAAACTAGGATAACATCCCTCAGGTTCACCCTCAATATCCCAAAACACTGACTTTCCCACCTAGCACTCTAGGCTTGACCCACACAAGGAAGAAATCTTAATTTCCACTAACAAAATCCCAAAAAATCATATTATTCCTTATGATCCTAAAAGGGTTCACAACATGGAAGACCTATATCACAGGCCACCCTTTATGACCACACAATATAGACTCCATAAACTGGAGTTACATCTATAAAGGACCATTGGATCTCCATCCAAGACATACCCATCAAACCTCACATAAGTCACTACTCAGGACGATACTCCTTCCCTCATTTTAAAACACAATGCATCCAACATAACCATGAAAACATTTACTCTAGGTTCAACACTCATAACAACAAAACTACAACTAACAGAACCATAAACCAAGACAATAATCTTTATGGGCCAACATACAACCCGTTTTATCACAATCCATAAGGATCAACACATCCAACTAACTAGAAAACATCTCAAAACCCCTCGGTCATAAACCAACTGAAGAAAAAACTATCAACACCCATATAATCACACATAAAAACACATCAAATTCCCCTATCCATAGAAAAGGTCACATACTAGAGAACTCTCACTTCCCTAACCACCCATACATGGGACCAAATAATCAACACAAGGAATACTCACTACCAGGGTCCCCAAAAGTCACATCATTACACCTTCTATAATTAACTTCAAAATTTGAAAACCAAAAAAATATTCAAATTTTAAACTTTCCATTTACAATATGTTTCTAAATTCCCTTCTAGATTCATATTCATATTTCAAAACATTTTCATTGAAAATATTTCAAATAATGATCAATGGGTACATTCCATAGATATAAAAAAACACTTCTTGCTATAAAAAACTATTCTACATGAACTATCACCATTTAAAAGGTCACATCTCTACCATTACCATCCACCATCCCAACAATGGGTCATGGATCACATAAGGAAAACAAAAATTAAAAATCAATTCATGATAAACACCATACTAATATGTTATAATTATTATATTTTAATTCCATAAATAGTTACAACTTTCTTATTAGTAACTATTTTTTACAATCCAAAAATGTATTTCAATTATTTATACACTTATAACATCTTTATTAGGAACTTTTACATACTGTCACAAGAAAATTAAAATAAATATTCAGTTCACATATCCTACATGAACAAATTTTTACATTAGTGTCTAACATGATGCATTTCACATATATCTGTGAGTTCCTAAAATGATGAATTCATGCACAACCTCATTCCTGTTGGTCCCAAAAGAAAAATCCCATAAAATAATAACATCACAGATCAAGTGCATCACTCAATATGAAATAAAATTCAACCAAAATAAAATAAATCATGAAAAATAGTTCCTTTATGAATATACTGGTTGTTCCCTATAAATGGTTTATCTACTCCCATGAAAGATATCATTTCCAAGGACTTTCACACCCTAATATATTATATACCATCCCAAAATGAAATAAATAATATAAGATAACTCACTCTTATACTACATTATAATTCCTTGAACTAGGTGACAATATAATAAGTTCCCCAAGATAGTACGTTAAATGACCTCAAAATTTCCTTCACATACACTGCAGGCTCCCTCCTAGAAGTGGTCTAATGATACCTTTAGGGAGACTATACCCTCATTATCATATTTATCCCCAATAGATAGAATAATAAATAAAGGGAACTTTAAAAATATATATACATTAATTATAATTTCATTTCCCAAAATAGAATACATGCCCACAACCAAATAGTAAATATTCCATGTCATGTATATAGTTCCAAGTTTAGTAGAAATCCAAAACAAATATGTGGAATCCCCAAAATGGGTCCCATCAAAAATTATGGTTCCCTCATCTATGCACATCCCTGATACCCAAATCAGTCCTCTAGTATAGGGCCTTTTCCCTTTTCCTGGCCTACAATAATGAAGTCTGCTTAGGTACCCAAGGGAATCATGAGTAGGGTGTGAGTACAACAAAAGTAGGCCACCATCAAAGGTTTCTACAAAACATCTATTCTAACCAGTGCATGAAAGTAAGATGAAATATATAAAAACTAGCTTCCATTACTCAATAGGTTTCACATCATCCAATTACATCATCAGTTCCTTATTTGTTCCATATTTATCAAATGTAATTAGACCTATGTCGATCATCCACATTCATCATTAGTTCCATGTGTTACCATATTCATCAAAAATGCTACTGAATATTCAAATCAACTAAAAAACCTTAAAGGGTATTCAAGTTCCCTATATCATATGGACATTTATATAATAGGAATTACATAAACCAATTTAATCTAGTGGCTCATTACATGAGTTCCAAAAACTAACCTCCCTAGAGCATCATACCATTAATTCACCTCATATGAATTCTCTAGGGGCATAGATCCTCATTCCAACACACTAAACCAGGGAAAACCTTGGTGGGCCTAGAGAATCATTATAATACAACCCATGAGAGTATAGCCTCAGTATAACACCCCACTCATGGGGGTAGAGACTCAGCCTAACACCACTACCATAAAATTAACTCAAATAAGAATTCTTTTTTAACTATTTAAACCATTTACTATTTTACACAATCATTTCATAACACATTTAACCCATTCATGTTAAGACAAACACCCCCTTATGTCTTTTAAAAAAGATAAAAAAATAAATCATTAGTCACATTCCATGACCCATGTTAACCTAATAATCATAACTAGAATTGGTTATATATCTTAAACCCATAAATTCCCTATATAATAACTGAATTCCATATTCAAAGGAGTGGTTGACCCCATGGGTGGCCTTTTGGATTGTTCTATTCAACCACAACAAATCCAACATGAATAAATAGGGGTTCTACTCATCATTAAATTAACCAATATACCACTCCCTACCATGGAAACAAAATTCATAGAAAAATGACACCACAACATAGCCAGATACTCACAATAAACCTTAGATCTATGGGATATAACTTTCAGATTTCCTACCTTAAGTTTTTAGAAGAACGCCCACTTAACTGTGGCCTTTGATTCAAACTCAAACCACCATCAAATAACCAACATAGAATCTAATGGAAAAATAGGTTTTTAGGTATTTGGAAGAAGAATAATTATTATATGAGGTCACTTCATGAAAATAGAGGTATGATGAGTGTTAAACTCACCTAAATCTTTGATTCTCACCAAACCACACTTCATAAAACCAAGAATTTTGGGAGAATAATCCCTCAGAAGAATAGTCGGATAAGGTTCATTACCAAGATTTTATAGAGGATAATGAGGATGAAATTTTGGATAGAACCCTTAAATATTGAGGGGAAAATTGTAATTCCTTCTTTAAATAGGTGCATGGTTTAGTTTCACAATTGGACAAACTGTGGAACAACCATGCACCACACTCTGTCTAAGAGGATCCAAGGTTGCACAGTATCCTGGGAGCCTACAAGGTTTAAAAATTAGTGTGGTGGGCATGAGAAATGAATCTATCTAAGATCAAAATGTTTCTGGATCCCCCTTGAACACATTCCCCCAACCCTACATCGGCCTGCCAAGACAATAAGGTTATAGTTCATGGTTATTACTAATAGTGCAACATGCAATGGATGTCCCTTCATACCCCCATTTCATACGCAAACCACCAGGACACCCCCAAGACACCACCCAAACCAGAGAAAATTTTAATTAACTAAAACCAAGGGATATTACCAAAAACATAAATAAGAACATACAACATTAGAAGTCCATGATATTATAATCTTCCACTTTATTTTCTTTCCCATGATAGTAATGGATTGATCCATTATAATAATTAATCACCACTAAACTTATTTTTTGGGGAATATTAAACTCCTTCTATGTGAATATATATTTGAGACTCATATGATCCTTATTATTTTAACACTTATCTTATTAAAAATAATTTCACCAAATCATTATTATGTTGATCATGAAACCCAACTCCAGATTATGTGTTTGGTAGCTATTCTCATGAACATTTAACTACCTTGAGGCATAGGCTATCACATTATCATTTTACTGTTCTCTGAATCCAAATACCTTCTTTAAAGATTCTTTTTACCATGACCAATTCCCAATATGTTAGTGGTGTGAGTATTTGTGCAGTTATTGGAGACATTTTCAATTCCTTGTGTATCTATTCACATTCATTGTCACATAAACACTTCACCTCCTTTTGAGTCATCTCTACCATTTATTTTTAAAATAATTATATGTTTCTCACAAATCATACAAAATACATAGATAGTACAAGTTATCTATATATCTCCATTACAAATATTTTTCATAGAAATTCTTTAATAACTCTTTTCTTGTAATGTTGTAATGATATCACCTTATTGATGATAATATTCATCAAAAGGTTAAATACTACATCAATAAATCACATTTTCTATACTTTCAATATATATTATCCTTTTTCAATGTCTTTAGAATATTATTAAAATTTTCCTTAAGATCGTATTAGATTTTTGAGTATAAAAAAATGTAATCGATAATGTCTACCACAAATTTTTCATGGTAATCTCTAAAGTCTCTATTTATTATATCCATGTTGATTATATGAGAATTAGTGAGTTTGAGAGGAATAACTTTGAACTCATAGTTTCTTTACATTATTTAGAAGGAAATATTTAGAATGCCCACTTTGTTTATCATTTATTGGTGATATATCAATCGAAGTTCCAACTATGATAAGTATTTGAACCCATTTAGTTATTTGATAAATTCATCAAACTATAGAATATGATATTTTTTCTTTATTTTTATTTTTATTTAATTTCATGATAATAAATATAGGGGAAAATTGAACCATACTTTTTCTTGATGAAGATGGATAGTGCACCCCACAGTGAAGAACATGGGAATATTCAATCCTTTTTCATATTTACATGTAACTAATTCTTCGTTTCATCAAAATAAATATAGGACATTCTAAAAGGAGTGAGGGATATAGGAAGAGATCCATCTAAAAGTTCAATTCAGAACTCAAGCTCTTGGTCATGTGTAAGACCATGAAACACTTTAGTAAAAACTTTAGTATAGTCATAAAAATGGTCATTTATTTATTTAGGATTACCTCCTATGTATCAACCATTTAAGAAAGATTTTATTACCCATAAGTGAGTAATATCCATGCTTATATAGAATACTACAAAAGAGATTCATTTTCATCCTTACACTAGTATAGAATCAGAGGATGAATCAAGATGTGAAGGATGATCTCACTATCCTAACAGTTGATATTGGATTTATAAAATGACATATATTCCATTAAAAATATGTCATCAAATCCACTAAACAGAGTATGATAACATTTTTCTAGATATTTGGTCCACAAACATTAACTGGTGATGAATTTTATACATGATATGTAATAATTGCACCATTTTCTATTATTATAGATCACTCAACCTCCATGATTTGAAGTGGTATTTTAAGAGTTATACTAAACATGTAAGATATGAAATAATTTTTAGGACTAAAATAAAATAGTATTTTTACTATTCATGATTGAGTAACCAACATAAATGTCACCATGTCATTATCAGGATCCAACCCATTTGTTGTAATAGAATATTATCTTTATTGCACTCTAGGACTTGCATGTTGTTGTAATTGATTGTCTCCATAAACCCCTAGTATAGTGAGTTTTCTTGCATAATGAATGTGTTCCATGTAGTTGAAACACTAGAGCATAATATTAGTGTTGATATGAAGCTTCTTTTCTTTTAATTACTTACTGGGATTCTCCATCACCATTCAGAATTGAGTAGCCTACTTCTAGTATTTTCATCACATGATGAATTCTTATTAACTTGATTTGGTTTTTAGGATTATTATCCCCACATTTATA
The DNA here is from genome assembly GCA_963277665.1 of Viscum album. Classification (NCBI taxonomy): domain Eukaryota; kingdom Viridiplantae; phylum Streptophyta; class Magnoliopsida; order Santalales; family Viscaceae; genus Viscum; species Viscum album. Next base: position 2,039,998,744 of record OY728148.1, read on the forward strand.
ACACGTGGGATGTTCTGTTTTTAATCTCTCATGGGATTTATCCACTAATCTACTAAAATTAAACCCATTTTCAATTTCTATATTCGTCCCCATGAGGCCACTGAGAGTCACTAATTTTTATATTGATATTAAAGGTTCAATATAATATATATTCATAAATATAAAAATATTTAATCACCAAATAATTTCCTAGACTAAACATTGATCCCCTAAATGTGATTCCCACCTTATATTTACTGTGATGGAAAAACATAAGGAATATGTTTTCCTCAAAAATGAATTTTTCTTATTTATATGAGTGATATTATAATTAATTTCTGGAAGTTTAATAAAATTTATTTGATTAAAATAATATAATTTTTTAAATAATAATATCAAAATTAATATATGTTGAACTTTTTTGAAATTTCTAAAAAGTTAACTTTTTGGTGAATAGTAAAAAATACCGCATTTTTAAAATTTGCTAACTTTTGTGATATCATCAAGACATGATTATGATATAAAATTTTATTAAAATTATGTAATGATTGATTTATGATATTAATTTATAAATATCATAAATTAATAATTCATATCATCAGAATTACAATTTGTTTCATGATAAATATTATAATCATTTTTAGTATGGACAGAGTGCTTACACGACAATGGAAAGTATAATTTGGTTTCTTATGGATAATAATTGGGAGGGAGTAATTTTCTTCACAACCATTATATTAAATATCATCTCTAAATTTTTAATTCTTACTAATAATTTTGAATTTTGGATTTATATAACAATATTCTTAGACAAATGATTATGTAATGGTTATGCCATGCAAGAAAAGTCAAATTATCAAATTAAATCAGTTATCTTGACATTGATATGAGTAAATATATATAATGAATAAATATAAATAATTAACTTGATCCTAATTAATTTATATTATAATATTTATTTATTTTTACTTTTTATATATGAAATAATTACCATATATTCTTATGAAACAATAACGTGGTGCTTGTGCAAGCGGAAGAAAATCAGTAAAATGATTTTAAAAACTATAAAATTAAAAAATTAGAACCATTAAATGACCCAACACATGAATAAATATTATATTTTAAGTATATATTTACCATAATCATCCAAGGGTATAATTTATTACTTTTTGGGCCACTTGAATGACATAATGATGTTTATTGTATTTTATTTAATGAAAAGTAAAACATTTCATACTCATATTTTAAATAAGTGTGATAATTTTAATATGCTGTTATTCAGAAGATATCATTTAATATATGTATTAGGTTTAAATATAAAATATTTATCTTCACCACGGTAACATATTTTAAATTTTTAATGTAGAAATAATTATCATAAATTCTTACATAATTATAAAGCATTAATTATTCATTAATTGAAAATATCAAATAAATGATTGAAGAAACATAAAAAATATATAATTTTAGTTAATTAATGTAATAAAAAATTTGTATATATTAATTTGATGTGTTAGGATCATATAAAAACATTTGGTTCAAAGTTATATTGTGGTATTGATATTTTTAATGCTAGAGTAATGAATATTATCAAAATTGACAATAATTTATAATTATAAAATTTTACTAAAATATTTAAAATTTATAAATTTATTAAATAATTAATGATGGGGTAATATATGGTCTTAAATTTCATCCTACTACCATTTATTTTCCATTAAAATAATTTTGGATCTAGAATAGTCTTAATATAATTTCATATTTTAAAAAATGCCAAGAGTTCCCCTCCCCTCTCTTATAAAATGGCGCTTCTCCTTCTCATTTACTCACGTATAAAAATATATTTCTAACTTAAAATCCATACCCAAATACCTTCATATAATCACGTAAGACATTATGGAGATCTTTTTTTGTATAATACTAACCTTAGTAAACATAAGGTGTTAAGGAAATGATGATTTCCAAATTAAAGGTATAATTATTATCTATATGTCTTAGATTTGTTTCTTATACCATATCCCAAAAACATTATTCATCCATGATGAAATAATAAATCCAGTATACTCATTATAATTATATGTTATTATGATAATATGACAAACTAAATCAATATCCTCTTCCATCAAATGGGATAAGAAATCTTCATTTGGGAGTACGACGGGCTACCTCCTCGCGAACTAACATCATTTCTTCTATTATCGCCTCTCATTGATTGATATAATGATAGAATTAACGATTATATATGATAATCATTAAATATTTATCATTATTAAAAATATTATAAAATTTATTTTCTTACTATTCCATTTACTGAAAAATTGTAACGTCGTTCGTGCATATGTGTGGACTAGAACCTCCATGAAGCAATTTGATCTTTTTTTTATCCCCACATCACATGTATGATATATATAAGTATATTAAATAAGTAATATTATATAAATTATATTTTTAAAATTATTAAAATATAAAATAATAAGTACCTTCTTTTCTTAATGATCATTGAGAAATGGAAATGTCACTCATGTGTATGTAAGTCCTACTGTCTCCATGATTATAATGTAGCTCATTTTTAATAACATTATTTCCTTATTAGATTTAAAACTATAATTAATATTACAATATATTGTTATTTAATGTATATTATTCTCAATATGATGTAATTCTAATCTATTTTACCATAATTAATCTATTAAATTCATTATTGACTTATGAATCGAAAATCATCAAATAATCCGATGTGAAAATAAATAATTAAGTAATTGTTATAACATGGTAATAAGGGGAATAAAAGGAAAAAAATATGAAAAGGTTATAAAGAACAAAAATAATTAATGTAAAATTATTATATATAATGATAAAGAACGTACGTGATGAGTCTGACTCAAGGTAAAGGAATCATTAACTAAAAAACTTATTTCAAATGTTTTAATGGTTTATTTTCTAAATAACTCTCTTTCATGTACATATAATTATTTATTTAAAAGAGTTAATGTTATAATTTTTATAAATAATTTTCAAAAATGGATTTTTTAAGGTTTTTTTAAGGGAATTTATTTTAATAATCCCATTTTAATGTTACTCATTTGACTCTTTTTATGAAAGTCAAATAGAATGATTTTTTACTTATATGACATGATCATATTTTCCCACATTCATGAAACATCAATGATTTATTATTTCCATTACATTTTTGAAAGTTTATTTTCATAGAAAATGTTTTCATTTAAAAGATTATAGCATTTTAAAAAAATGAAAGAATTTTAAAATGGAATTTATATATCCTTCAATAATGATTTTATTTATACTTTCTTCAAATAAAAAACTATATTTATCTTTATCTTGGTGTTTTGGTATTGGAAATTATTTTTTAACATAAATGGGTATTTTGATATCCAAAAGTGTTTTTTATATGTGTTTTAAAGGTTTCATCAAATGTTTTATGATGTAAAGAGAAAGAAAAAATGTTTTATTCATGATTTTGTACTTGAGAATTATATATGTAATGGTTGATCCTGATATAGCCTATATAAAGGGTTGATCCCAATTATAGCTCATGGGTGAGACCAATATAGATTATTCTAAGGGTTGAGATGAAATATAACTAATGGATAATGAGTTAGCATGATATATATTCATTTAAGGTTGACCACCATTATTGCTCTGCAATGCATTGGGTAATAATTATGTTCTTTAGATAATTTTATTGGATATTATCCATATGGTCATTCAAATTTCAAGGGTTTTAAAGGGTTTTTTTAAGTGATTATTAGGGATACCAAAAAGGGTTTTTATTTTATTTTTTGGGTTTTAAAGGTTATATTTGATAAAAAGGTATGTTATTTTTTCATGTGGAAGTTATATATTTCATACTATCAATGAAAATTAAATGGTATTTCAGTTATTTCACTAGAATATGTGATGTTTAAGGATGGTTCCTTATAGTTGGTATCATAACTAAATTTAGAAAACATGGCATATTATGATGTTTTCTTCAGTGGGTTTCTTTTTAGTCATAGATATCATCATGTCATTACTATTTAAAGATTTATCATAGTTTAAATTTCCTAAAAAAAATTGAGGCTTTAATTTATGATATTTTTTTAAGAATAATTATATTTTTAGAGACATTTATTTTTGAGATAATTATGGGTTATTATATTTTGGGATGAAAAATGTAGAGTATGAGATAACCATTAAGGTTAAAACATTTCATTAATGATGAATATATTAAGTTTATTTTTAGGATTTTATCAAATTTTTGAGAATGTTAGAGTATTATATTAATATTTATTTATTAAAAGGACAGACCATAGGTTAGGCGACAACCCATCACATATGGAAATGTTGTGAGTTTTAAACCCACAACCTAAGGGAGAAAAGGGTGCATCACATACCACTACTCTACGTGATGTCCTGGTTGGTATGAAATTATTTTTCAATATTTAAACTATCAGGTAGATAAAGGTTAAGTTAATTTTGGGATCATCTAATTTATTGAATAGATAACCAACTAATAGGAAAAATATTTTATGGTGATTAATGTTATTTCAAAAGACATTAATTATTTTGGGGACCCCAAATGATTAAGATAAATAATATAATATGTTTTTTTATTTGAGGAGCCAATGTTGAATTGTTTTTTGTAAGAATATATGATCATAATGTGGCTTTATGGTGATTCAGGTTATTTATGTAAATTATTAGCATATCATGGAGACTATGTGATGATGATATTTGGAGAAAAAATAAAATTTATCTTAGGATAATATGTGAGAAAATCCTTCATATTTTGGTGTTTAAGATTAGTATGGATTATTTTCATGGAATTATAAGGATAGTTATTTATTGAATGATTTATATCATCATTGTGTATTACAATTTAATATTGGACATTAAATTAGGTTTTCCCTATAATGGTTTAATATTTATGGATGATTTATTTATTATTTTACTGAAAATAATGGTTTAAGGTATTTCCTAAAGACAATAGGAATATATTGTTTTTAATTTTTGGATTATGTGATCCATAGAAGTTGATTCTAGTTATTCAGGCATGTAAATTTCATCTTTATGACTCATCTTTTGGAGAAAATAATGATATTGTGGTGTAAATTTATTAATTGAATAAATTATAGTTTTTAAGTGAGAATATTTACTTATTCTCTTATTATATATAGTAATACAATTCCTCAACTCTAGGAAAAGTATTTTTGAAAAAAAACATTATTCATTTTATTTTGTTACCAAGAAATCAATAGCCTTTCAACCAATCATAGATTTAAGGTTTTATAATGGGTATATTTTTCATGATTATGTTCCCTATGGATCTATATTAGTACTTAGGAGTTGTTTTTATGTTCCATGTCCATGTTTTCTTATAAGGAAACCTGGTATTTGTTCTCTCAGTTGACCTTTTTAATTTCTTCTATTACTTACTATGTAAAAGTTTTATAGAACCTTTTTATGATGTGGGATTTCAACAAACATATTTTGAATAGTTGAAACCTAATTACCAAGACCAAGATCAAATTTAAAGGATTAAATTTATTAATGAGGGGATAATGTAGCATTATGATATTTTAAAAAGGAATGTTGATGGTCAAGATAAGCCACATTGAGCTTAAACAAAGAACTATGTATTATTTAATGTGATCATTATATCCTGGTCGATAAATTGGTAGGTATGAATAGTAATAACTAATTTATGAAATTAATATATAGTTATTACTAAATATAAATTTATTTTAAAAGTAATATCACATAATAACATAATTTTTATTAGAAATTTTATTCTTCAGGAATAGGTTTTCTTCAAAAATGTGTTTTTCTTCTTTTTGTGAGTGAATATTATAATTTATTTCGGCATGTCTTAGAAAAATTAATTGATAAAATGATCTTAGTTTTTGAAATTAGAATACCATATAGTGAAACATTGATAATTTCCTAAAAAATATAAGTTTTTGGTGAATAGAAAAAAAAATATTTTTTAACTAAGGTATCTTTTGTGTAATCATCAAGACATAATTAAGATATAAAAATTTATTAAAATTGGGAAATAAATCATGTATGATATTATACTAAAAATTATTCAAAACAATAATAAATATGAAAATCATTTTTAGTGTTGATGCAATGCTTGCGCGATACTCGAAAAGTAAAATTCTATGTTTTATAACTAATAATTGGAAGATAGGTAGTCTTTTCACCACATTTATGTTATATATCATTTGAAAATTATTATTTAGACTGATAATTTTTAATTTTGTAGTTATATAACTAAAATCAAACCCCAATTATTGTGTAATGCATGTGAAACAAAAGTCAAATTAACAAATTAAATAAAAAAATTTGACGTGGATATGAGTAAATATCCATTATAAAAGAATGTAAAGTAATATCATGAGCATAATTTATTAATTTATATGATATAATTTTTTTTATTAATTTTTAAATATGAAATAATTACCATAAATTATTATGAAACATCGACATAGTCATTGTGCATGTAAAAAAAGAATCAATAAAATGATTTTAAAAAATATATAATTAAAATGGTAATAACCCTTAAATAAACAAAAATGTATGAATAAATCATATTATATTAGTATATCCCAGACATAGTCGTCATATTTTTTAATTTATGACCTTTTGTGGAAACTTTTTTGATATTATGACCTTTATAGTATTTTCTTTAATGAAAAGTTGAACATGTCATGCTCTTATTTTTAATAAGTTTCATATTTTTAATATGGTGTTATTGAGAATATATCTTCAACTATAAATATTATTTTCATATAAATTTTTTCTATATTCATCATGTTAATTTATTTTTCATTTTTTGTAGAGGAATAATTATCTTAATTGATTACCCAATGACGATGCATTAATTATTCATTTAATGGAAAAATAAAATATATAATATTAAAAGTATAAAAATAAATATAATTTGAGATAATTATTCTAATCCAATAATTTTATATATTACCTTATCATGTTATGGATGTATTAAAATATTTGTTTTGTGTTTATATTTTTTATTGATATTATTAAACTCAGTGTAATGAATAGTGTCAAAATTGAAAATAATGATATTTTATTAATATAATATTTCATTAAATTATTTAAAAATCATTAAAATTTTAAATAAGTATAATTTAGATATTTTATGTCTAAAATTTCTTACTAGGTTCATTTATTTGAAATTTTTAAACTTTTTGATTATGAATAGTCTTATTATAACTTAATATTTTGAGATAAGCTAGGAGTCCCCCTCCCTTCTCTTATAAAAGAGAACCTCTCCTTTTCAATTTCAACAGACATAAAAACTTATTTGTTTCATCCAAGACCAACCCAAATTCCTTAAAATAATCCCCCACTATATTCTGGATGTATTTTTTTAGGATGAATACCAACCTTAGTATCCTTAAGGTGTCATGGAAAGGAAGATTTCCAAATAAGAGGTATAGTTTTTATCTGAATGTCTTAGTTTTGTTTCATCATAAAAATCCAAAAACATTCTTCAAAAATTATAAAATAATAAAATGATTATCCTATATATAATTATATGTTATTATTTTAATATTATCACTTTAATACATCCCCTCATCCATCAAGCAGGATAATAAATCACCATTCGTGTGTACGGTGGACTACCACCTCACGAACAGATGTCATTATTTTTCCATTATCTCTAATAATGGATTGATTGATGATGAAATTAATGTTTATATATAATATTCATTAAATATTTATCATAATTAAAATATAATAGATTATTTTTGTTCTTACATTTTCATGCATTGAAAACTGATAACCTCCATCATGCCTATGGGTGGACTACCACCTCCATGAAGCTATGTGATTCAGTTTTCATCACCACGTCACATGGTTGATATATATAAGTGTATATAAAGAATTAATATAATATATATTATATTATTATAATTTTTCAGAGATAAAACAATACTTAACTTCTATCAATAATGATATTTGAAAATTTTAAATGTTACTCATGTGTGTTTGTGGCCTATCATCTCTAAGATTGTAACTTTTTTCATTTTTCATAAAAATATTTTATGTTTTGATTAAAAAAATTAATTAATGTATAAAAGTTCTAAATATCAATTTTTAAACATTTTCAACCTACTAAAGTCATTATGGACTTATGAACTGATTATCGTCAACACGTCCTATGTGAACTTAAATAATTAAGTAATTTCTATAATGTGGTAATAGGTGAGATAAAAGGAATAATATATATGAAAATGTTTTAATAAATTAATTAATTAACTTATTTTTAATATTATGGATGATAAATAATTTATGTGACTAGTTGGGCTCTAGTTAAGATACTCTTTATGTACATGATATTAAAATTATTTTTATGAATTTATTTATATGTAAATGAATGTTTTAAAAAAAATCGAACATGCCTCAATTTTTTTCAAAAAATGTATCTTTTTAAGTTGTTATATAAGGGAATTTATTTTAAGAATACTCTTATAAAGTTACTCTTTCAACTCTTTTTACAAAATTCAAATTGATAGTTTTTTTACATGTATATAATGAGATTATTTTTCTACCATTATAATGACTCAATGTTTTGATATTTCCTTTACAAGTTTATAAGTTTATTTTCAATGGAAATGATTTCATGTAAAATTTTGTAGCTTTTGAAACAAATGAAATGATTTCAAAATAGAAATGGTATTTTCCTCAAGAATATTTTTAATAATATTTACTTCAAAGAAAACCATATTTAACTTGTTCAATATATTTTGGTATTAAATATTGTTTTAATAAAAAATAGAAATTTGATATCAAAACGGGTTTTTTATATGAGGTTTAATGAGTTTTTCAATGGTTTTAGGATGAAAAGTGAAAGAAAAAAATGTTTTATTCACGATTTGGAACATGATAATTATATGTGAAATAGGTGAGCCCAATATAGATTATATAAAGGGTTAAGGTCGATTATTACTTGTAGTAGAGGCTGGTATAACTTATATAAAGGGTAAACCACATTTTAGCTCACGGGTGATCTTTATATTGTTTATATATAGGTTTGAACACAATTTTAGGACATGAAAATGGGGGAACCTGATATAGCTTATATGAAAGGTGATCCCCATTATAGCTCTCTAATGGATTTTGTAATGATTATTTTCACTGTATAATTATATTGGATGATGGTCATATGGTTATTCAAATTTAAATGTATTTAAAGGGTTTTATGAATGTGATGTTATGATTAACCAAAAATGGTTTTTATTTTCTTGTTATAGGTTTTAAAGTACTTATTTGAGAAAAAATTGGTTGTGTTATTCATTAGTAAATTATTTATTTCATTTCCTTATATAATATTAAATTGTTTTCTTGTTCTTCACTATAATATGTGATGTTTAAGGATTGATCCATATATTTAATTATATATGAAACCTATTTCATACACCCTGGTAGATTCATCATCATTTTTTCAGTATAAATCATTAATCCTTGAATTTTTGAATGGGTGTTTGAGGAATGAATTTATTGAAAAATATTTCCTTAAATCTTGTATATGATTAGAGTAAATTTCATTATTAGACTTCATTTTATTGATCAATGTATATGATGGACCAACTTCCCCCTCCATGTGATAAATTTCAAGAATTAATTTCAGTTGTTCTAAGATTTGAATTATAGATAATACCTTCTCAATATATTTATTTCATTGTTCTTTAATTTGGGGATACGATGATCCACAAAATTTTGGAATATTTTTCTCAAAAAGGACTCAACTGAGACATTATCTTTCTTAGAAGGATGTTCTTCCATGTGATTAATTTTTTTATTAATAACTTGATTCAGTTGAGGCGGTACTATGATAAATTTATTAGATCCCACTACCTTACGTTTGGGAATCTCATTATTGAAATCCTTGCATTGTCTATCATGCTGGTAATTGGAATTTTTTATCCTATATCCTACCTCAACAAATTGATTTAAAAATTATGGATAACAATGTTCAAGAAAAGAAACATATAAAAGAGAAATAAAAATTTTAGATGTTATAAAATATTTTGAGAAGTATATACTAACTTATTAGTCTCTAGGTATCAATCAATGTTATCCCTCATAACTTCTGAATTATGATTTCAAACCTAAAAATATAGCCAGTAGATTAATGTCAGTTCATAAAGTGTTTATGAATTTTTCAAAACACAACCCCTAGTAATATGAAACTAGGTGTGTATAAAAGCCTCATTATTGTGAACTAGGAAAATTTCATGTTAATACCCAATGATCCATTTGAGGTTTATTAACCCTATGTACATATTTTCTAGAGGAACACCCCCTTATATTATACATCCATGGATGTAATTTATTCTAAACTAATAACTTTATAATTTACCAAGATTTCAGTATATTATCCAACACATAGACTTATCTATAAGGTTCTAAATAAATTATTTTATTCATAATACCCAAAAATAACTAGACCTTAATCTAATACCAAATATAGAATCCCAATCCTTTTATAAATATTATTATTTAATTTTTAACATAAATATTCAATAAAAACTTCCCAAATATCAAGAGTCCTAGTTAGTTTAATGTACTAGGTACATAAATCATGAAGTTGAATCTAAAATAAAAACTATTTATTTTAATATCCATAATGAGCTCTTAAATATATTTTTTCTACTAAAATTTATTTGGAATTCATGGGGAATACATACTGAAAATGGGGGAGATAAGAATCCACGAAAGAGAATAAAAAAGATAAAAACCCACAACATATGCTTCTAGAGGAATTACATGATATAATAAGATACAAGGATAATTAATAATCAAATGGTAGTGGTAAATAAAAAATGGAATCATAAGTCTATGGAAATATAGTAATGTGGAAAAAATAGGAACCATGGAATAAGAATAAGTTAAGGATAACTGCCAAGACAACATAACATTGTGGTAGAGTCCCATCATGGATTAGGGTTACCCCAAACCCCCATACATATAACCTCATGATAAATAAAGGTCACCCAATGTGTTGGAGTTCTATTTTGGTTAACCCACTATAACATTAACATTTTTATTTACGAAGCAAATGGAAATAAAATGTAATGCATAAATATAAGAAGTACCAAAGGAAATAAATGGGTTGCATAATCTTGACTCAAATCAAAATTAAAGGATATTTAATTATGATTCTAAAGGGAATAAGGAATTAAATATTATGGATGTTCACATCTGAATAAATAATCAGAGGTCTCAAATTAATATATCATTTTAAATAAAATCCTATGAAATGGTGGTGAATTGGATATTTAAAGAAATATTCAAAACACTGTTTTATGGAATCAGTTTAAGACTTTTGAATAAAGACTGAATATTTTTATTTCCTTTAAAACTATAGTTAAACTTGATTTTTTATACCTAATATACTCATTTATTTAATTAAATCATTAATTATAATGAAATTTTTAATAGTGTGTTACAAAAAAGTAATAAAGAATATAAATGGTCCCCTTAATCTTGTTTGATTTTAAATAAGGAGTTTATGAAATGAGATTAAGTAATGAATAACACCATAAATGGAATAAAAAATCAGTTATATACATATATAATAGACATATATATATAATTTAGAGAAATTACACAATATAAATGTTAGTGATAAATATAGTTTAATTGATGTGGTGAGTAACAAAAAGAATATGGGGTGGTTCGAAGAGATACATGAATTTAGGTTCTTTAATTATTATACATTTCCACTCAATTACTTGAATAATAAAAATAGATTCATTAATTTATTAATTAAAAACCATTAAAATATATATATGATTTACTATAATTATATTATTCTCAATCGTAGGCATTTGAATAACACATAATGATTAATTTCATTTCCCCTCAGTTGTTCCTTTCATGGTTCCACAATCAGATCATTTGTGGATAATTATTGATTTATTTTAAAAAGGGACAACAACATATGAAGTGAAATTAAATAATATTAATTTATTTATATAAATTTAAATGGTCCTAAATATTTATATGTGTTTTGGTATAGTAATGTTTCATCTTGATAAATGGTTTCATTATATGGTTAGTGTATTTTGGCATTTTACCCACCCTCATGAACTTGATTTTTTTAATTAATAGGTTATTAAAACATTAATGAATTATTAAATAAGTTATAATATAATTATAATCATCATATTTAACATTATTAATATTTCTATAACAAGACTTCATGTTAATGGGGAAAAATAAATAATGTTGTCCATGGAGGTGGTGAATTCTCTATAATATGATCAACGTATTCATTTTCAAAATGAGGAGAGAATAGAAGAGAAAGGATGATATATACTCCATTAACACAAAAAAAATAGTGTATTTATAATAATTTAGTCATCTTGTAATTCTTTATGGGGTATGTGTGGAGGAAGAATAAGAAAAAACAAATTTAGATTGAAAATATTACCACTTAAACATCATCTCTTGAGATACACATTAAAGAACATTGGGTTTTCCTTTTGGTGAGGCCATAACTATTTGAAATTGGGGGAGAGGGTTGGGAATTAAATTGGATAGAAATTTTGAATAAGACATGTCTTAGAAGATGTGATGAGATGTTCTGGTGTGGGGTGGTATTTGTAAAGCAATTAGATGGGTGTTTTTGAATGTTATAGTAATTTATTTATTATTTTACCTCAAGACATCTAATGGAGAATAATATTGTATCCATATATAGTATATGGTGACTGTGAGTTAATACTAATGATTTCATACATCATCCATGAATCATTAATTCTTGTATTTATCTTATTATGTTAAATATCATATTTTATCGTATTTCACTTTTCACAAATAAATCAGTTATTTTAGAAAAATAAAAAAATCACACTAACTATTTCATGATGTGTAGATTCAAAAAATAAAAACCATTTTATTAAAATAATATTACAAATATGATAATTTTAATTTTTAATCAAATTATATATTTATTTTAAAAATAATAATTTTATTATTATGATAATTTTTATTTCCCATTGAAAATTTACATATGGTCTCATAAAATATTATTATCATTATAATGATACATAATACAATATTATAATAGTATTTTATGGGAATGAATTTTATTTTTATCATTATATTTATTATAAAAATCTAAAAAAACATTTATGATTTATGAAAATAAGAACACTTATTTTAAAATTTTAATAACTTTTAATTACATGTATCATGATGTAAAACAGTCATATTTTAATTTTACAAGATAACTAAAAACAATGTTTCACTCACACAGGTTAGAATATTACTCTAATGATCAGGACAATATTCATAATGATCATATTATTATTCCAATGGTTATATTACTATTCCAATGATCAGGTTACTACTTCAATAGTTTTATTATTAACAATCATATGGGTTCCCTATATTCTACAAAGACCTCATATTTTATTAACATAAAATTAAATATTATTTTATATCCATGTTATATATATTTTCATTTTCAGTATTAATATTTCATTAAAAATGTTATACCTCATTTCTATAGTTTTAGTAATGACCGTGATTAATTTGGGGGATTGAGTATATCTAAATATCCAAATTTAAGTTATCTTATTTTCTATTTTTTACCCCATTTTAATATTTTCAATTATTGTAGCTATAGTTACTCTCCAAATGTAATGTGTAAATTCATATAATATAATGTTATTGGTTTTATCATGTGGTTCATGTGCTTCGTATAAAACTATATTACTTAATATGAATGAAGATTATATAGTTAGAATAGAAACTCAAAAGATAACATTATACATAGTTACACTACACCATGTCTAAGGATGGATGTCAGTCTAGTGGGTATTATACCCTATTATTATAAATACCTAGATATAATAAATTCCATATCACATCCCATGAGATTTAATTATCTAACCATTCCTCATTAAAGTATTATTATCAATTGATGGGATAAATGACCCTATAGGAGGACTTATATGGTGGGTGCTAACTCTGTTTATAGATGTCTCAAATCCTAAGTATGAGGGGGTAGGGATCGAACATATCTATAATAAGGGGGACCCATTCCCTAACACAAACTCATAGCTAGGGATACCAACCCCAATAATTCCTTGACCACTAATCATATTCCTTGTTGTATATGTAATTTCCTACAATTTAGAACTCCCTCACATGGACAAAAATGGTTGGTTACGAGACCCCATGTGCCCCACCCCATATTCCAGAGGCTACTAACTAGCTATAGGGGTTTGAAAAGTATTGTGGGGATACTATACCCCAGGGTATGATGTGTCAAAGAAGAAGAAAATAAAGCATATAAAAAAATAAATCAATTTATATTCATAGATGGAAACAACAATGAGATCCAACTAAATAATCTAATAAATAATAAATGAATAATTGGATGACATATTGGAATGTAACTAAATATAATTATAGAAACAATATAAGAAAAATAATAACATACTCCAAGAAATTATCTATATTCCTTGGTCCTGAACCCCATGTCGGTACCATCATCAAACACCATTACATCAATAAACAAGCAATCAACTACAATGTCCTTTTCCCTTATCCAAACCTGAATCCATGTAACCTTCTCGGTTACCAAATGGCGGCCTGAATAGGGTGTGAGTATAAATAAATAGTTTAAAACCAATATGTATAAACTAACCTTTCTAATATGAAGTGTAAGAAAAAATGTGATAAAAAATTATTAATTAATTCAAAAATTAATAAAATACAATAACCACCTACTTCAGCTCCATTATAAAATATCACTAAGCATGTCTTACGACCATGCCAACCACAACCATATAACCATAGTAAAATAACCTTCTTCTCCACCATGCTAGAATATCTCTAAGCATATCTTACAACCTTGCCAACCATAACCATATACCCATGATATAGTCACAATAATCTAAGGTAAATACCTATAAGTATTACAGTATCCTGGTTTAATATCTATAATAATTACAATATGGGACTGGTTACATCCCACTCTCTATAAGGATTACAACATGGGAATGGGTCGATCCTACTCAGTATCATCATTACATGATATAAGTGTGCAATTGGAGGGGTCGAGTTGGATATATACATATTTTAGTGTATAAAACAAATCATGTCATAAATCATGTATATCACAACATCGCATCATATTTATCAATGGTAAATTATGAAAATTACCTTTTATCATTAAATTACCACTTTAAATTTAAATCATAATTTATTAGAAATTATATAAATAAGAAATATTCTACAACTTAGGGATTATATATCAAGATATCAACTAAGGTCTCATGTCATGAAAAACACACATTAATCCATTAGAAAATTCAATTATGTTCACGGTTTACTCACCCAATGGGTATCCCTAAGCCAAGTCATAATCCAATTAGAACTAAAGGACTTCAAGGAATAATCTCATACATTTATTTAATTGATTTTGGTTCACATTACATTGGGATAACCACAATATTTTATAAACATGGAAATTATCAAACCATAGGGTTATGATTTAGACCCCCTACCTTTAACTGATGATCCAACAATGCAGCCAATGGTAAAATCCAATGAGGAAGAAGGTGCAGATGATCACAATTTTTTTCTTAGATCAAAACCAATCAACATCAAAACTAGTAACACAATCAGTCAAAGTATTTGGCCACAATGGTTAGAAGAAGAGGGATAGAAGGAAAAACCTAACTGAAAGGAATTTCCTTGAATTTATCACACAAATGGGACATCTATAAAGGAGTTTGGCACTGAAAATTCTTCAGAATGTTACCATAGGTTTGAGAGGAGTAGATCTATGTAAAATGAAATCAAAATTCTTCCTCACAGGAAGTTTAAAATAGCATGTTGGGTAATTACATGGTGTGTAATAAAGTTACATGTCATGTAAATCTTTTTAATGGAATACACAGAAAAAACTCATCGCGCCATATTTATTTTATTAAAAACACCTGAACATTATACAACGTCTAATCAATTTACACAATGTGTAAATGTTCTACAGATGGTTTTTCTTCCTATTTTACTTCTAAATAACCCAAAACACTTTAAAGATTCTCAACTTGACAACATCGCATGTTAACACATAATCCATTTACTCATAGTCCATTAATTCAAAAAAAAACATCTATAATTGAGCTTTAGTCATTTTCCAAAACAAAGGCTCACTGTCTATAAACAAGGATTGACCACCAAGGCTCACATAAAAACATAGTAAGAGACATACCTTGAAAAATATGTGATCTTAAAACTTCCCCACCTTATAATAAATCTTCCCTGAGTTTCTCTAAGCATGACTATATGGTCTTAGAGAAAAAGTCTGGAATTTATTCTCACATATTAGACTCCCTCTCCCAGGTATCCTCTTGAACTCTCCAAGTCTTCCACTACACTCAAAACAACAGTATAGTACTACAATTAAGATATTTATCACTATGATCCACAACCTATATCAGACGCTACTCAAAGGACGCATCAATACATAGCTCAAATTTTTAACAAATATCACATGGGATTTCTTTGGATGATATATTTTTAGTAGGGACATGTGGAATACATTTTTAATGGCACTATAGAATTGGGGAAGGGATAATTGGTACACCACTATATAGACCCTTCGCACTATCTCAAACAGCCAAGAAAACATGAGTGGTAGCTTAACCTATTTTCTGATATGGTGTTTCACTAGACTAGGTGACACCAGAAGAAAAAGTTAATGAGTAGACTTAAATTCTAGATGTCATCTCTGATGGTGAGAATAATATTTCTTCCTAATCTTCATGGCCACTAACCGATGTCTAATCAATGAGACCTGCTTACATTTCTTCTACACGAGACTAGGATGAACATGTGATTACTCAACTACCTCCATCTAAAAAAGAGTTGAACGACACAACCTTCCACATGATTCCTTGAAATGTTCCATTAGGATAGATTATAAGAAGCTATTATTATATGAAAACTCCAAAAGTGACATATTTTTCTCACATAAACCATCAAAATCCAAAAAATAGGCTCCTAAAATATCCTCAAGAACCTAAATTTTCTACTCATATTGGCCATCAGCCTGTGGATAATAGGTTTTACTCAAAAGAACTTATGATCATAGAGAATTATGAATACCCTTCTAGAAACATTATGTCAAATGAGGATATCTGTCTGAAATTATAATCCTCTAAACATCATTCAATAGAACCACCTCACGCACATAAATACTACCCAAATCATCAACTTTGAAGGTTTCCCTAATAGGAAATAAGTGGGATACCTTAGTCAGTCGATCCACAACAAACTTTACGATGTTATTCTTATGCGTTTTCATGGGTAATTCTGTCAAAAAATACATTTTGAGACCATCCCATTTCCCCTCAATAATGGAAAAAGGCTGACAAGTCCTAGATGGACAATGATGATTAGCTTTAACCTACTAAAAATTGAAGTCTCTAGCCACAAATCTTTCCACATCCTTCTGCATTCATGGCCATAAATACTTTCTATAGTGATCGCAATACATCTTTGTTAAACTGTGATGCCCCGCCCATCTTAAATCATGAAACTCCCTCATCAACTACTCACGTAAGACAGTAGGTACCTATACATGGCCATGAAAAATAATACAATTTCCAATTTTGAGAGACCATACCGATGGTTTCTCCCAACCATATAATTTATCTCTCAAAACCGAGCCCTAAAAATTAGAAAAATGATTGGTCTTAATCCTTTCCAAAATCACAGGTACAAAAGATTTTGAAGTGATACCTACTCGACCTTTAGACTCTTGAACATCCAGATTCATGTCTGCAAAGAGGCCCAGTATCCATCACTCATCAAAAGACTCGTGTATTGCCTCTATTTGTGTCTTTCAACTCAAATAATTGACAAAAATGTTTCCCTTTCCAAGTGTATAATAAAATTAAAAGTTGCAAGACTACTGATACTAGACCCACTTCATCTTATAATTTTTTAGGTATTGAAGTAAAAACATACCTGAGGATCTTATGGTTTGTGTATACAAAAAATCTCTCACCCATGATATTGTGTCTCCAACATCTTAGGGCCTATACCACTACTGGTAAATTTGGATCTTGAGTGGGGTAAATCCTCTAATGTGGTCTCAGCTACATGGATCCATAAGAAACCACTTGATCCTCCTATATTAGAACTACTCTTAGTCCAACTACAGATGTGTCCTAATACAAGGTGAATGATTTACCTAACACATGTAAAGTTATGATAGGTGTTATGGATAGCCTACCTTTAAAAAGTAGAAAATATATCCCTCAAGAATCAGACAAAATGAACTCTACCCCTTTCTTGGTCATCCTAGACATTGGTTCTTCCAAAAAGAATAAATCATGGAAAAATAACCCATAATAACCTATTAAAAATATAAATCTCTTAATCTTTAAGATGTTCTTTGGATATTACCAAGATACCATGGATGAAAATTTCTTAAGGTCAACCGGCGTTACTTATTCTAAGAAAAAATGGCCCAAGAAGAGCACATTACTAATCCCTAAACCTCATTTGGTTAGATTAGAAAAAATCCAAATCTCTCTCAATGTACTAAGGGTGATTTCAAGATGTTTGTCATGATCGTATGATGACTGGGAGTACACTAATATATCATCGACAGAAACCACCAAAAAATTGGTCAAGAAAATGATGAAAGTTCATATTCATTAAGTCCATGAATACCTCCAGTGTGTTAGTCCATCCAAATGGCATCACTACAAATTCATGCAAGCCATAACTACTCCTAAAAGTAGTCTGAGGTATGATTGATGGTATCACCCATAGATAATGGTAACATGATCTCAAATAAATCATTAATAATATATTATCACATCTAAATTGATCAAAAAGATCATGAATGCATATTTAATGACACTGGTTCTTGACCATCATCTAGTTTAACCTATGATCATCCACACATAAGAGCAAGTACCCATCAGCATTCTTTGTGAGAAGAATAGGAGAACCCCAAGGACATATACTAAGGTGTATGATGACTTTATATTCTAGATCTTCCAACTAATATTTAATCTCCTGAATCTCTACTATATATATTCTATAAGGTGGGATATAAAATTTTTCTGCTCCCGGCACAATCTCAATCTTAAATTGATCTCTCACTCTGGTGGTAATCAGTAGAACTCGTTAAGAAATACATCCTGAAAATGATCTACCACTAGAGGAAAATAATCCTTCTTTATTCCAACATTATCTAGATCAAGACTGACTATTTGATCTATGAGAAAATCCAATTTACACTGAATTGGTCTCATGCGACTGTCCTGAAGATCCCACTCACCCTGTTGAGAATTTCTATAATAGAACTAACCAATCCATACAATTAATCAAGTTGAAACTTTCTATTTCCATCATGAATGGTTCCCAAAAGAAATTGTAACCACCAATCTATAGAGAACATGCCTTTCAATGTTTGATATTCTCTAACCGCACTCCCAAAAGTGGGTCGATGGTTAAAACACCATCTAATCTTTACACATCTGATCCCATAACATTTTCAAAAATATAAGATAGAAAATAATTTGATTTTCTTGTATCAAATAAAACATAAACTATGTTAGATGATATAGGAATCGTACCTCTGATGGTAGATGGGTACGCATCCATGATAGTTGGAGTAGTCTGCATAACATGCATCTGACTTGTCCCTCTGCCTTGGGATCTAGCCTGAATACCCTAAGCGACTTCCCATTCCTAATACTGCTTCTCATCCACTAGGGTAACACATCCCCTACCTCCACATGAATAGTGACTAGAACTCTAACTACCATCCTGATGAGGTGTATTTATGCCCTATCCCAACTTAGGTGCCTTTTCTGATCCCTAACCACTAGTCTACTGTGGAATGTTTGTATAGATACTCTAAAGATGACCCAGTATTCCACAAAAATGAGAATCATCTGTGGGGTAATCACAATACGCATGCTTGTGTACAAAATTTCTAAACTGATAGCACTGGAAAGAAACATGATCTTGAAATACATGTCCATTATCATTACTACTCTACCCTCTACTACCTTGGTGGAAACTTTCATAGCGTCACTTATTCTAACTCGAAAAAGAACTCCCATATTTCCCTATTAAAATATCCTGACAGCTACTTGGGGCCTCTCTGAGGTTCCCTTCCATAATGAGTTCTTTTTTCATAACTTACTCAAAGATAATTAAATAGAAAAAAAATTAACAATGACTTGATCTCATATCTAGACCATCCTAAAAAACATCTCACCCTTAAGATCACATCAGCTACCATAGTTGGCGCAAAGTGTTATAGGTTGATGAAATGTCCAGTACTACCTGTCACTAACATTCCCTCTTGCATCAGAATCATGAACTCATTATCTTTTTCATCCATCAACATCTCATGATAAAAAATGGCTCATGATATTTTCCTCGATGTCCATCCTTGATAGATCATCCTAATTACCAGCATCCTTCAGAATATCCCAACAATGCTTGGAAGGTCTATGAATAACTTATGCAACAAGATTCACCCTTATATTCACAAGTGTCCCAAGATTCATAAAAATCATTTGGACTAACTCGATCCATAACTCAGATTATCAAGGTCCTCTTTATCTAGTAAACATTGGTGGATTCTATAGATGAAACTATTTTTTTCTAAAACATCAAAGTAATGGTATGAATAGTCTACCTTTCCATGCATCGCATGACCCTCAGGAAGTTTTCAAAAATCTGATCATACATCTTCTCCTTATGAACTATATGAAGGTCTAGATTAGATACATTAGGTGCATGTTGATTTCCACTCTCTTGATGTTAACGTAAAATATAAAGAGGATTCATTTTCTCTATAATAAAAACACACACCATAGAGAACTAGATAGCAATAAGGTCAACCTCAATAGGTGACTACAAAAGAGAACCACTGACTCTTGGTCTCTATAAACATGTATTTATAAGAGTTTTAGAATGAAATGTAAATTAATTTCAGTTATACATTGAAATAGATATCTCATATAATAGTCCAAAAAAATTGAATATATCTCATAAAAAATAGATATGGAACTATTATAAACAATGCATGTCTATATATCTCTATATACAAATTATGATTCATGTATTGTCATCTCTCACCATACTCGACCATGAGTACAAATCTAAAGAAATATTATCATTATAAAATAATAACCGCACAAAAAAATTGAATCCACCAAGGTGAAATAACATCAACTTTAATAAGCTCATGGAACAAACATCAATCTCATCCTTAGGCGATTGGATTTTCCCCCATACACCGGTTAGCTACACCCTTGCACAATCTCATTACCATGTCCCGACACATCCTAGTCCCCTTTATACCTTTAATATGTAGTAAAGAAAACAAATAGAAAACCTACTCCTTTTATAGAACTTTGTAACATCCCCCAGTCTAGAACTCTCTCACATAGACAAAAAGGGTTGGTTGTGAGAACTCAAGCATCCCTCCCCGATGCCAGAGGCTGCAGACTAGCAGTGAGGGTGTGAAAATTATTGTAGGGGGGATATACCCCCCTGTATGAAGTGTTTTATTAGTTTAAAATAAACCATTTAAAAAAATAAATCAATGTATAGTCATGGTGTAAAAAAATAATGAGACAGAATTGAATAATCTAATAAATAAAAAAGGAATAATGTAATGATGTGCTGGAATGAAACTAAATGTTATTCTAGAAACAATACAAGAAAAATACTAACAAGATCCATGAAAGACTCAAAAGTCCCTTGTCCTAAACCCCATGTTGGTCCCAACACCAAACACCATCCCATCAATAATCAACAAAATCAACTACAAGGTCCTTTTCCCTTTTCCAAACCTACATCCACATAATCTTCTTGGGTACAAAACATCTGGCCAAATAGGGTGTGAGTATAACTAAGTGGGTAGACACCATCATGTCCAAACTAACAAGACTAATAATAATGTATGAAATAATGTGATAAAAATTTTAATTAATTAATTTAATAATAAATAAAATATGAAAACCACCTTCTTTGGCTATGTGCTGGAATATCTCTTACCATGTATAATGACCATCCAACCACAACCATTTAACCAAGGTAAAATAACCTACTTAGGCACCATTCCTGAATATATATGAGCATGTATTATTACCAAGACATCCATAGACATATACCCATGGTATAACAAAAATAATTTAGGTGAAACCCCTATAAGAATTACAACATCCAGGTCAATTCCCTATAATCATTACAACATGGGACTGGGCATTGCCTGTTATATATAAGAATTATATCATGGTACTGGTCTAAGCCTCATCAATATCAGCATTATAGCATATATTTTTTCACGTTCCGGGGTTGAGCCTGATATATAACCATTTCAGCATAGAAAACAATTCCTTCCATGCATCATGTATATCACAATATCACATCATATATATCAGTGGTTAATTATGAAAATTACCATTTTACTTTCAATTACCACTTTATATTTAAATTAAAATTGATTAATTGTTATACCAATAATAAATATTCCACAACTTAGCAATTAAATATCAATAAATCACCTAAGATCTCATGTCATGCTAAACACACTTTAAGCCATTAGAAAATTCAATTATGTTAATAGTTTTCACAACCTACAGGTTTCCATAGGATAGGTTAGAAGTGAATTGTATCCAAATTACTTCAATGAATAATCCAATTCATTTATTTAATTAATTTGGGTGCATAGTACATTGGTGAAATCACAATATTTCATAAAAATTGAAATTATCAAACCATTGGGTAATGATTTATACCCCCAACCTTTAAATAAAAATCCAACAAAACTTTCAATGGAAAACTATTAGAAGGGAGAAGGGTAGGATCATCAAAAAGATTTTTCTAGATCAAAACTGATCATGATCAAACCCAAAAACAAAACATGTCAATGAATTTCACTGTAATGGTCGGAAGAAGATGGAGATAAGGAAGAAACCTAACTGAAAGGACATTCCAAGGATTTATCATACAAACTGGACATCCAAAATGGATGTTGGAACTCCAAATTCTGATAGAGGATTCCCTAGGGTTGATAGGAGATTATCTTCAATGGAATGAAATGAAAATTCATCTATACGACATGTTTAAAATAGAAGGTCGGTGAATTATATGGTGTGTAAAAAAATTTAATGGAATATGGTGAAAAATCTGACGACAAGGATTTATTTTATAAAAAATAGATGAAAATTACATGATGTTTAATCCCTTGACATGTCATGTAAATGTTCTTCATATGGGTTTTCAGCCCATTTTCTTTTTATATAACCCAAACCCCTTTGTAAAGCTCCTAAAATTACCAAGAACCCGTGTAACAACCCATAATTTAAATGAAGGTATGTATTATTAGATTGTTAATTTTAATTCCTTAAATGGACCTAATATTTATATATAATAAATTCATAGAGGTCTTAGGTTCGTCTGGGACTCATTCGGACCCCAAATCCCCAAAATGGGAAAAAATACTTGTCCTCATAGTTTTTCTACAACCATGAAACCCATTGGGCACGGTTGTACTACCGATTGTAGACATGAGATAGAGACAATTTTCATGGTTTTCACATAGTTAGTCAAACAGTGCACCTATTCGTGTAGAGTACCCCTTATCTACATAAAATTGTGCACAACTGGCAATAGTTTCACTAATCGTGTGGTTAAACCGTGTGCCACCTAATTTTTGGGTGAAATTAAACTTTTTCCCCAATTTATTTCTTAAAGCCTAATTTTTTTCTCCTTATTACTTTAGTAGTTGGGCATGGTTTTCCTCTCCCATGATCTTTCTCCTTATTCAACATAGGATCACCTATAAATCCTATATCTGGTGTCTATTTCTCAATTCGTCAAAGGTGTTGGATAGCTCATGGTAAAGCTAAACCCACTCATACCTCTTATCTATGTTTTCCTTCGAACCTGTTATACTATTTATGTGAAATATAATTTTCCCTATTTTCAATTCAATGTACCATTTTTCATATTTCTCCCAACCTACATAGAATTTGAGGTTTATATCGATCAAGGCATCATATACAGCCTATATGTAGGTTGTCACGTCATTTTCCATTTGAGTTCTGATGTTTCGTAATTATGTTGTTGTTCTGCATGCCATATTTTTTTTGAGCAACCCAATTATATTGATTTCTTAATGAATAATTTATCATTGGGTCTTCATGCATTCCAATTGGTCCTTTTTTGGTATGATATAGGTCGGTTACCATGTTTATGGACACCCCATAGGTGTGCTAAGTAAATTTCCCCTTTTTAGTAAAAGTGAATGTTCATGATTTGTCTCTTAAGAGTTCAGATTATATTTTTATTTTAATTTACCTTGTAATATAAATTCTTGATTGATCCATGGTTCCCTTCCCTGTGTTTGGACATCCTAGACTTGGAATTTTCCATGTAGGAAATTTCTGTATTGGGCATGTCAACTCTTTAAAGACCCTTTTATCCTCATAAATGAATTTTCTATTTTTTAGTGAATTTAATGGATTGAATTGAATTTAATAAAATTATCTTGATGGAATTCCTTGTTTAAATGAATTAAAAGGATTTAATTAATGAAATATAACATATGGTGAAATCATGTTTTTTTATTATGCCTTGATAAATGCTCATCTTGAATTATAATGCTTTGAAAGGGAATTGAACTTCACTAATAAGAAATATGATAGGTTTTACAACATGTGTTATGTGTTAAACCTAAATATTCCTTATCAATATTTAATGGCATGGTTATAATGGAACATGAGAGGTAATTCCTCATGTATTAAATTGTAAATATTATTATGCCTCGCTTATATGTTTATGGGATGAATGAACATGATGGATGGGAGGTAATGCCCCATGCCAGTTATAATTATAATTCACCTTTATAAAGTTTGTGATATGATGGTAAGGGATTTTTGAGAATTGAGATATAACTCTCCCTTACATCAAGTGTTGAGTATGGTGACTCGCACCACTGATACTATATGGTAGTTGGGCTTTAGGAGACACATTCCATGATTAGAGTGTTTCCATGGTCGCTCAATCGCCATCTCGAGTGTTTTTTCATGATGCCTCTCACTCTTATTTGGATGTAGGGAATGTACCCTTTTTCATGATCTTTTAGGCTCCTTAGACTAGTGATGGATGTCTGAGTTATGCCCTAGTCCATCCAACACTAGTATTCCAGGTATATAGCTATTAGGTGTCCACACGCACTTGGTTCATATAGGTGGATGAAATATAGAACAAAACTATATATATATATATTATTACTAATTATATATATGTATATATTGACATGATTAGACAATACTTCCAGTAATGGGATGAAGAAGGTAGACTCACCATGTGTCCCAAAGGAACTTGAGTGAGGTGGTATTTATTTCAGCATTGTTTTACTATTATGATTATACCTATACACTTTTTAATTATGATCACTACTTGGATTACACATAGACACTGTTGGTGGTGGCCTACTAAGATTTTTATCTCACACCCTACTTGGGACTCCCTTGGCACCCAATATTATTATCTGTTTATAGGTGTTGATAAGGGAAAGGGCCCTTATACAGGTTTAAGATATGTATTACCTATAGTTGGATCTTATGAGATGAGGATGAAGCATGAGTTTTAGAATCTAGTGAATCATCTTTTGTTCTTTTTATTCTTTTTTAAAGGTCCCTTATACAGGTTTAAGATATGTATTACTTATAGTTGGATCTTATGAGAGGAGGATAAAGCATGAGTTTGAGAATCTAGTGAAGCATATTTTATTATTTTTCTTCTTTTTTATATCATGATTTATTTCATTTTTACCTATTCCCTTTTTTGTATCATCATGCCATACATCATGTATTGACACTGTATCAGTGGATTTAGGTTATATTATTAGTTTTTCAGTTATTTATTCTTCCACTATTTATCTTCATACTTGTACAGTCTGTTTGTTTATGATTCCATAGTTTAATAGTTTTTTATGTTCATATATGATTCTACTAATATTTATTATTGGATGTATCTGATGTGCTAATATTACATGAGGTAGTCTCCCAATTTTACAACCTTTACTCCCTTGATGCTAGTTGGTAGCCTACAGCATACAAGGATGCATGCTTGAGGCCATGTGACCCACCAGCTCAGGACATTGGTGAAGTGGATTCCCGGGTTGGGACATTACAAAGTGGTATCAGAGCGGTTCCATTCTTTCTTTAATAATTAGAGAAAATAGATTGTAGATTGGTAACACTTGAAACTTTTTCATAGGTCGTGATTGGGCATCATGAACCTATGATTGGGGTAAATGCAGAGTTTCCTGAAATATAATTGTTGTTCTTAATTTTCCTATTACTATTGATATGACTTCACCATTTGGTGACACAATTACTTTGTGATGTTATTGATATTGCTATTATTGAAATGAGATCCTTTTATAATGAACTGTTGAAATGAGGTCTTTTCATTAGATCATGCATCATCCTAGGCATAGTATGGTTAATACGCCATGCATTTTTTCATGCCACGTGTATTTTTAGTGTGCATTTTCCTATTTCATATTGATTATGCCTTATATATGTATTGAATTGTTCTAAAACTTCTAGAAGGTATTGGAAAACATAATTGATATATAAAGTGCATGCATTAACCTAAAAGTGTTTTCCTGAATAGTTAAAAGTATACACCTTAAGTATTCAATTATGGCATGTTGATGTATAGATCATCGACCACATGATATGGAATGTGTTATGTTGTGGGTAAACTAGATTCCATGTTTTAGTTTATAATGAGTATCATACCTTATGGATCAAAAAATGGTAAACCGTATTATTCAACCATTTTAGTTATTTAAAGGTTTTACCAAGAAAATATTTAAAATGAGTATGACTTTTAAATTACAAAATTTCATCTTGTATATATCTAACATAGAGAGATAGACTTGAACCCAGCCTTAGTAGTGGGTAGTGGGTATCTCTTTTGTTCTTGTGGAAATTATGGTATATTCTAACATCTAGACCTGACTTTTGAAGTAGGCATAGAGGCATGATCATTCTATAGTAATGATTTACTCTTGTCCTAGTTTCTTATTTGTAATCGTTTTAGTTTCTTAAATCTCTTCTAAGACATTTATTTAGAATTTTAGCATTATGTCTCTATGTAGACCTCTAGTTGCATGCCCTGAAGGAAATGAGGACCATGTACCTAAGGTGGTGGGTCATGAGCCACCAGTAATTCATCCTACATATCCCCCTATGGATCCTCTTTAATTTTCTTATTTGGTGATGATTCCCAGTTACAAGAAGGGCTCCTTCTTATGTTGAAGTCTATGTAAGGTGTAGTTTGACTTGCCTCTAGAATCATAGAGTTGAATCATGAATTTGCATAGCAGAAACCTCCCAAATTTTCGGGGTATAGTGGACCACATGCTTCAAGGTATTGGCTTAAGGAATTTTTATCTATATTTTATCATCTCAAGATTCCTCCCTATAGGAGGATCAAGATAAAAGCTTATATGCTATGTGATTCGGCCAAAAGATGGTGGAACATAATCACCTTGGTAGAGCGGGATAAAGATATGGTATGGGATGACTTTTAGAAAATATTATACTACTACTTATTTACCCACACTATGAGGGATAACAGAGCTAGAGAATTTATGAACTTGTAGTAGGGGATCATGTTAGTTATGGAATACTCTTCTTATTTCATAGAGCTAAATCAATTCAATCACACTATAGTTGTTGATGATCTAATGAATTCTAGGTGATTTGAGGATGGACTGCTATATGAATTTCAATTTCAGGTCAATGTACTCAGGTTGAATATTATTTCTTAAATCTTCAACCTAGACCTAATCCCAGAATGGAATTTGGGGGATTATGAAGTTGCGAGCCATGGAGGTTTGACACCAAGGGCTATCAGTACTTCTTCTTATAGGTAGAAGAGGCACTTTGAGACTACTCATGGTGGTGTTTGAGGTAGTGGTAGTCAGGATTATGATTATTAGTTCCAAGAGAGAAAGCTTGCTCAGGGCAGTGAGGTAGTGACTTAGGGCCGCTATATAGGCTAGTTGCATGTAGTCCAACATATTCCATAAGAGCAGAGCACCAAACCTTATAATATATGAGTTACTATTCTTATAGTCTCCACTTTAGTGTCTACTTTAATTGACTCGGTCGAATCTCACTCCTTTATATCTAAGACTATAATGGGACGTCTGGGCCTCAAGATCGAACATTTTCATGGATTTATGATATTAGATTTGTCATTATGTATCCAATTGGAGTGTGTTCTCCGTTGGAAGGGTTGTATCTTGATATATTTTTTTACCTTTTCATGTGGAATATTTATATCCTTGACATTATAGGATTTGATGTAATTATCAGTAACCACTACCATGATTAGATGACCTCT
The DNA here is from genome assembly GCA_963277665.1 of Viscum album. NCBI lineage: Eukaryota > Viridiplantae > Streptophyta > Magnoliopsida > Santalales > Viscaceae > Viscum > Viscum album. The sequence continues at coordinate 2,040,027,196 of OY728148.1, forward strand.
TTTATCAGCTCCGAAGAGAGAAGTTGTTTTAAAAGATAGATTTGAGTTCGGGCTATCAACCAGGTGTGTGTCAGAACTTCAGACACACCTCATATGGATTTCAGGAGTATGTATGGTGTATACAATTACCTGGTTATTCCATTCAGACTCATTAATGCACCTGATGTCTTCATGGGTCCTATGAATCAGGTTTTCCACCCATATTAAGATTCATTTGTGGTAGTTTTTGTTAAATATATCTTGGTGTATTTATGCTCCATAAATCACCACACAACCCATATTGAGATCATTCTGAATATACTAAGAGAGAGTAATCTCTATTCTAAGCTCAATAAATTCCACTTTTGGATCTAAAATGTCCACTTCTTTGATCACATCATCTCAGAGTCAGGAGTATCAGTAGACTTAGAGAAAGTGAGAGTTTTAGTTTCCTGGGAGCATAATAATAAAATCTTTGACATTAAAAGTTTATTGGGTATATTAGGATATTAAATATTTTTTATCCAGGATTTCTCAAGCCCTATAGTGTCGTATATGGTCTTGAAAAAGAAGGTTGTGAAATCCATATGGTCTGAAGCATGTAAATATGTATTTCTAGAGTTTAAGGGTAGATTTACTTCAGCATCGATATTGATTCTACTGAAGCATGGTAGGGATTACACTATATATTTTAATGCATCAATTATCATAATTTGATCTATTTTGATGAAGGATGATTGATTCGTCACTATGGGTCTCATCAGTTGAGGCCTCATGAGTGTAATTACACAACACATGATCTCGATCTCACTGCTATTGTGCAAGCCTTACATTGTCTGAGACACTATCTACTTAGAGAGTGTTATGCGGTATTCACATAACACAAAATCATCAAGTATATATTTACACAATGAGATCTGAATCTCTGATAGTTTGGGTAGGTTTAGTACCAACATTTTATTGATTTCAATCTTTCCAACATGCCTAGAAAAGTAAATTCTATTATCGATTCTGTGAGTAGGAATACTCGGAAACAAGATGTACATGGAACTAGTGGTGAATTCCATATTATTGGATTATTTATAGAGATTCACATTGAGGTTTAGTAGAACCATAATCAGACTATCCTCTCATCCTTAGTAATGACTTCTTCACTTCTATAACGGGTAAGAATGAGGCAGTTATTTGATCCTAGATTCCTTTTCCTAAGTAAAAATGTTTAACATGATGATACATATTATGTTTGGACTATGGATAGGGATGATACCTTATTGATCCATGGTCATGTATGGGTCCTAGAAGAAATTAGAGAGGATTTGATGTGGGAATTTCACACCTCAACATGTGCAGTTCTCCCTAGTTTCACCAAAATGTATCGAGATCTATGACACCAATACTGGTCTTCTGGTATGAAATGAGATATTTCAAGCTTCATCACTTGGTGTCCCACCTGTTAGAAATTGAAGGAAGAACATCATCAATCGGAAAGGATTCTACATCCATTGTCCATTCCTGAGTGGAAATGGGATGATGTTTCAACGGACATCATGATTGATCTACCTAGATCACCTCATGGAAATGATATTGTATGGATTTTCATTGATTGTTTGAAGAATTTTATGCACTTATTACCTATGCAAGATACCTTCCTGTTATATGAGATAGTAAGGTTCTACATCAAAGAGGTTGTACATCTTAATGGAGATCGTATTTATATTTTATGTGATAGATATGCTCAATTTACATCCTGGTTTTGGAAGGGGTTGCATAAGACCTTGGGTACAAAGGTGCTTGTAAGAATGGTCTGTAATCAATAGATTTATGGGTAGATGGAGCATATGATTTAGGTGTTAGAGGAATTTCTCTATGTATGTGTCCTTGTTTTTCAGTGTTCCGGGTAGGAACATATTCCCCTAATTGAGTTTTCATACAAAAATAGCTTTCATGATACCATTGAGATAGCTCCTTATGATGCCTTATATGATAGGCCTTATCGCTACCCAATGTCCTGGATAGAGGTAGGTTAATCACCTATGATTAGACCACATATCTTACAGTAGACTGCAAAGAAGGTCCAACTTATCAGAAAGTCTATGTTGACAGCTCAATCGAGATAGTAGTCATATTCCAATAGATACAGGTCACCTCTTGATTTCGATATCAGAGACTAGGTTTTCTTGTGAGTCTTTTCCAGGTTGGGGAATTTATGTATTCGGAGGAAGGGTAAGCTCTCATTGAGGTTTTTTGGTTCATTTGAGGTTGTAAACCAGATCGGACCAACGGATTACCAATCAACACTACCTTGGAGATATCGGTCAATGCATGATGTGTTTCACGTATTTGAGATTTTTCAATAATATGAAAACCTAACACATATCTTTTATCTTAATGAGGTTTATTTTGATACTGATGCTTCATTCAAAGAGTATCCCTTTAGTATTGTTGATCAGAGTGTGAAGACACTCTAAGAAAGATCAGTCCATATGGTATGAGAACTATGGCAGCATGTTCGATTGTTGGATGATACCTGAGAATATGATGTTGATATATGAGCTCAGTGTCTAAGATATTCTCTAATGATACCTCTTTAACCTCATAAGGACAACTTAGGTGTGAGTTTATTTATGGAGGAGAGGTTGTAATGACCCATATTTTCAATGAATTTATAAATCATTAGTTTTTATAATTTGAATTCCTTAAATTGTGTTAATATTTATTTCTAATAAATTAACCAAGGTCCTGGGTGCGTCTGACACTCGTTCGGAACCCAGAACCTTGAAATTGGAAAAAAAGATAGGGCCATACGATTTTTCTGCAACCATGTGACCTAGGGTGCATGACCGTGCATCCGGTTGGAGACATGGGAAAAATCCCATTTCACGGTTTGTACACAGTTAGTCAAATCATGTGCCTAACCATATAGGTTTACCCTTCTATATAGATAATTGTGGATGGTTGGTTCATGGTTTGACTAATTGTGTACCTAAACTATGTTCCCCCTAATTTTGTGGTGAAATTACACTTTTCCCCCATTTAATTCTTAAATTCTAATTCCTTTTTCTCCTTCTTCCCCAAATGGTAGGGTTTGGTTTTCTTCTCCCATGATCTTTCTCCTCCATCAACCTAGGATCATCTTTAACTCCTAGGTTTGGTGTCTATTTCTCAATGCATCGAAGGCATTGGATGGATCAAGGTAATTCTAACCACACCCATACCTCTTATCTATGTTTTACTTTGAATATGTTGTGCTATTTTGGTGCATGCTCAATTGCCCTATTTTTATGGCATTGAACTATTTCTCATATTTATCCCAATATAAATCAAATTTCTGGTCGATATTGACTGAGGAATCGTCTAAGGCCTTGAGGTAGGCGGTCATGTTGTTTTCCATTTGATTTTTTATGTTTCGTAATTATGTCATGGTGCCACACGCAGGCTTTTGTTGAGCATACCAATTATATTGAGTTATTCATGTATAATTTATCATTATTACTTCATGCATCACAATTGGTACTTTTGTTGTTAGTTAGAGGTTTTTTCCTTGTTAATAGACACCCCATGTGTGTGATATGTGAAATTTACCCTTTTTGGTAAAAGTGTATATGCTCGATTTGTCTCCTAAATGTTCAGCTTAGATTTTAAGTTGAATTTCCCTTATAATATGAATTCTTGATTGAAACAAGGGTCACTTACATGTGACTGTCCATCCTAGACATGGAATTTCCCATGTAGGTAATTCCCTTATTGATTATTTCACTTATTTAAAGACCCTTTGAGCATCATAAATGAATATGCTATGTTTTAGTGAATTTAATGGATTGAATTGAATTGAAAGGATTAATATTTATGGCTTACCTTGTTAAAATGAATTAAAAGGATTTAATGAATGAAATATAAGGTATGGTGAAACCATGAATTTGGATTATACCTTGTTTAATGCTCTCTTGAATTGTAATGATTTGAAAGGGAATTGAACATGATTAAGAGATCATATGAGAGGGTTTCCCTCATGTGTTTTGTTTTAAACATGAATATGACTTATCTATATTTAAAGGCCCTGATAGAATGGAACATGAGAGTTAATTCCTCATGTATTAAATTGAAAATATGATTATTCCTCACTTATATGTGTATAGTCTAAATGAACATGATGGATGGGAGGCAATGCCCCATGCTAGTTATAATTATAATATTCCTTTATAGAGGTTGTGATATGATGGTAAGGGATTGTTGAGCATGGCGATATCACTCTCCCATACATCAGGTGTTGATAATGGAAAATCATGCAAGTGATACAATATGGGTGTTGGGCGTTATGCACCACATTCCATAATTAGAGTGTTTCCATGGCAGCTCACTCGACATCTTGTCTGTTGTTTCATGACATGTATCACTCTTCATGTGATTTAGGGAATGTACCCTTTTTCATGAGCTTTTAGGCCCATTAGAATGGTGATGTATGTCTGAGTTACACCCAAGTCCATCCATCTCTAGTATTACAGGTATATATCCATTAGGCGTCCGCATGCAGTTGGTTCATATAGGTGGATTCCATGTAGAACTAAACTATATATATATATATACTAATTATATATACATAGTTACATGATTAGACACTCCTACTGACTATGGGTTAAAGCTAGTAGATTCATCAGGTGTCCCATAGGAACCTAAGTGGATTGGTTTTTATTTCATCATTGTTTTACTATTATTCGTATACATATACACTATTTAGTTATGATCACTACTCATATTACACTTAGACACCATTGGTGGTGGCCTATTGAGATTTTTATCTCACACTCTACTCGTACATCCCTTGGCACCGGATAATATTATTTGTATATAGGTGTTTATATGGTAAAGGGACCCTCTATAGGTTGTTGATACATATTTCTTATATTTAGAGCTTAGGATAAGAGGACCGAGCATGCGCTCGAGATTATAGTGGAGTATATTTTGTTATTTTTGTAAATTTTTTATAGCATGATTATATTAATATTCCTCTATTACCTTTTTTGTATCAGGATTCCACGTATCATGTATTGAAACTAACTTAGTAGATTTTAGTTATATTATCAGTTGTTCATTTATTTCTTCTTATGATATTTATCTTATTACTTGTACAATATTTTTTTACACTTCTACGGTTTAATAGTTTTATATGTTTGTATATTCTTCTTTTATTATTAATTATTGGATGTATCTAATATACTACTATGGAATGAGGGTATAGTCTCCCCACTATTCCACCTTTACACCCTCGCTTCTAGTTGGTAGCCTCCGGCGTGTGGGTTGGTGCGCTTGAGGCCATGTGACCCACTGGCTCAAGACACGGGTTAAGTGGATTCCTAGGTTGGTACATTACAACTCGTGTTAACACAAAACCCTTTTACCCAGATTCTATTAATTCAAACAAACATCCCTCCATAAACATTGTGTCATTTTTTCAAATAATGGCTCTCCATCACCGAACAAGACTTGTCCACTAAGGATAAAATGAAAAACTCGTAGAGAGAAATACCTAGAAAAAGATAGGGTCTTACAATATATACTATAGTTATATGGAGATTAAAATATATACATAACATTTTATCTCACCATTTATTCAAAATAGATGTTTACTATTGGGTCCTGCATAGAAAAATTTCAAGGATTGACTGCTCACACTATGAAACCCACTTGAGTAAGATGTTTTATTTGTGTTTAAATCATGTTTACATTTAATTATTATAGAAATAATATTCATGAACACTAAAGAAATGTTTTTAAGAGGATTTTTCACTATTTATAATTAAATATAAAGATGAAGTATGATGGATAGAAAACATATGTTGAAGTGTTATGGATAAATGAATAAAAAAGATTCTTTAAAGTAAGAACAATCCATCCAAAGAATATTGAGATTTATTGATACTATTATCACTTATAAATGACTTTAGACAATGTATTGTGTTGAATTTATGTTTTCTTATAATTCTAAGATGTTTTAAAATAAGTCTAAAAATGTATGTATTTAATGTGTGTTTAAGAATTCAATAAAGTCGTGAACTCTTTTAGAATTTTTAAAGTTAATTTGAAACTATCTAGGGTTGATTTGAATAATAATTATGAGAAAATAAATAAGGATTGAACATAATAAGGTTCATTTTAGGTTCATAAAGTAAATATTAAGGATTACCCAATACATCCCAATATTTTTTTAGTAATTTTTAATGATTACACAACATTTTTAATGGTTAATTTATAACATCATATGGATAAATATAGAGGGAAAGGAAACCTAAAAATTCTTACTAAAATGTTTTTAAGGTTTAAAAAATAATCATAAGACTGAATTAAAAACCACAAGTATTGTTCTATGTATATTTATTATGTTTTATAAGGAGTTCATAAGGTTCATTAATAACTTCATAAGATTTAATTAACCTTATGAAATTAGTGTGGTGAAAATTTTAAACATGTTCTAGAATAAATAATTCTAATGATATTTGATAATATAATGTTATGAGGTTCTATATTGATTTAATATAATAATTAAATTTTTGAATTTGTTTTAAAAAAAATAAACATATTGATTAATATTGAATATTGTAAATAATATTCATTGTGATAAGTATGATAAAAATATAAGAACCACATGTGATGTTGAGGGGAACACCTGACTAATGTAGGTGTTTCATATCAATTCAATTCACACTATAAAAATATTTCCTTGTTGTAGTGAATGATGAAAATATAGATTATAGGAGAGAATTTTTTCACAACATTTGGATCCATGATTGATAGTGTTATTCCCCATGTTTTTCTGTACATATGGACTTTTATTGAATTAAATCAAAGTTTTTTGGAATGATTACAATGGTGGATATCAAAATACTATGAAATATCCATCAAAATCTATTTTTAGACATTAGAATAAATAAATGAATGAATTTAGAGTGTCAATGACCTATTATTGATGAGTAATTTTAATTATAATTAATGGGAGAACATGATATAAATTGTATACATAGTGTAAATACATTCTTCTATCAATGTAATGGTGAAAAAATGAATAAATTAGAAGAAGTGTGCAGTATATAAAGGATAAATAATATTAAATGTTTTGAGAATAGTGGGAGGTGACTCTTGTATGATGAAGAGGAAGAAATATATATAATCTTCAGTTTTTGTGAAGTCTTGATCATGTATATAAAGTATTTATTATCTGGAAATTTTATTTATTCTCTTGATGCATGATCTTAATAGTTTAATTCCATCTCTTATAATAGGTTCACGGTCATAACTTTAGTTATGGATGTTTTTATATTAATAGGTCAATTTTTTTGTGTTACATAAATATCAAAACACGAATTAAATTAAATCATATGATCAAGATGAATACCTCATTAAAATTTTGTTTGTTTTTATTTTCAGCATCATTATGAGAATTAAGAGATAAATTTTGAATAATCATGAGCGTAGAAGGATTTTTTGTAAATATATGAACACCAATTTACCCACCACCCTCCCAGTGTTGATCACCTATAGTGTGGTCATGAAAATTGGTATCAGAACCATTGTACTATCTATTTTTCTCTAAATATTGTGACATTAATCAACAAAACTCAATTTATAGTAATTTAATCCCTACGTTTGGCGTAAGTTGGTTTGATATTTAAAATAAGATAATAATACCCTATTATCTATCTTAAGGACTATATACACTCAAATCAGTCTAATATGGATTCACATTATAGAATGATACTTCAAAATACTCCTTGATTTATAAGAAATATATTCAGAGAGATTGAAATTTTATAAATGAAATTATGTCTTATTTATTAGAAATGTAACATAAAATTGATATTTCTTAAAGAATAAATAAAATCATTTGGAAAAATATTTATGGAATATATAAAGTAAATAAAATGGTAAAATAAGTTATGTTACAAATTAGAAAACATCATTTTGATTTTATTTGAATAAAGAGAAAATTGTGGAAGAGTTTTTCAAATGCTTTAACATGATCGTGTGTTCCATTAGATGGTATAGTGAAACTCTTGAATACTCAATTATTGTTAAGAAACACATGATGATGCATTCTAATAAGTATGATTTTATGATGTCAGTTATTGAAGATTCATAGCTTGTGGATTTCTTACTTAATGAAATTCATATTTCTCTCCATAATTTTTACATGAGGAGTAGAGAAGTTCACATTATCATTGGAAACATATAAAAACAATTTTGTTTGATCTAGATTAGATGAACATTTTCCTCATGGAAAGGCATGACCCTTTCAATGGTATAGAGATCTTGTCTTTATAAATACATGGTGATATATAAACTTGTTTAATACATCATGGTGTGCTTATTTCTAGCTTCATTGATCAAGAGCATCAACCCCTCTATGAGGAACATTATTTGGAGTGAAAACATCTCATAGAGGAAAGTTTTCACATAGAATTAGAAGCAATGTTTAAAACCTTACAAACTTGGGGGGATGAGAATCAAAAACCTAGAAATGTTCAATCAATATCTCCAAGCACAATTCATATGGAATATTAACAACAATAGATAAAAATCCTTGTAACTTCTCAAAACTAGATTTCTGGAGTGATTGAAATAAGGAAAACATCACCACATGGAATCCTCAATATTTCATGTATTGAAAACCATGTTTGATAAGGTGTATAGAAAATCTCATGGGCTAGATAATGCCAACTACTCTATCATATTTTGGCATTACAGCTGGATGGGGGATCCCTTTTTGAATAAGAACAAAACCTCAGACTAACCTAATGATCCAAATATAATTATAAGAGATATGTTGATAAACATGGACTCCATCTTATATGTAATTAAATCTAACATATCAAATTATGTCTTCCTGACACAAGAAGATATCTTGGTTTGGGAATCATCCTGAGATAGTTTGCTGGACTCAAAAGCATTTTACACTCATGAGATGCAAGGAAATCCTAATTGGATTGGTGCATTCAACAATAGATGGAAGAAACCCTCTAGATTCTAACTCCTTTGGAGAATTTCCATCCACAAAGTTCCAGTTGACACATACCTTCAATATAGAGGTATTTATATTTTATCTAGGTGTGCCTTATGCCACCAACATACAGAAGATGTGGACCATATTTTCTTATGTTGTTAAACAGCTTCATCCCTATGGAAAGAATTGGTTGAACTGTTCGATCTTAAACCCCTACACATAGATATAATTGATAGCCTCCTACAGCAGGTTCAAAATGTCTATATGTATAGGAAATTTAAAAACCTATTCAGCATCTTTTTGGTAGAGCTCCTACATGTCATATGGAATGGGAGAAATAAAATCCATCCATGATCATTCACCCTTTATTATCCAGTCTTCCTTCATTGAAATTACAGTGGATATACAGAATTTGAACCAACTTCAAAATAGATATTCCAACAATTTTGTTTAGGATTTTGCTGTGATGAGATGCCTAAACATTCTAGGTAACTTACCTCCCCCTCGTGGAATGATTGAAGTGTTTTGGATTCCTCTATTTTTTTTTTTTTTTTGCTAAAGTGAAACACTGATGGAGATTCTAAATGGAACCCTGGTCTAGTGGTATTTGGGGATGTAACCAAGGACCACAATGGTGATGTTTTTGATTGTATACACATTCCTTGTAGACATTACACTACCCATTAATTGGATATTCTTGGTCTCATTAAGGATGTCTATATAGAGAGACATATAAATTGGATTGATGTTTGGTTTGAATGTGACTCTACTACTCTTGTGCAAGTGGTGAGGTTTGGAAATATGAATTTTTTTATGGATGATCACTACAAGATAGTCCATCTGCATTTCGAAGCTCTTCACAATGAACTACATAATGACTCGGGATTTTTGTGAATATAATGATCTTTCTAATGATCTCACCAAAAAAGGAGTTTCCAAATATGCTTGTATTCATGCTGATACACTCCCTCTTGGTCTTCTACATATTCAGAAAAAATACAAATATAAAATTCCTTCCTTTCCACTGGTCTAAGTTACCTTTTATTTTATAATAAGAGATCGTGAGCTCATTTTTCTAAACAATAGTGGAAAACTATTATAATGAATAAGAATAAAAGGAATATATTGTATTTTTTTAATTTTAAAAAACATTAATCAAATGAGGGAAAATAATAGAGATAAAATGAATTTTAATTTATTTAATTGTAGAAATGTTTTATATTTTATCCAATTTTCCAAGGAAAATTATAGATGAATTTTAAGATAAGGAATATACCAATAAAGAAACTAATAAATGATATTCCACAAATAAAAGTCTATCATAAGGAAATAAGAATAATTTAATTAAATCATATAGAAAAAAAATTATGTTAGTTGAAGAGGGTGTATAATACAATGATAAATTTTTTAATAATTATACATATCCTTGAGATTATTCTCAAATAGTTTGTTTGGAACAATAATAATAAATCATTAACACATGAGAAGATAACTCACAAATCAATAGTTAATATTTTTTAAAAGGAGAAACATCAAATGAAAAATATATGAAAATAGTAAAATAAATAATCTAAAATTAATTAGGATGTTTAATATATATGAATTATCTATATAAATAAAATTTATATAAACAACATAAATAACATATTATTAGAAAATTTTTTGTTAACAAATATTAATGAATAAAATTTTATACATAGAATCAATGAAAAATCATTAAAAATATAGCTCCTACTACAATACATGGGGATAAGGAAGTTGAAAAACTAAATATGAATATATTTTAATCTAATAAAAAATATAAAATCAAATAATATTAGGATAAATATATTTAATTAATATTTGAGTGTTCTAGAAATAGGCTTCAAGAACTATTATTGTCCAAGGAATTAAAATTGAAGATAAAAAACACTATGAAGGTTCCTCCATAAAATAAAAACATATGTTTACAAGAATTTAGTGGAAGAATGAAATCTGAATTATATAGAAAATATTATAAAATTTCAAAATCTACCTAGAACTATGTGAAAGGTAAGGATTCTGGAAACCAGTTCATGCCAATATAAGGGGTCTAAGAGAGGGATCTAATTATGAAATTGTTAAGATATAAAAATAAGTTGAAAACAATGATTGATAGTTACCCAATTAGTATTAATATTTCAATAAAAGAATATGTTTTATGGGATACTATTTGTTTTTAAGTATTTTTTGACACATGGCCTAAAATTATTGGTACAACATTTATTTAACAGGTCATTGAAGATAGAATGAATCAAGGGGGAGGAAAAAATAATATTGGTTGGAAGCTTATCAAAAGAAAATTCATCCCATATAGATGATCTATGTAAGGGGAACTTTTGATAATTTTCTTTAGAGTGCAATATAATGAGGTTGGGGGAAAATTTCCTCATTAAAAAATTAAATCCATAAATGCAATGGGAAAATTCAAATCAAAATGATTTCTATATAAAAAAGTAATAGGTTGAAAATTTTAATCTATATTATAAATGATAATATCAAAATTAATTTAGAGAGTATGAACAATGAAAAATGGATGAAACGTTTTTAGGAAATTTAGTTTATCGAGATCTGATGATGCAATGCATAAAATGAAAGATGATAAAACACTATTTGATATTGGAGTTTAAAAATATCTCAGTGTTAGCCCATAAATCTCCCACATTTGGATGGGAGTATTTTCATTAATACTCACTTTAATTTAATGGTAATTATTAAATCTTGTACCCCTTAATGTTTTATGGAGTTGTATGGATACCAATGTATCAGAAGCTGTAAGATGGATAAAAGCTATGAATTCTGAGATGGATTCCATGTATCAGAACTAAGTCTGGGTTCTGGTTGATGTTCTAGTTGATGTAAATCATGTTGGGTGTAAATGGGTATTCAAGAAGAAACTAGACATGGAAGATCAATTTAGTACCTATAAAGAAAGGCTACTAGATAAATGTTTTAAATATTATCAAGTAATTGACTATGATGAAACCTTTTTGCCAGTTTCCATGTTTAAATCCATAAGAATCATATTTTCCATAGTAGCTTTCCATGGCTATGATATTTGGAAAATGGATGTCAAAACTGCATTCCTTAATGGGAACCTTTAGGAAGATGTATATATGACACAACCAGAAGGGTTTGTGACACCAAGTGATGTTAAAAGGGTATTTAATTTGCAGAGATCCATTTATGGATTAAAGAAAGCATCTAGGTCATGTAACATTCAATTCAATGAAGACATAAGAGAATTTGGTTTCATTAAGAATGAATGTGATCCATGTGTTTACAAGAATTTTAATGGGAATGCAGTCCTTATCCTAGTAGTATATGTTGAATACATATTACTTAATGGAAACAACATATTGGTCTTACAATATGTTAAGGAATGGTTGAACAAGTGCTTCTCTATTAAGGACTTAGGAAAAGCAGCCTACATTCTAGAGATCAATATCATTCGTGATAGATCCAAGAGGCTACTCAGACTAAGTCAAAGTACATACATTGACTAGATACTAAAGAGATTTAGTATGGAACAATCCAAGAGTGGATTGGTTCTAGTGTCACATGGTATACATATTTCCAAGAAAATGTGTCCCCAGACACAATATTAGAAAGATAGGATGAGTAATATTCTATAAACTTCAGCAATATGATCTATCATGTATGTCATGTTATGTACCAGACTTGATGTTGCCTATGCACTGAGCATGGTAGGTAGATATCAATAAGATCCAGGAGAACACCATTGGACAACTTTAAAGACTATCCTTAAAAATCTGAGAAGAACTAAGGATATGTTCCTGGTGTATGGAGGAGATGAGGAGATTATCATCAGAGGGTATGATGATAATGGTTTTCAGACGGATCAGAATGATCTGAAGTCGCACTCAGGGTATGTTTTATGTCTCAATAGAGGAGTTGTGAGCTGGAAGAGTTCAAAGAAGCCAGTTTTCGCTAAGTCTATAGTAGAGTTCGAATATATAGCATCTTCTAATGCATCCAAGGAAACCGTCTGGATTCAGAACTTTTTCTAGGATCTTGATGTAGTACCTAGCATTAAGGATCCCATTACATTATATTATGATAATATTGTAGTGGTGGATCTTGAAAATGATACAAGGTCACATCAACGGGCAAAACATATACTTTGAAAGTATCACCTCTTGAGGGATTTATATCAAAGGGGTGAGGTTTTAGTGAGCAGAGTGTCCACAGAAGAGAACATGGTGGACCCCTTGACTAAAGGCCTATCTCAACAGAATCGTGTACATCATGTAAGAGCTAGTGTACTGAAGTTTATTAGCAGTTGGATCTAGTGCAAGTAGGAGTCTGTTGGATTTGTTGCCCTAGAAACCAAATTCTTTTTACTTTATGATAAATTTGTATTTATTGTATGAATATTAATAAACTCCTTATCACATAATGATTGTTCTTCTGCATGACATAGTATGTGATAGTGTCCTAAAAATATATGTTGCACTAAAAGGTCACAGCGGATCCATACTATGATGAGATCCTGAAAGTGTCATGACACTATTCTTGAATATATGTTCCATGGTCAGATGATATCATTTTAAGGTATACGAATGATACAAGCTATCAGGGGTGGGGACTCATGAAACTTTGAGGCACCATCTCATGGTGTGCGCTCTGGGTAATATCCAGGAGGATATAATGAGAACAAGACCCGCCAGTACGAAATACACATTCATAAGTGTCATTGGATGTTCCTATCAACAGATGTGTGTATTGGTCCTTAGACTTTAAGATTATTATTAATGAGTATTATTACTCACACACTTAGATATATTGACTAAAACTGTGATGATAGATGTTCGCAGTGAGGTAGGATATGTTGGGTGTGTCATGAGTAATATTTCATTAATAAATAATGTGAGAAAGGATTTGTCACTTCTACGGAAGTAGATATCTCAGGCCCTTTTGTGGAAATGATATAGCCCAAGTAAATCTATGTCCATGGTATTCCCTAGGCAAGTTAAATTATGGGAATTCAAAGAATGAGAAATCGATCACATGGGTTGATGACAATTGCATGCAACCCACTTGATTAGAGATATCGGGAAAAAGAAATTATATTACATGGTAAGAATTTTTATGCAGTGAAATTTCTTTACGACATCAACTTATATATCTTGGGTTCCTTGACCCATTGCTAGACAGTAATCTTGGACTTTAGGAAAGCCCACCTAATGTCAACAAGAAAGCGGCCTAGAGGGTCACACGCTAAGTGTAGCTAGTATCTCAGTTAAATAATTTATTATTTAACAAGTTGAATAAATATTATTCATGTTTGTGGTTTAATAATTATTCAAGTATGTATGATCACATTTATTTCATCGCAAGTTATTCGAGAGAATATATTGCGGAAGAAATATGTATTTATCGTCGAATAATGCAGTTATATTTATTTAATAAATAAATAGTCATTATTCAAGGCTCAGTAAATATTGATGAGGATTGGCGGACCAAGTTATGGGTTTAGTGAGAAATAATATTAAATATTATTTGGTTAAATAATATTTAAATATAACGTGCAAGTTAAGCACATGTCATGGAAATAATAGCATTACTGTTATTATTTGACATGGGGTTCCACATGGAATAATAAAATAAGTAACAGTGCTTGTGATAATTATTTATTATTACCTGGTGAATTAAATTCTCTGTTATGTTATTATTCTTTAATTAGCCAAGGGGTCATTCAACCAGCTAACCAATGGTTGTGTGCACAAAATCCTTGGAGAAAAACTCTCGAGCCTAGAGAACTCTTCCCTCTCCAAGAATGTTATAAAGAATGAGAGATATCCTCCTCCTCCGGATCTAGTAGAATGCTTTGTAAGTGATTCTCAAGGTGATAAAAGACGAACATCACAAGCACAAGGATCTTCCACGCTAGTACTCAGAGACTCCTTCAGCGATGTTTGGAGATATGTGGACCATGTGTGGATCACCGCTAGAGGAATCCTATCCTTGGATTCTACATCAAAATGAAGCCCCACCTCAGACATGTGGTCTAATGCATCAACAAAGAAATAATCACCTTGGAGGTAATTCTTTAATTTAATTTAATTAATTATAAACAAAATATGTCAATACTCTCTTCCTGGCTATGGGATCTCTCCTTTATATTTTATATTTGATTCAATTCTGTGGATACTAACGTTTATCATCGTATTGATCCCAGAGTAATTATCGATCATGGTAATTTGTAAATTTGGGTACACGCCCATCCTACACTTCTGCTATGCCCAGAACCTATAATTTAGGCAAAGGTATCCCATTTTAGTTATGTCTTTCGACGCTTATCACCAGCCACTAGCCTATAAAGGCGGGCTTGGGGTAGTTGCAGATCGGACTTCCTCCAACCATACAAGCCCCGATGGGTCGAGTCATGATAATCTTCATGGTTTTTTAAAGGGGTTTTATGCTTATGTGGATTTCTCTTATCAAATTTGATATGTACAGATTCTTCCATAATTTTATTCCTTTTATTGAATACCCTATGTGATTTACGGGATGTAGAGTATCTAATAAAATTTCCTCCATCACTCTTGGATTCATATTTGTCTAAATTCTCTCTTTTTTTAGTATAAATACTTTTCAACCAAAAACTCTAAAGTAATTAACTTTTGGTTTTCTACCATTCCATAATTTGTAAAGGGTTTTCTTTAAAATTGGTCTAATAAGAACTATATTAATTATATAGAAAGTGGTGTTTATAGGTTCTATCCAAAAAAAAATCATACTCATTAAGAATGGTCTAGGAAAATTCTTGAAGGGTTCTAATTCTTATTTTCACTACACCATTCTGTTATGGGGTTATAAAAGTAGAAAAGTTGTGATTATATCCATGTTGTGAGTATAGAGATTTAATGTCCCAATTTTTAAAATCACGATGATGATCACTTATTAAGGTTTAATGGTAAGTCTACTAAGGTTCTCTGTGGATTTAGCATGTTTAGAAAAATATGAAATAACTTCACTTTTAAAATAAAATAAAAATACTCATGTATATCTTGAATAATCATCCACTATAACATAAGTATAATGTTTTCCTTCTAGACTAGAAACTCTAAAAGGTCCAAAAAAATCCATGTGAACCAACTCTAAATAATTAGAAATTGAAACTTTTTTTTTTGAAAGATATTTTTTATTGCTTTTCATTTTGACCAGGATTATAAACTTTGTCTCTTGGGGATTCTAGTTTAGGAAGATCCTTGACTAAACTGTTCCTGGTTAGCTTCCTAAGTGAGTGTATATTTTAATGGCCTAGTATCCTATTCCAAATTCAAGATTCTTTGTGAAATACACTTAAAAATAAATATTTTGAGAAAATAAAGAATTTAAATCAACGACATAACATTAGTATTTCACAAGGAAATAAAAACTAAAAAATGATTGGAATTATAAATTTTATAGGCATTATTCTCAAATTTAACATGATAACCATCATCACATAACTTTGTTATGCTAAGAAGATTATACTTTAATCCATATAAAAATAAAAATTTAGAAATCAAAACTTACTGATGTGACCGAGTCCAATTATTCTTCATTTTGTATTATCACTAAAGGTGGTATGTACACTATTGACTTTTATTAGGTTCTTTAAACATGAGTAGTTACCGATCATATTTATAGAACAACCATTTTCTAGATACTATAAGTGTTTACTAGTACTCTTCAGGCATGTTTACTATAGAAAAAGGTTGAACAATAAATGATTTCGATGCCCTTATTTTCCTAGGTCCAAAAATGTTAGTAATAAGAGTTTTAGAAATCCAAAAAAAATAACTAGTTTTCCATAATTATACCTTGGGATTTTTTAAATACAAAACTTTAATAAATACAATATAATTAGAAATATTTATATAATTGATGGAATTATAACTAGGTACAAATTTATTTTTATAAATTTTCCTTTGTCCAGGTTGGTAACCAATTCCTATAGTGTATTTAAGAGTAGTTTGCTTACCAAGAATCTGGGTTAGAATTTTTCTACTGTTTCCGACACTTTTGATGGGGCATGCACATCCGTTTGTCGAGGACGCGCATTTTTTTCCCTGTGTTCCCTCTTTCTAAAGGCGGGCAGTATCCGTCGCTTATTCAGGGACGTTTCTCCTTGATCGAAATGGGATGATGGGATGTCGAT
This sequence comes from Viscum album, assembly GCA_963277665.1. NCBI lineage: Eukaryota > Viridiplantae > Streptophyta > Magnoliopsida > Santalales > Viscaceae > Viscum > Viscum album. The sequence goes on from OY728148.1 coordinate 2,040,044,355, forward strand.
TCTTCCTTCCGTGGATTCCTCCTCGGAACCCATCACCTAGTCCGGGTCTCCCTTATATACTTAATACATTTTTCGTGAAACTCTTCCCAGTGCCATATCTTCATGGACACCGGTTAATTACACTGCTTCTGTTGGGACATTCCAAGGGGTCCAGTCAGGGCAGCAACCTTCAGTCGGGGGAGTAGTCACATTGGGCATCACTGGCGTGTCTGGATGCTGGAACACTGACGCATCTGGGTTTCTTCCCCTTATTATAGGGTTCCTCAAGGTCATGTAATCCTGAGGCATCCCACGTCGGATGCAGTGAATTATATGCCATAGGCATGTATCTAAGGTTTTCCCCAGCTTCTCATGTTTAACATAGGGTATGTCGCGAGTTTAACATCTAGCGGAGATGGATCAGGCTGATCAGAACACTAACTGGGGTGAATCAGATAGGTGTAATCCCTTTGGGGAACACTGATGTTGGGGCTAATTCATGGTTATTCACCCAGTTACTGCTAGGAGCAGTGAAGAGGTGAATTGGCATGATCACACTGGAATGTGGTGGCTCGGGTAAGAATCAGGATGGATGATGGGTGGTTATGTGAAGTGGATGGAGAATGTGATGGAGTCGACTTTGGGTGATGATGATGGTGGGATTGAGCCTCGAAGAGACTTCCTATGTATCCCCATGGAATGGAATCAAAGTCTGTGTAGTTCGGTGAACGTAGTTCATCTTTATAATGGCTTACCACTGGTTGGGGTTCACAATGGCTTACCGCTGTAAGGGGTTACAATGGCTTACCACTGAAAGGGGCTGACAACGGCTTACCGTTGAAAGGGGATGAACCTCGGGGTGGTTTCCTATGTACTATGTCTAAGAGATAGTGATCAAATCCTGTGTAGTTCCAGATGATGGGAACCAATGTGAAGGGGGTCGGAACCGGTGGGTTTTGGGCTTTAACCTCAAGGAGGTTTCCTACATGCCTTTCCTTGGCAAGGATCAAAGTCCATGTAGTTCGGGTGGGTGGATGCACTTTAACGTCGCGCAGGACAAAAGGGGGAATGTAGTTTAATGTCATTAGGAACAAAGGTGGTCCGACATGAAGGGGGTTCGGAACCAATGTATGTTGGGCTTGAACCTTAGAGAGGCTTCCTATGTACCTTGCCTTGGCAAGGATCAAAGTCCACGTAGTTCGGGGGGGTAGGGGTCAGTGAACCGATGCGAATAAGGAAAAGGGGTCCATATGGATGGTGGTATTGAACCTCATGGAGACTTCCTACGTACCTTGACTTGGAAAAGATCAAAGTCCTCGTAGTTCAGAATGGGGCTTGGTACACCGACATGAAGATGGTCAGGACCAATGGTTGTTGGGCTTGAACCTCAAGGAGGCTTCCTTCATACCATACCTTGGCATGGATCAAAGTCTATGTAGTTTGGGTTGTGTGTGGGGCTTAAACTATAGATTTCCCAAAAAGTATTTCATGGTTGATGCTTACTCTAATCTCACGTGATTCATGCTCGGTGTGAGAAACAAGAGGTATAAAAGACCTGACGATCACATCGCGAAAGGTGCGTCTATGGGGAGTGGAATGGAGCTTACGCGTTGAGAGGACCAAAGAAGAAATAGGTGCTTATGTGTGGTTTGTAGCCCAGGGAGATGGAGATTGGGACTTACTCCAGGATGGAGGCCCGGTGGTGAAAAATCCCAGTGGGAGAGGGATTTGTAAGGGAAGAAGATAGGAGGGTGTCGATGCCCATCCCGCCCTTCGTCAGCCTTTGTAACCAAGGAAGAGAGGAGGATAAAGGATGATACTACCTACAAGAAAATCTATGGGCTTACAAAAAGGTGGTTTCCCTTTCCCCATGGACAGATGCCACTCCAATAAAGATGATCTCATTCCATGTGAGGAAGGTTCACACTCCTGTGGAGACCAGTGGGCGTGCATAATGTCCAAGGTGGGGAACCCCGCATAGGATGCATGGGGGGAAGGTCACAGTTTAATGTCATGTGCTGAGGAAGATGGGTGCTTGGAAGTTTAACATCCATCATCACGGATGATGTGGGCTCTCTCTGCACCCCTAGGACTTATATAACCGGTACCATCTGCACCTTGGTGAAGAGAAGGGACAGGAAACGCCGTGACTAGGGGGTGTCGTGAGGTGATCTCATTGGGGGTCCATGTTAGCGTGGCTATGCGAAGAAGCAATAGATGTTAGCATGCATATACGAAGAAGCATGAAGCTAAGAAACACAATGGGAAGTATTTTCCAAGGGACTTTGAAATCACTTCGTGCAAATCTTGAGGGTCGCACGGGAAAAGTAATTGCAGAGCAGAGGGGTACATAGGCAGGGGCCTTGTGAAGCTCTTGTGCTCCATGTAATGGAGGGTACTTGCGAAGGGGTATGCTTCATGAAGTGGAGTGTCATAGCCTAAGGATAGGGCATAGGTTCATATAGAAGGTGCTTCATGAAGTGGAAAGGCACTCACAGAGTACTGCCTCGCGAAGCAAAGGTGCCTCGTGAAGCAAGGTGTTGTGAAGAATTTTTTTTCGCGAAGTATAGTGACCCTACCTTAGCATGTAGATCACGTGTATATGAGGGGTGTTTCACGAAGAATAAATTCTCCGCAATGAACTGGGTCCACTTGAGGATCCCCTTCCTTCGCAAAGGCCCGTGGGATTCGCGAAAGGCATCCCTATCGAAAGAGGGGGTTAAAACAAGGAAAAGGGGAGGCACTTTGCAGAGAAAAAGTACCTCGCGTAGCTCATAGTTTTCATAGCAGAGAGTGTATCATGATTCGGGAGCTAAGAAGTTAAAAGGTCATATGATCTGTATTTTGGCCTCAAGGGGAGCCCTGTATTTATAGGCAAGGGGCACCGTGAATCAGAGCTCGCTCAGCGCAAAGACGAAGCTTGGTCCGCGGCGGGCTCGTGAATGTCAAAGTCGTTCGCGGAGCATCCCACATCCTTGCTCTGCGCCGGGCTCGTGAACATCAAATGTGTTCACAGAGCTTCCCGCCTCCTTGCTCCGTGGTGGCTGCAGGGCCATGGGAGCTCCGTGTAAGGGCTTCATGAGGCAGCCTTGGAGGCTTTGGTATGTTCTTCTCCATCCCCAATTTTTGGCGCCACCAAATTCCCCCCCTCAGACGTGGAGCTGAGGGTCAATAAAGGGTCAAAGTATGAGGGTCAATTGCCAAAATCCCTCAGACATTCGCGATGCTGCCTCACGAAGAAGGTTCAGAAAGCAGGGAAGTGACGGGCCAGCTGAGCCCACCGCGGAGCTTGGTGTGATATGGACATGTCGTGAAGTTTCGAAGGTCGTCACCTATAAATAGGGGAGCTGACCACTCTTTTTTCCTTTCCTTTCTCTATAGATTTTCCTTTTAGCACTCTCGATTCGCGAACCTCCCACATACTCCATGATTTCTCTCTATGAATCGGGTCTTCTGCTTCGTGGTGCATAGCGAGTCTTTGAATTCGCATCGGAGTGCTTTGCGTCTTGGCGTTGCCTAGACGAGGCAGGGTTCTATGAATAGTATTTGCGAACACACTCCAAAAATGAGCTTCGATAACTGAAACTATGGATGATTGTTGCCTATGGACCAGTCAAATTTTCAATGCTCTGACAATATGTATAGTAGCACTCGGGTCGAATCCTCAGCAATGATACATTTTTATAGTCGGTAATTTTAGTTAATTGTATTCTGATTGGGGGATTTGTTTGCAGAGCTTATGAAATAGTTTATGGATGGTGTTTGATTTAACAAATTGATAAATATTGGGGTGAGTTCATCATTAGGTAGTTAAGCTTTTGATATCCTTGATCTTTGCTTTATATTGCATTAAATTAACACCCATGTCACAAGTTGACAATGATTGGAATTCCTAAGTGTTAAAGGTTTAATACAAGATTTAACTTAACTAGGATTATAATCTCAATTAGTAATTGATTTTGGTAGTGTATTTATGGTTACAATAATCCATGTAATCCATATGTTAAACAAAACAAGTCATTAATCCATGACATGCTAAGTTCAACATACACAATGTTAATTTGAAGAATATTCATTGAGCAAAATCTCTCAGTCACTTAACATACCTAAATTATAACTCACCCCGATGATATATTTACTCATCCATTTAAATTATTATTAATATTTTTATAATTATTATGATGATAAATTAATAATATAAGAAAAATAAAGGGATAAGAAAAGAGTTTTGTGTCGAACACACACACACGAACGATGATGAGAATTAAAAATGAACTTTAGATTGAATGAGAAAACAAAATAAGGGAAAGGGAATCAACTGTATTTAAACTATTTTAAGAACATTAATATTAAACTATATAATGTGGATGAGAATAATAGATATTGAAGAAGAAACTTTCATTAAAATAGAATTACAAAGAAAGAGACATACAAGATTACAATAATAAAAAACACAAAAGTAAATGAAAACAAAGAGAGGAGGGAAGGTATATAAAGTGAAAATTGAGTATGGAAGGTCCTCCCAAGCCTTTTTAAAGGATTTTTCCATTCCAATATGTGCTCCTATTTTCTAAAATTCCAACCCCCTTTGAAGGAGAGGATGGGGATGTATTTATAGCCAAGGAAGTAGACTGTTTGCATTCCCAATCTGTACCTCCACTTGCATCGCCATTTTGATAATTCATACATAAGGATATAAAGATATAATCTTCTTAAAAGTTTTATATAAATATATCCTCTGTATACTCTGAAATTTTTGAGACCATTGGTCTTAAGGATCCAACGTTATGGTCAGTTTATTAAATAAAGTTTAACTGTCCATTTCAATCCATACTTTTTAGAAGGTTGAAATGTGAATGGGTTTATCAATAGGAATATGCCTTCAAATCCAAATTATTTCTTCCAAATAGTCGTCCAAATATATATCCTCTTTCACACTACAAAATCTCATAATTATTGGATGATTACATCATGAGATATGTCATGAATACTATACGGATTTTATTTCCCGGCCAGAATGGTGGGCTGAGTTTAAATGAACCAGTTGGGCCTCTTGTATTTGGAGTTGGTCCTTGAAATGTTTATCCCACAATCCTTACATTTTCACCCTAACCTTTGAGGAGAGTGAATGAATTTTTACTTCTAGATTGATCCCAGTAATTAAATCTTTGTGGCTAGTCCATTTTATTCATAGATTCTGTATGCCCTCTTGTGTGGTCTATATGGGCCTTCAAATGGAAGAATTTTCCCATGATTCCTTCTAATGATATGTGATAAATTTAATAAGGAATCCTAAAAAACAAAAACCAAAAAATATTTATCAGTAGGATGATAGTTATAAATAAAATATTAAACTGACTCAATTGGACTACTTCTAAAAATGATCAAAATTATACTTAGTATTAAAACATTAATATTTCACACAAATTATATACATTTCATATAAAATAAGTAAAGGTATTATATAATAAGTCATGAAAATGTTAATAATATAAACTCCCCCACACTTAGCCTTGTTCATGTGCTCATGTGCAACAAATATAAAAACATGACAAAATAATTTTCACTCACCAACAAATATTAAAATTTTGTTTTCCCCAATTAGGGGAGGTTTAGACAATTTCACTCATCCATATTGAATTCCACCACAAGTTGTTACAGAAACAATATTCCAAAAACAATTCAATTTTTTCATGCTCAAATTCAGAAATGTAAAATGGTGGCCCACAAAACTTACTCATCTCAAGATGATATAATTAATTTATGGATCTTCACTCATTCACCAACCAAAAGTGAAAATCTTAGAGTTTGAAGGAGATCTCATCTTCCACTCCCTATCCTAAAGTGCTCAAAAATCAAGTGGTATTTTTAGGGGGTTTTATATGGATATGAGATGGTAGGAAGATGATATCCTAAAGATAGGAAAAAAGGGGGTAAATACCAACATGGAAAAAGCAATGCACGTTTTTTTTAAATGAGACATGAAAGGAAATGGAAACACATATTTACAAGGAAATGATTGTGTGAATAAAGTTACAAGAGAGGAAGAAAATTTTAATGGGATGAGAAGATGAAATATTTACAAAACACAAAACTTCTCCCAATGAAATAAGTGTTCTTTTCTCTTTTTTTAATTTTTCGAAATTTGAACTTGAAAAAGATCTCAAACTCATCTCCCAACCCATGATTGATATCCTCATGACACTAATTGTAATATTTATAACAAGATCAAAAGTTGAGGAAGAGTGATTTTTGACCCACCCAAGACACAACCCATTATTTTCATTTTTTTTGTTTTTTTTTTTATTTTTTGATTTTACTTTTATTTTTTTTAACACTTCTCAATAACATTTACAAAATTACATAAATGAAAGTACGTTACATTCCCCAAAACACACTTAATTACAACCTCTCCCCCACACTAAAATGGATGCTTTCCCTCAAGCATATGATAACCTAGTGAAATCAACAAAGGGTACCCAAAATGAAATCCATTCCCCCCACACTAAAATTTCAAAAAATTATGCAATGAAAATCCATGTTGATATTGGGTGGGAAATGGTATTGGGCTTGTAATGGGGATATCAAAGAAATGATTTTCGTAGGCTCGAAGGGGCTTTCAAAACGAGGATTAATGTAAGGGAAATGGGAGGCTATTTGGCCACTCTGATTATCACGTGGTTCAGAAAATGCCTCTATCATATTAATGCACACTAAAGTAGGAAATTCATCTCAAAGGTCCACAAACTCTGGATTTACAAATGGGGGTGAAAAAAACACTCATTTTGAAAATATGTCCATAGTTAGTCATGGAATGAAATCTAATGTTGGTTCTCAAGGTTGGCGAAAATCATTTTCCTAATCAAAAATTGAGTATTCAAAATTTGTTGGTTTTGACACAAAATTCTTTATCCAGAGTCATGATGAAAATACAAAAAAAAAATTAGATTAAAACATGTCTTTTGACTACCTGAAATGGTTAGACAAAATTTGAAAATTGGAAGGTGAGTAAGCATGACTCTTTTAATTTTTTTACATTTTTTTTTTGTTTTTTTTTAGTTTTTAGGTGTTTTTTTGTTTTTTATAAATACACACCCACACAAAAGAGAAAGAGAAAAAGAAAAGGGTTTGATAAATAAAGTGGTAAAAAAATTAAAGAGAGGGGAAGAAGAAGAAAGAGGTATAGAGAGGAAGAGAGAGAGAGAGTTAAAGGGAAAGAGGTGCCCCCCAGTTTGGATTTGGTGGGTTGTCATCTCTATATAGTGGTGGGTCGACTACAAAAGTTAGGGATTTGATGGAAGTTAATGTGGTTCTAGGATTGTGGGATGGTACCTGAAAAAGGAAAATCATTATTCATATAATGAAAAACTAAAAATAAATTAAAATTTCATAAAATTAAAAGAAAACATGGGTTTCCTCCCAAGAAGCGCTGCATTTATTTGTCTACAGCTAGAGAGTTGCAGTGGAATACCCATAGTCTGATGGTGGCCAGTGTATTTTCTCAACTCCATAGTGATTCTATAAAATCTTCTCCTTTGGGATGCCTGATTGTTCATTGGATAATTTATCCCCTTCCTTTATTGTGTGCTTGAAATTAAATGAAAGTGGAAAGAAAATATGACTATCCTCCCTTTGGTCTCCAACATGACAAATGATTTTATCCACAAAGTGATGGTTTTCTATGCTTCTAAATTCAGGAATATATCTTAATTATGATGTTTCATTTATGTAAGGATCAGATAACACAAAACCACAGTTTGAGATCCCAATTGTTTTTTACTCATTTATTTCATCACTTACCGATATAGAGTAATGAGGATCAGTGGAGTCATAAGACTGAATAAAATTTTCAATATCCTTTATTTCAATTTTGTTTGCCAAAGAATAATCAATTTTAACCTCACCAGTGATCACTTTATTAATTAGGGAATAAATCGCACAACATTCACTCTCATTGGGACAAGATAAACACATTTTTTTAGGTTTAACCTCACATATAATAGAATTTTCATAATCACATTTAGGAAATGATGAATGTTGAATAAACTGATTTGAATCAACAAATGATCATTCTAGTTCATTTTTTTCATTATCATCCAAGATGGAGGAGTGGAGGTAAGAGGCAAGATGAGATTCTAAAGATTTTTCAAGATCCTTTAGATCAATGGAGTTTTCATTTGTAATTTCAACATCAACTTCTCCATTTATGAATTGGTTGATGAGGATGAAATATTCACAAACTCCTATATCAGTAGAACAATAAGGACATGATGGATTGGGATTCAACACACTCTCAGAGAGAGTTTCAGAAGAATGGATATAGAATTCAGATTCATTCTCTGATGGGTATCTCATGGATTGAAAAATATTGAACTTGACTAGTTGGTCACAAAAATTCCATGGATAAGATGCCATCATGGACGTCAATTTTTGTTTTAGATGTCATAAGGAAAGGTCTTCCTAAAATCAGAGGATATTGGTAAGAAGTTGGCTCACCTTCCATGTCAAGGACATAGAAGTCAGCTGGGAAGATAAGATCATTCACACGAACAAGGACATCCTCAATTATACCCTTAGGACTGGCGGTGCTTTGATTGGATAACTGAATGACAACACCCATTTGATGTAAGGGACCTAGACCAAGGTTGTAGAAGATAGATTTGGGAATGACATTAATTGAGGATCCTAGGTCTATGAGTGCATCATCAAAGTTGGAACTTCCAATTTGGCATGGAACCGTAAAGGTCCCCAGATATGTTCACTTTATGGGAATAGGTTGTTGGGTGGAAACATTTTCAAAGGTCCTAAGTTGCTTCTTATGGGTACACAACTCCTTAAGAAACTTGAAATACTTAGGGATTTGTTTAATGTCATCTAAGAGGGGAATTTTCACATTGAAACGTCTAAACATGTCGAGCATTTCAGGATTAGGTTCAAAGGACTTCTTTGGCTTAGAAATAGCTTGAGGAAAAGGAATTGGGTTCCTAAGTGTAATGGAAGGAGGTGAGGAAATGGATTCAGATTCCTTTTCAATTTTTTGTTTCTTTTCATTTTCTATGTCAACATTCAAAGGGGGTTGGAGGACTTATCTTGAGGCATATCAATTTTCTTTCCTGATCTAAGTGCAATTGCACTTACATTACCCTTGGGGTTGGGTAATGGTTGAGCTGGGAGTTGGGAATAATTGGATGGTTGCTGCTGACTAAGGTGGGATGCAAGTTGACCAATTTGGGTTTCAATGTTCTTAAGTATGGAACGAGTGAAAGAGGCAAGATCTTCAACAACACTTTCCCATGGTTTCTTGGAAGAATATGATTGTCCCGAATTGTGATTTCCTTGATTTTGGTTCTTGGGAAAGTGATTGTATTGGTTTTGGAATTGGGAAGGCTCACTAGGATAATGGAATCCATGAGGAGGATTATTCCTTTGTTGTTGAGGAACAAAAGGATAAGGTTGTTGGAATTTACCAACACCTTGGACATATTGAAACTGGTTTGGGTTTTGAGGATGGAATTGAGGGGGATGAGAGACGGGATTACCATAACTCAATCCTTGGTTATAGGAAGAAGAGAAGGGCTCAGAGTGTGGTTGGGTGAAGTTTCTAATGAACTAACCTGATTATTGAGGGTTGGGGTTCCGCTGAGCATATGGTGCATTGAGCTCCATTGTTTTAGATGAATCATATTGATCCTCTTGAAGTTGTGGACATGTGTCTATTGGATGAGCTGGTGATTTATAGATTCCATAGTTTTTGACAGGTCTAGGAAACATTGATTGAGGAGAAGACGAGGTCGGGGATTTGGTAGCCACCGCTAGTTGTCGCACAAGACCTGTAAGTTCACTCATCCACTCTGTCATCTTGTTTGTCTCTATTGATTGATTCTTTGACTTGAGAATGTGCTCGAGTATGGAATTTTTATGTGTTCGCAGCCATGTTTCTTATGAGATCTCTTATAGCTGCATGAGTTTTATCAACAAGAGCACCGCCACTTGCGGCATCAATGAGGGTTCTCTCCATAGCCAATAACCCCTCATAGAAGTATTGGATCAAGAGTTGTTCAGGAATTTGGTGATGTGGGTAGGTTGCAACAAGCTTTTTGACATCTCCTAGTACTCATGGATTGATTTGTTTGGGAATTGATAGATACCACTTATTTCCTTTCGGATAGAAGCAGTACAAGAAGCAGGAAAGAATTTCTCTAAGAAGAGTTTCTTCATGTCATTCCATGTGGTTATGGAACCAGGAGGGAGGTAGTAAATCCATGACATAGCAGTGTCAGCTAGGGAGAAAGGGAATGCTCAAAGTTTGATTTATTCCTCAGAAACCCCTTGAGGCTTCATGGTTGAGCACACCACTTGGAAATCTTTAAGATTAAGATGTGGATCCTCACCGGCTAGCCTGTGGAAATGAGGGAGAAGATGAATCAAACTCGATTTGAGTTCGAAGTCATCCTATATGTTTGGATATTTAATACCAAGAGGTTGGTAATTAATATTAGGGGCAACAAGTTCTTTAAGTGTTTTTCCCTAGGATTGGCCATGTCTAATTCAATTGGTTGTACAAGGACATGTTCTTGAATGAGTTGATTATCCCTAATGTTCCTCCTAAGTTGGAGAAGATTTTGCTCAATTTCAGGGTCAAAAAAATTTTAGGGATTGCTTGGGAGGCTACGGGGCATTTAGAGAGATGTTGGAAGAAAGAGGAAGATGAGTTTTTCTTTTTATTTTTTCTTCAGTTTATGATTTTTATGAGAAGGCGGGTTTTTCTTTTTGTTTTTTTTATTTTTTTATTTTTTTATTTTTTTTTTGATTTTTTTTACAATAACCAGAAACTAATGACTACTTAAAGAACCATCTCTGGAAATGGATCCATTTTAAACACACGGACGATCGTCACCTATTGACCGGTCAAAGTTCTGATGCTCTGCTAATGTGTATAACAGTACTCGGGTCGAATCCTTGGTGATGATACTTTTTTTATAGTCGGTTGTTTTTAGTTAATTGTATTCTGATTGGGGGGTTTGTTTGTAGAGCTTATGAAATAATTTATGGATGATGTTTGATTTAACAAATTGATAAATATTTGGGTGAGTTCATCATTAGGTAGTTAATCTTGTGATATCCTTGATCTTTGCTTTATATTGCATTAAATTAACTCCCATGTCACAAGTTGACATTGATTGGAATTCTTAAGTGTTAAATATTTAATCCAAGCCTTAACTTAACTAGGATTCTAATATCAGTTAGTACTTAGTTTTGGTAGTGTATTTATGGTTCCAATAATACATGGAATCCATATGTTAAACAAAACAAGTCATTAATCCATGACATGCTAAGTTCAACATACACAATGTTAATTTGAAGAATATTCATCGAGAAAAAGTTCTCAATCACTTAACATACCTAAATTATAACTCACCCCAATGAGATATTTACTCATCCATTGACATGATTAGTAATCTGGTTATAATTATTATGATGATAAATTAAGAATATAATAAAAAGAAAGTGATAAGAAAATAGTTTTGCATCGAACACACACACACGAACGATGATAAGAATTATAAATGAACTTTAGATTGAATGAGAAAGAAAAATAAGGGAAGGGGATTCAATTGTATTTAAAATATTTTAAGAAAATTAATATTAAACTACATAAGGTGGATGAGAATAAGAGATATTGAGGAAGAAACTTGCATTAAAATAGAATTACAAAGAAAGAAACATACAAGATTACAAAAATGAAGAACACAAAAGTAAATGAAAACAAAGAGAGGAGGGAAGGTCTCTCAAGTGAAAACTTGAGTATGGTAGGTCCTCACAAGAATTTGTAAAGTCTTTGGTCATGAAAATATGTTCTCCTCTCTTCTGAAATTCCAACCCCTTTTGAAGGAGAGGAGGGATATGTATTTATAGCCAAGGAAGTGGACTGTTTTCATTCCCAATCTGTCCCTCCACTTGAATCGTCATTTTCATAATTCATACAGCTGAATATCAAGATATGATCTTCTTAAAAGTTGTAGATAAATATATCGTATGTCTACTCTGAATGTTTGGAGGCCATTGGACTTAAGGAGCCTAAGTTATGGTCAGTTTATTAAACAAATTTTAACTGTCCATTTCAATCCATACTTTTTAGAAGGTAGAAATGTGAATGGTTTTATCAATAGGAAGATGCCTTCAAATCTGAATGCTTTATTCAAAAAATTATTCCTAATATATATCCTCTTTCACACTACAAAATATCATCTTGATTGGATGATTAAATCATGAGATATGTCATGAATACTGTATTGATTGTATTTCCCATCCAGAATGGTGGGATGAGTTTAAATGAATTAGTTGGGGCCCTTGTATTTATATTTGGGCCTTGAAATTTTTATCCCAAACTCCTTAAATTTTCCCCCGAACCTTGGAGGAGAATGAAGGAATTTTTACTTCTAGATTGAGCCCAGTAATTAAATCTTCATGGATGGTCCGGTTTATTCACAGATTCTGTAGGCCCTCTTGTGTGGTCCATATGGGCCTTCAAATGGAAGAATTGGCCCATGATTCCTTATAATGATATGTGATAAATTGAATAAGTAATCCTAGAAAACAAAAACCACAAAATTTGTATCAGTAGGTTGATTGTTATAAATAAAATAGTAAACTGACTCAATTGGACTACTTCAAAAAATGCTCAAAAATTATACTTAGTATTAAAACATTAATATTTTACACAAATTATGCACATTTCATATAAAATAATCAAATGGAGTATATAATAAGTCATGAAAATATTAATAACATCACAACCCAAACCCAAAAATCACCCAAACTCGAAACTGAATGGCTCAGCAATAGGCTGCTAGGGGGTCCTTGCGGATGCTGCCCGAAGGGAGGAGATGGTGAATAGCTTGGGCCTATAGGAGTTAATAAGGAGCCATTCTGACCACAGTTCATTGGTGGAGCTACTCTTGGATATCCATATGAACTATCCACTATGAAATAGTTTGCCTTTGTACGGCTTTGGGCAGAGGGATGACTTCCTCATCCCTGAAGCAAGTAGGGACGATCCAGCTTACTGGTTTAGGAGCACACTGTGCCAGCGCCAATGGTTCAGGGTGGCTGAAGGTCATGCCCGGGAAGACCCCACACCTGTCGTTGATGACTGCCTATATAATCACCTAAACAACATGGATGGGAAGGCATTTCAGCCAGAGACATCCCCCCCCCCCCCCCGCTCCACCACACAATCTTGAAGGCAGCCTTGAGGAACCCGCAGAAGGGATGGTCTGAGGAGTGGGACCTGCACCAGGGCGGCAACTTCACAGAAGATTGGGCCTGGGCCTATTGGGTAGGCACCTTGTGTGAGGAGTTTGGGGCTGAGATGAGGAGAGTGGGTTTGTATGAGGTGACTTGGGCCTCCCAATTCCACATATATCAACCGAAACAGTTTATGCTAGAGCTGTTGAGCAGATGGTCGTTGAGGACCAATACCTTTCATTTACACCACAGGGGGGTCGGTATCAGCTTGTGGGATGTCCACCAGATCTCGGGGGTCCCAATATTGGGGGTGATGTATGATGAATTCCTCCTCGTCATGAGTGTGTGTGAGGATCCAGAGAAAATTACTTGGCTAGCGATGACATTAATGAGGCCGGTTCCCGAGGAGGACAAGGAACCAGTTAGAGATGTCCACTTCAGGTGATGGTTCAAGAAATTCCTGAACTTCCCAGAGGAGAGTCAGTTTTCGGTGAGGCCTCGGACTTTCCCGAAGGGGGATCAACGGGGCAAGGAGCACTCGTATTGGGGGATCTTGGAGGACAGCCAGTGGAAGACCTAGAGACTCAACGTCAGCACTGAGAAGCAGCCTATAGTCAGGCTGGCGGCATTCATCACATTTATTATATGTGGTTGGATCCTAGTGGTGTGGGATGCCAACATGGGAGTGTGACCAAGCACATTTATCATGGCATCCGCATTGGCGGGAGGGTGGGTCAACCTAGGGATCCCGATGCTCACCAAACTGTATAAGATGTTATGAAATATCAGCGAGGGGAAGAGGACACAGAGGATATGCGGACCATTTCACCTTTTGTATGGGTGGATAGCAGTGCACATCAGGGGGTTTATGAGTACCTGAACCCCATCTCTCCTTTGGGGTTGAACTTCCGCCCATCCATCCTGAGCACTGTCGGGAGCTTTCCATCCAAGCTGACCATACCGTTGGTACTAAACTGGGTGTGGAAGGCAGAGAAACTCAATTTTCACCTGTTTTCATTGCCGATGGGGGTTTTTACTAACGACGTTTGAGGAACGGAAGACAACCGATCCTATATCCTGGCCTTTCGAGGTGGAGTCCCAGTGGTAAGGGTGGATCGTGAGCCCCTCTGTGAGCCATACACCCCACACCGGTTTGCAAGGAAATTCTAGTGCATGCAGCGACTGACCCCACGGGTCTATTTGGAGGTGCGCCATGAAGAAAACTCGTGTGTGATGAGACAGATGTGGCTCATGTTCACATGGGAATACGGGAAGATGTGGAATGAACTGCCTACGCCTACTGCCGTCTTTAGGCTGGTTAAGGATTACGCCATAAGCTGGGAGGCAGCTTATCTAGGAGAGATTCTAAATCATCCAACAGTTTGGGTTAGTGATGGTGAGCCTTCCCAATCTCGAGGTCAGGGCCGGAAGGTGGCGAGGACATCCTGCGGTGGTAGGGCCGCCATAGCGGTGAGACCCGCACCGGTTGAGGGTGAGGCAGAAGCGATAGATCCAACAATGGTAGCAAGTTCAGTGGTTCCAGAAGAACATAGTCATCCAGAGGGGAGGTCGGCCAGAGGATTCCGTAGGATACCCACCCAGGCTCTGGGGAAGTGGTTGCTCTATATAGACATTTCGGAGAATGATGTCTTCCTAGAGTCCTGGGACATCTAAGAAGTTAACCAGCAATTCCTCAGCCTGTCTGAGATGTGGCAACACCTGAACCATCTCGGGATAGATTTGTTGGGGATAGGCCCTATCCGGGCCATCTTTGCGGTGTTCCAGGTGGAGGTGGAGTAATACCTTGCAGAGTTGGAGGACTTCATGCATTCCTAGGGTGACTCGCGTCTGATGACAGATCGAGTCAATGTTTTTCTCGATCGCACTGCTCCCCCGCAGTTGTCGGCTGATGATTTAAGGGAATGGTTCCCTCTGTTGGAAGAATCAGAAGAATCTTCCTAGGGGACGAGGCTGGGAGAGGGAGCCCATTGGAGGAGGGCGAATTTTGAGATCAAGACTCGGATCTTGAAGAGTTCACAGAGGCCCTTGAGGTGAATGTTTAAAACCCCTTCTTCAGGGCCTACTTTGAGGTCATTCTGGACTCTTTGCTAACATCTGAACTGTACATGAGGGTCTCATACACAGAACTCGTTCTCATCCCTCTGTGGATGAAGATTCGGGGCCTTCAGGATCCATTCATGCAGTTGCATCCATTAATACGTAGAGAGAGGCCAGGACACCCGAGGTGACCCCTCCAGAGCTTTTAGATCTCCTGATAATATATGGGGGACCACACCTCAGGGTTTTGACAACATCAACCCAAGAACGAGACTAGGAATTCGATCTCTGTAAGTCTCCTCTACTAAAATTATGACTGTCATCCATTGACCATGTTAACTAACATTCATGCCCCTTTTGGTATGTGTAGTTCTTCAGTTGGCATGGGATGTTGCGGAGAGGTTGGTTGGGACTTCTGGCAGCGCCTTTCCCAGGGGAATGCTGGTGATCATGGAGGCAGACATCCAGACCGACCTAACTACGGTGCTCCCGATCACTAGTGGGACCATCAGCAGGGTTGTACCTGAGATTATTGATGTGGGATCTGATGATGAGGATCGATCAGATAGCCCAGGTCCCACCATGCTTGACCAAATTCCAGATGTGGTCCCTACTGATGATTTCTTGAGGGCATTCCCTACATATGAGCCTACCAACTGTGCTGACTGGGACGAAATGGCCTCTGATGAAGAGGACTGCAAAATAGTCGGTCGTTGATCATGGAATCTAATCATGTGCTTCATTAATAACACCCCCAAGCATTATGTCTAGATGATATGGACAGACTTCACTCGTGACTACGCGAACTGTGTGCTGGGGGAGTGGATGTCCAGCATCCTCACAAGCTTATCCAAGATCTTATGGAAGAGAATATTCGGGAGTATGATCATGACCTCAGTGTGGGCTGGCAGTGGAGGAAAGCGCTGAACATCAAGAAACTCTGGGTGGCTGAAAACAAAGTTCAGTGACTGAAGATCTAGGTGGATGAGCACTTAGCCTCTCTCCATGTGCAATTAGAGCTAATATTGCAATTGAAGGCCTAGTTGGAAGAGGCTGAAGAGGGCATGAAGCGAGCCTCCAAGGAAATGGTCGTCATTCAGACCAACATGGAGCGGGACCAGATTACAGCCAATGAATTTCACCCCATTACTACTGAGGAGGAGCGGGAGCTGAACAGATTGCAGCAAATACTTGATGTCAGAAGCCAGAGGGTGGAGGAGCTGCAATTCTCTTTTGATAGGGTCAACCCATCCATGGGAGGGGTCGATCCTTGGGTGTTTTAATACCTCTAACCTTTGAACACACTTTCATTCTTTGATCTTTTTATTCCAACTTCATGCATGAGTTCCATTATTTTTGTTGGTTTATTGCATCCTTGTAACATTTTTGGGGAATCCAGTGATCATTCCCTAATCTCATGTGGGTCGGGCTCAATGTGAAAAACAATGGTTGACCACCTTATTACTCCATTCAAACGTGGGAGTGAAAACCAAGATTTAGGTTTCCGGGGGCTTGGACAGCCAATTCGGATTCCTGGAAAGAAAGGGAAAAAGGACTAACTGGAGGGGGGAGACCTCGGAACAACCAAATTTCCATGTTCCTTATGTTCTCCAATGCACGAGCGGGGAAACGCCAGAGGAATTGGAGATCAATCCGAACATAAGGGAGCAGGAAGTGTGAATTACGATACCCCAGATTCAGAACACTATAGGGGTGGCGTGACAATAAAGGATAACTATTGACCGTGTTCGAAACACAATATCCTAATTGTGTTATCCTAAAATGGGGATAACAAATGAGGGCCTACCACTGACCATTTTTGAAACATGGGGCCTAACTCAGAATGTTATCCATTAGTCTTTCAGAATGTTGGCCCAGGAAAGTAGGTGAGCCATAGGTCGAGCATCCATGATGTTAGGGGTTCCTTTAGATGTGAAAGAGGATGAGGGTCCAAATAATTGGAATGCAAAGCATTCAGGGTAGATTGATGGGTTGTTCGAATGGATTCCAACACTCTTGAAATTATGCCACCATGGTGGAGATACATTGGGTGGGTGCATCGGTCTGATCTGGGATCAAACATAATTCTAAACAGGACCTCTCTGGTAAGGACCTGGAATGATCAGTAGTTTTACATCATACTAATAATGATGATAAACACACAGTTTAATGTCATACGGTGAGGACAGTGTGCATAGTTTAAAGGTCATACTTCCTGAACAAAGATCAGGACCGAGGGGCCAGAAGGGTTAATGACCTAGAGGATGGGCCCAAGGCAGAATTCCTAGGAGTCATTATGTATCCCATAAGGATGAGAATCAAGCTTAACGTAGTTCTTGGAACACAGTTTAATGTCATTCGGGATGAGATGTGAAAGGGAAGATCCTAGGAAGGGAGTATGTGGTGCGGTAGCTATAAACCCGACGTGAATGACGACTTGGAGTCCGGTTCACACCACATATCCCTGGAATAAGTTCTTTAGGTCAAGGGACCCAAAAGTGAAAATTAGGTTGGGCCCGAAGCAAAGTGTTCAGGCATTCCTACGTACCCCATTAGGATGGGAATCAAGCTGCACGTTGTTCTGAGGGCATAGTTTAACATCATGCAGGATGATGTTGGTCATGGTTGCGCCAGTACACATCCTACCAAAAATACTAAGCCCACGTGAGTCGTGCTCGATGTGGGAAACTATAAGTAGTGGTGGGACTTTCCTGATGCAAGAAAGATAATGTTAGGGGAAAATTTGCATTAGGTTAATGTCGTCCCAATGATGCTAACACGTCCATGTAACACACCTAGATGCATGAAGAAGTAAAGCTGAGTATGTTGGAATTCCACCTGAACAAAAGGAAGTGGAAATATTTGAATCATGATGCTTGATATCTGGACCACAATGAAGGAGGTGTAACGATAAGGGATGGTTATTGATCGAGTTCAAAGCACAGCATCCTAATCGTGTTAGCCTGATATGAGGACATACATATGAGGGTCGAATGCTGACCATGTTCAAAACACGAGACCTGTCGCAAATGTCATCTGGGGTCTTTAGGGACATTGGCCTGAGACGGTAGGTGAGTCGAGGCGGCATGAGACCAGGCTGTGAAGGGGGTCCCTTCGGATGTGGAAGAGGATGAGGATCTAAATAATAGGCTCACGAAGCTTGGACATGGAACGAGGGGAATGTCCCTATGAAAATTCCATACTTCGGGATCTTTGTCAAAATGCATCTGAGTATGACAATGAGACGTATCAGATAAAGGGAGTCAAGTACCTTCCCATGTTCAAGGGTACTAGGGTCGCACACTTTTGACTTAAGTTCTTAGGGTGGACTATTAAGGGGTGCTTGATTTAATATACTATGCGCAGGGTGGAGAAATAGCCAAATGTGATGCGCAATTCCCATAGGAAGATCTTAGTTTTTGGTCATAGAACCCAAACCACACTGGGAAAAGATATGGGAAGCACATGGTGTGGCTATTGAAAACCCTGATGTGAACGAGAACCTAAGAGGTACTCGCCACACCACATGTTCCCAAGTAATTTTAGTCCAAGGGGCCAAAAAAGGGAGGCAGGATTGTAGATTACTAAGGTTGGACCTGGAGACGAGATTCCAGGGCGTTCCTACGTATCCCATGAGGATGGGAATCAATCAAAATGTAGTTCTGGAAGATGTCGTGCAGTTTAACGTCTTGCAGTAAGGATGTGGAGTGGTCTTAGTTTATGTTCATAGAGCTCAGAACATGGATGGAAGTAAATGAAGGAGACACACGGTGATGTAATTACACAACCCGATGTGAATGGGAACCTGGGGTTCTGACCATCATGTGTTCCTTAAGGAGGTATTAGGTCTAGGGACCGAAAACAAAAGTTAAGATGGGCCCAAGGCAAGGTTCACAGACTTTACTACATACCCCATGAGGATGGGGATCAATCCAGATGTAGTTCTAAGGATGGCATGGTGGGATACCAGTGTCAGGTATAATAAGGTTGTGCGGGTATGGCCCATACACAAGAAGAAGCGGTATTTGATAAATCTTGTTTGTCTTTTAGGATGAATGGTGTTTTTTTGTTTTGTGAAAAGATGGACCTAGGATAGAAATTCCATGCATCACCACAAGAATCAATCTGTATGCAGGCATTGAAAAATGGTATGGCGTGTGACCGATACCAAGCATAATGTCCCCTCAAGTGAGGATACCACGATGTAGTGTCATTTTTCGTCATGCGGCCAGGATGATAATTTCACAGTTTAGAGTCATGTGATGGGACTAGGTGACACAGTTTAATGTCATATGGCTTGGACGTATATAGGAGATATGAGGTTCATGAGGAGAATGCGCACGGTGTGATAAAACATACCCGATGTGAATGAGGACCTGGTCCAAATCACACCATGCGCGATTCCATGTGAGAAACCTCAAGCCAAGGGGGTAGGAAAGATTAGAGGAAAAGGGGATGTGGAAATTAGTTCCCAATTGGGATGGACCCAGAGACGAGATATCCGGGTGTTCCTACGTATCCCATGGGGATGGGAATCAAGTCGCACGTAGTTCTTTAAGGTCATACAGTTTAACATCTTGCAGGACAACATACAGTTTAATGTCTTGTCGGACAGGAGATAGGGGAGGCTAGCTCCTAGAAAGGGTGCGTACGTGGTGAAAATAATGCAAAACCGACGTGAATGAGGACATAATCCCATACCATGCCACGTAGTCCCATAATATTTAAAGTCCCGAAGGCAGAACAGAGGATATAAATTAGTGGAACTTGAGCTGGACCCAAAGACAATATGCCTAGGCATTCCTACGTATCCCATGAGGATGAGAATCAAGATATATATAGTTCTAGAAAATATATTTGTTTTTGGTCTTAGATCTTGGACCATGGAGAAGCGGAATCCTTCCAAATAGGTGTAGACCTCAGTCCAATCCCAAATCCTACATGAGTTGAACTCGGTGTAAGAAACAAGGGTGGAGGAGATCCTTGCAATACATGGAATGCGCTTAAAGGGGAAGTCAGTGCAGAGCCCCAAAAAATGTCGTACCACAGACTTGTCCTCCTAACGTGCGAATCTGCACTGAGGGATAGCACCCAGAGTGTCGAGAATCTATTCGGACATGATGGGGTGGAAAGTGGCATGAATTATGTGACCGATATTTTGGGCTTAATGGGGTTGGTGTGACAATGGAGGATAACTGTTTACTGTGTTCAAAACACAGTATCCATATCATGTGACCTGAAATGGGAACAATAAATGAGCATCGACTGCTGACCATATTCTCAATGCGGGACTTGTACCAATTTTTTTTCTGAAACTCTCAAGGGCGTTGGCTCGTGATGGTAGGAGGGCCCTTGGGCCGAGCATCCATGCCATTTGGGGGGTCCCTTCGGCTGGGAAAGATAATGGAAGCCCTATTAAAGGGGAACATGAAGCCTGGAAGGCAGGTGGGAGCATGTCTAGGTAAAGTCTGACACTCCAGGCATTGAACCAGAGTACTATTGGGAACATTATTGAATCACCGTAGAGGGTCGAGGGGATCAACTTGAGAACATCCAAATTGAAGAGATGGGTATATAATAAAGGGATGGAGAACTCTCAGAAGAAAGAGGCACATGGCGTGGTTGTTACAAACCCGACGTGAACGAAGGCATAATCCCGTATTACACCATATATCCCTCTCATGGACGAATACAGGCCAAGGGGCCTAGATAACAGGGAGATTTCTGAGAGATGGGGTTGGGCCAACAGAAAAAATATCTAGGCAGTCCTACGTATCCCATAAGGATGGGAATCAAGCCACACATAGTTCTAGAATATTTCATGCAGTTTAAAGTCTTGCGGAAAGGACGTGGAGTAATGGAATGATACCCCAACAAGGGACGTGTATGGTATGGCAAGTAACCCAAATTGAATGAAGGCATAAGCCCATACCACACTGTACATTCCTAAGTGATACCTTGGGCCCGAGGCCTTGGAAGGTCGAGGGACCTAAGGCTGGGCGGTAGATAGAAGATTACATCCAGCTTGTAGTTTAACGTCCTACATCAAGGATGATGGTGATCTTGGTTTAAGGTTATAGAGCTCGGACCGTAAATTCCTAGTTTAATGTCATACTCATGGGAAAGCTGAATGAAAAGGGTGAATCATCGTGCCTATGGAAGACCACTAGGTGGAAACAATGATAAAGGACAAATGTTGACCAAATTCGCAACACAGAATCCCCCCCCCCCTTATGTGACTGAGGCAATCAATTGGGCGTCGACCGTTGACTGTATTCACAACACGGGACTTGTACCAATTTGTCTCTCAAAATCCTCAGGGACGTTGGCCCGAAATGGTAGGATAACCCTTAGGCTAAATATCCATGCCATTCGGGGGTCCTTTTGGATATGAAATATAATGTAAACCCAAATTATGGGGCTCATGAAACATGGAGGGGCCTACGTCCACGGAAGTGATGATATGGTGGGAGGAATGTCTCACAGGGATGTGTGGGGTGTGGAAAAATAGCTCGACGTGAATGAGGACGGGAGTCCAAACCACACTACACACTCTCGAATGAGGACTAGAGCCAAGGGGCTAGAAGGGTCAAGGGAACAAAAAGGTTTGTGGTGCCCGAGGGTCGAGGGACCCAAGGGGAGATTCTGAAGTTTGGGTTGGGCCAACAGAAACAATGTCTGGGCGGTCCTATGTATCCCATAAGGATGGGAATCAAGACACACATAGTTCTGGAAGTCCATGTAGTTTAGCGCCGTGCGGTGAGGAAATGGGAGAATAGAATAATGAAAAGGTAGCACATGGTGAGACCCTCATACTCCTGATATGAGTGGAAGCTAAAGAATCCTGCACTACACCATGGTTCTCCAGGAGAACTTTACCCAGGGGGAATAGTCAAATAAAAGAGTTTGGGGGATGGACTCAAGACGTAACATCTGAGCATTCCTATGTATCCCATGCAGATGGGAATCAATCCAAACGTATTTATAAAAAGGTTAAGTTTAGAGTCTTGCAAGATGATGTACAATTTAATGTCATGCAGGACATGACAGTTTAAGGTCTTGTGGGGCCAGCAGTTTAGGGTCATGCAGGACCATGATGTGAAATTTAAGGTCATGCGGGACTGGCAGTTTAAGGTCATGGAGAACCATGTAGTTTAGGGTCGTGCCATACCAGGCAGTTTAGGGTCATGTCAGACCCAATAAAGTTTAATGTCATGTGGGACCAAACAGTTTAGGGTCATGCTGGATCGTGCAGTTTAAGGTCATGCGGGACCATGTATTGATCAAGCAAAGTATTTCTTGAGTAATTTTTCATTGGTGGGAGGAGTTATACGCTCACCATCCATGGTGACCAGGGAGTACGCTCAATTGGGGTAAACCCTATGAACAACAAAAGGTCCTTCCCATTTGGGTTCCAACTTGGGTGGTTTCCTACCAGGTATCATTGGTGTCCTGAGGGCCAGTACCAAGTCGCCTTGCAATAAGAAGAGAATGTGAACTTTCTTATTAAAAGCTCTAGCCATCTTGTTCCGGTGCCTCTCCAGATTGTGCAGGGCACGAAGCATGTTCTCATCGAGCGTTTCAAGCTCATCCAGATGTATTTTAGCTAGTTTATCTGGCACTTGCTGATCGTAGACAGCTATGCGCAATGAGGGAAACTTAATCTCGATGGGAAGGATGGACTCTGTTCTATACATAAGGGAATATGGAGTCACTTGGGTGGAATTACGAGTCATTGTCTGATAAGCCCAGAGGGCATTGGGGAGCTTGTCCCGCGAAATCTTCCTGTTCTGACCAACCATTTTCTGCAAAATGTTAGAGAGGGTCTTGTTGAACGCCCCGATCTACCTGTTTGCTTGTACATGATAGTGGGAGGTATGGTTAAAACGGATGTTGTACTTGGCATACAATTTCTTCAGCTTAGCTGCTCATAATTTAGTGTCATTTTCGGTGAGGACGGCATTAGGGACTCCAAATTGGTAGATGATATTAGATCTCGCGAAGTCAACAATGGAATAGGACTTGACCTCCTTGAGTGGAACCGCTTCTACCCACTTGGAAAATAAATCCATAGCGGTCAGGATAAAACAGCACTGGCGAGCTGTCGCCGGTGGATATGGCCCCATGACATCAATCCCCCAGACTGCAAAGGTCCAAGAGTACTTTATAGAGTGGAGAGGCTCTGGTGGTCTTTGTATGAAGTTAGAATGAATTTGTCACACGTGGCGCCTCTTGGAGAACTCGATGCAATCATGGATTATAGAGGTCCAAGAGTACTTTATAGAGTGGAGAGGCTCTGGTGGTCTTTGTATGAAGTTAGAATGAATTTGTCACACGTGGCGCCTCTTGGAGAACTCGATGCAATCATGGATTATAGAGGTCCAAAAGTACCCCCTGTCTTCAGATTTGATGGGACAGCTTCAGCCCAATCTTGTGGGCACTACAAGAACCAGCATGAACCTCTTGCGTGACCTGAGAAATCTTGACTCCTTGAATGCAATGGAGGAGAACACCATCAAACCTGCACTTGTAGAGGATCTGCTCAAGACTGGGACCACTCTGGAGGGTAAACGGTTGTGCGCGGCGTTGGATTCGCTCATGCTTGGCCCGATCTTCCAGGAGATTACCTTATTGGAGGTATTCAACCAAGGGTATCTTCCAATCAGGATTCACTTCAATACCTACATCCGGGGGACCCGGGGGTCCTGACATGGAGGTGTCGGCAGTAATGTGGCTTACCTGCGGGCTATCATCATCATACGGGGTGATGGGAGCAATGAATCTTCGATGTGCCACGTGGATAATCAAGTCATCCTTATCGGGCTCTGTGAGTGATGCATCTAGGCCTTCCAAGGTGTCTGATCTACCATTTTGTGACCGAGGGACATGGGTGACCTTTAGCTGGGATGGGAACTGGGCCATTAGCTGGATAGTGTGTTCCAACAATGGTATGAGCTCTGGATTTCTAACGATATAATCACCATTGATTTTCTTGATGACTAATTTGGAGTCCCCTTTCACATGTAAATGGGGCACATCAATATCAAGGTCCAACTCGAGTCCAATGATGAGAGCCTGATACTCCGCCTCATTTTTGGTGCAGCCTTCTGACAATAGGAACAAATACGACAGAATGGCTTGTGTCGGGGTAATAAAGACGATACCCAGTCCTACTCTGTTGAGTCTGGGATCATTGAGCCTCCTACCGGTGGGGCTTCGGGAGGTGCCATCGAAGTGCATTTTCCAATATGGTATGGCCTGATCTACCGAGAGGATTGCCTCTTCAGGAAAATCCAGGTCTATAGACTGGTCTGCGGGGGTTGGATGGGCAGCAAGGAAATCTGCCAATGTCTATCCTTTGATAGCCTTCTGAGGCACGAAACTGATGTCGAACTGCTGGATGATTACTGCCCACCATACTAGATAGCCTGTCAACATGGGGCGGTTCAAGATGTACTTCAGTGGATCTATCTGGGACACCAGATGTACCTCATGGTGCTGCAGATAATGTCGTAACTTCTGTACTACTAGTACCAGTATGATGCAGTTCTTCTTGATAGGGGAGTATCTGGTCTCCGTATCGAGGAGCATGTAGCTGAGGTAGTAAATGTTGTTTTTCATCCCCTCATTGTTCTTCTGGGAAATAAGGGTGCCGAGAGATCATTCCAGGGTGGTCACATAAAGGACCAGTGAATTTCCGGAGATAGGTGGAATTAAGACCGGAGGCTGGAGCAGATACTACTTGATTTCCTCGAATGCATTCTAACACTCTTCATCACACTCATAGAGTGTGACTTTTTTCATGAGTTGAGAAAAGGTCTTACACTTTCCATACAAATTATCAATGAATCGGCGTATGTGGGCCAAGTGGCCTTAAAAACCTCAAAGCTCCCAAATATTGTTTGGGTAAGACATTTGGATGATGGCCTTGATCTTCTCCGGGTCAATCTCGATGCCCTGGTATCTGACAATGAAGCCGAGAAACTTGTCAAAGGTGACTCTGAAATCACACTTCAACAATTTTATCTTCAGGTGTCGAGAATGGAGGAAGCTGAACACTTTCTCAATATCTTTGAGATAGTCCTAGCAATCGAGGAATTTGACCACCAAATCATCCACATAACATTCCACCAATGTCCCGAGGATTGGTTTAAATATCCAATGCATGGCCCGCTGATAGGTGGCACCTGTATTCTATAAACCAAAGGGCATGACTTGGTAACAGAAAGTACCTTATGGTTACCTAAAGGCTGTAGACTCCTCATCCTCTAGGGCCATTTGGATCTGGTTGTACCCTGAGTACCCATCCATGAAGGAGAGGGCTTGGAACCCAGTCGTGGCATCAATCAAGAGTTCTGTCACAAGAAGGGGAAAATCATCCTTCGGACAGTGGTGGTTGAGATCTTGGAAGTCGATACAGAATCTGATCTGTTCGTTCTTCTTCCTGACTGGTATGATTTTGGCCATCCATTTGGGGTATTGTACCTACTTAATAAAATTGGCTTTGATGATCTTGTCAACTTCATCCTCAACTATAGCACCGTGATAGGGGTGCATTTTTCTAGGAGGCTACTTGAACCCGTGGTGATTTTCCAGAAGACTGAGGCGGTGGACGGCTACCTGAGGATATAGTCCTGGTATCTCATCGTAAATCTAGGAAAACATGTCATGGTGCTATTTAAAGGAGTCCACGTACCGTTGTTTCTCCTCAGGGGGCATGGCGGCATTGATCAATGTGGGTCTCGAATATGCCTCGCTATCGAGGTTCACTTGTACCAATTCGTCGACTGTGGTGGAGACACCCTCTTCAAAGGCGGGGGGGTGCATCCTCCAAATCCTCTTATCTACTTATGGATGAGGGATCCTCAGTGGGAGGAGTTTCTTCTGAGTTAGAAGATTTTGATGAGAAGCTAGTACCAGCCTGAGCGGCAATGGATACTGTATCTGAGGACCCTTGTGATGCCACAACCATACCAATGAAGGATGTCAATGCAATCCCATATGGTCTTCAGCCCAAGGGGCCACGCTTGATGATGTCAAAGTAGTATTGGCGCATCGGCTTGATCCGGTTTATCCCATCCCAGTGAAACAAGAAATTATGATGCATTGTCATTTCCATGAGGTGGAAATCCCGATATCTTATGGGAGTATGAGGCTTCGGGATCACCTGATCCTAATTTGTATAGGAATACGAGGTGATTTTCTGCCATCTCTTAGACTTGGGAATGTATTCCCCCCTCGTTACAGACACAACGAAGCATTGTCTCATGTACAGGGTTGTAGCCTCCAATTAGTGGATTGGAAAGACGTAGGCATCATTTAGATCTATCCATGGGTCGATCGTAGCCGGAGCATGCTCGACCTCATTGGTTTGAATCTGCTTGTCCTTTCTCTTGTAATAGTCACCATCCAGATAGCAGGCTTCACAAGAGGCAAAGGGAGATGTGTCGCCTTGGATCACACTCACTCGACCATTAAGGGAGTAATTGAGGCACTGGTGATATGATGAGGGGACTGTCGCATGCAAGTGGAGCCATGGCCTGCCCATCAATGCATTGTAGGCAGTGTCCTGCGAGACAACCATAAACTTGGTACTGGAAACTAGGCCACCAAACTGGGTCTTCAAGCAGATCTTTTCAATCGGTGTCTATTCTGTCCTGTCATAACCTTGGATTCTTAGGTCATAGGGGCTCATATCATCTTCAAACAATCCCAGTATTCATAGTGTCTGAGTCAGGATTAGGTTGATCCCAGAACCCATGTCAATGAGACAACGGCGGACCTCCATGCCATCGAACTGACCGGTGATGTAAAGTGGGCGAATTTTCCCCGGTATCGGAGAGCCTTCATCTTCTCCATAGAATGAGATAATGTCCTGGCATTCAGGGTTCTCAATTTCCTCAGCATGGAAGGCTTCTACGGCCGCTACCTCCGTCTCAAACTGGAGGGGGCTTCTTAAAACCTCGGCGAGGGCCTCACGCATGTCTGAAGACAAGAGAAGAGCCTCGAGTATGGAGAGTCTTGTTGGAATTCTGGCAAGATGTTTGATGATGTCGTACTTCTGTGCCAGGCGTGAGCTTCTGCTTATAGGAGATCACTCTATAACAGGAGGTATGGTAGGCCCTACTGACTAGATCGGCGGCTGACTGGTGCTGGGAATGTCATGTTGCTCACTAGTCAAAGAATGTGGAGTGACTACCAGAGGGGGACCTGATGACTGCAATCAATATGTGGGGAACCACACCTGATCGCAGAGAAGTCTGAGCAGCTTTGCCTGATCTAGTAGTACGAACTACGGTAAAGGAGGACTTGATGTCACCAGATGAGAAGGCTGCATTTGCTGACCTCTGCACTGAGCCTACTACCTGGTTTTAGTAGCATGTATGGCCTATCGGGGAATGATATCCGAAACACTTTGACGGCCCATATATCCACGGTTTCGCCGACGCTAACGATGACTGGGGACGTTGGTAAGGTCTTCTTTATGCTCCTCGTCGTCAGGACTCGTGTAGTGGTTTACCAGCTCTATGGTATTTGTCACGACCCGTCCTCGGGGCCCGTGTCGTGACTACCCCAAGCCCGCCTTCCATAGGCCAGGGGATGGCGACTAGCACCAAGGAATAAATCCCAACAAAAAGGGAAGGCATTGCCTTTGAAAAGTAAACAAGCACCACAGAGCAAGCAAGCGGAAAAGTAAACACTAAGTAAAAACTGTACAAGCTATGCTGAAAGTAAAAAGGGGCCGGAAATACAATCCCAACAGTAAAGTACAACTGAAATGAAAAACAGCAACTGAAAAGGGAAAACTGCAGCGTCGATCCGTCCTCCGGAAGTCCCACCTGAAGGGTGGGTACAGATAGCCTCCACTGCTCCTCGGGTCCACCTAACCGCTCCGAGTACGTCCCGCCCAGTGGTCCACCTCCAGGTACTGTCCTGCTCCGCACGCCTCCTCCACGATCAGCGTTGTCCGTCGTCTGCAACCAACACCACGAAGTGCGGGCATAGCCCGTGCAGGGGTGAGTATAAGCTACTCAGTAGGGACCCCGAGACCCCCGAAGGTCTCCCGAAATCCACAAAGGATAATCCACAAGGAAAGATACAATCATGAAGTAACATCTGACACGGATTAGGTATATGCCCATACATATACCTAAGTCTTCAATTCCCGATCGGCTCCAACGTCCGAGCCCAAGCACAACCCAGTCCACACAGGGAAGCAAAACGTATACCCACGCAGGATAGAGCAACACAATCCACAAAGGAGAGTAAACAGTAAATCCACACAGGGTAGCTCAACACAATCCACAAAGGAGAGTAACACAAGATTCAGCTCACACAGGTATACTTCTTCGGATGACGATAAAGATGATCATTAAACCATCTAAGTCGTCGGACCCACGAAGGATCGATAGGTACTAACCTTGCAGTGACCCACACAGGATCGGGCCCACGCAGGACCTGTAGAAGTTGGCTCACATAGAACCGCTGAGAGATGACCCACACAGGATCGGGCCCACACAGGACCGGGCCCACGCAGGACCTGTAGGCGCTGGCTCACACAGAACCGCTGAGCGCTGACCCACGTAGGATCGGACCCACACAGGATCGGGCCCACACAGGACCGGGCCCACACAGGACCTGTAGCACTGATCCACGTAGGATCGCTGAGTGCAGTAGTCGTCGCAGTCCGCTGAGGATCTCTGCACAGTCGTCGCCACAGTCCACTGAGGATCTTTGTACGGTCGTCGCTGTCGAAGTAGCAGTCGCTGCCAGCACTAGGGTTCCCGCACACAGCAAGCTCGTTCGGGAAGGTCCGCTCCATGAGCCGAAAGGCTGATGCATCAACTGACACGAAGTCCGAAGTTGATGTATCCAAAAGTTCCGTATCGTCAACAGGAACTCAACGTCGCAGACGGCGCGTCAATCGGACGCCCGGTCTGAGAGATATTGGCATTTTCGTCCCAGGGGCCCGGTTGGTTTTTTAAGGCAAAACCAACCCGACCGCACTCCACCTGCGTCCAAACCTCGGGCGGAGTATGCCAAAAGATCCGTCTCACTTAGAGGAATTCAACAAATCTGACGGCACGTCAATCGGACGTCCGTAGCTCAAGATATGAGTGTTTCCGCTCCGAGGGCCCGGTTGGTCTCGTGTACGAACCAACCCGGCCGAACTCAAAGTATTCCGAAACCTTGAGTGCGATATACCGAAACGACCGTCTCGATTCAAGGATCGCGTTGCCGCTGACGGAGAGTCGTTTGGAGGCACGAAGCTCAAGATACGGGTGTTTGAACGAAGACGTCCGAAGATGGGGGGGTACGGGCCCGGGCCGACCCAGCTCGACCCCCCCCCCCGGGTCGGCCCGAACCGGGTCGACCCGACCCGGGTCCGACCCGGGTGGCCCGGCTCGGCTTGGCCGAGCCGCGCGGGCGCTGACCCGCGGCTTGAGGAAGGACCGCGGCCCGCGTGCGGGCCGCGCTGGCGAGCCGCGGACGCGCTGAGCCGCGTCCGCCGGATGAACCGGACCCGCGCGCCGCGGGTCCGTTTGGCCGCCGCCGCCGCGGCTTGAGCCGCGGCGGATTTCGTCCGGTGGTGCGCCGGGGCGCCGCCGCCTCCGGCCGCCGGCGTCGCTCCGGTGGCCCGTTTGCTTTCCCGTCTGCGCCGTTGCTCCTCCCGGGATCCGTTCTTTACTGCGGGATCGTCAAACGTCCGTTGCGGCACGTTCCGTCATCGACCGTCAAATTCGCACAAAACGAAGAACGGCGGAGGGTCGTCGGGCCCCGTTCGTTCGGCCCGCACCCTCCGCGTTAGAGATAAACAACCGGGAGAAAAACGATCAACACATGATCCAACAATTTTAATTAAAATAAAATTGTTCATTGAAAACCGGCTTTTTAATTTTCAAGAACGTTCACGAGAAAAATTAAAAGGGGTTATTTTCCAAAATTAATCCCTACCTTGATGATTGTCGTGCGCGGGCGTTCTTCGTGGAAGGGACCGTCGCGGAAGAGATCGATCGTCGCGTCGTCGCGGGGAGGCATCGCGTCGTCGTGGATTCCGGCGTTGAGTCGGTGAGCTCAACGAATCAAGAACAACAGATTTAAATTATTAATATTTAAATCTGTGTTTCATTTAAAGCCAAAGAAAAGAACTTGAGAGGAAATCCGAAAGCACTCACCTCGAATGGTCGGTGATCGGAGATCGAAGATTGGAAGAACGTCTCGGGCGAAGGCGTCGTCGATTTCCGGGTTCGGCGTTCTTCGCGTTCTTCGCGTTCTTCGCGTTCTTCGCGAGGGAGAAGAAGTTGCGAGGGTTCTCCCAAATCTTCTCAAGCGCAAATAACCAGAGGTTAAGCATTGGTCTTATTTTATTATTACGCCAACGAATTTGAAAAACTGGTTAAGAAACGATCCATCAATTCGTTGAATTAATTCAATGAAAGAAACGACCCATTTAATTCACGAAAGAAACAGCCCATTTAATTCACGAAATAAACCGCCCAATTAAATGGTCTGTTAAGAATTTAGGAAACGCGTCGGTTGACTTTCATTAAGACGGGTTTTCACGGGTGCGTTTCTTAGCGGAAAGAAACGGCGGGGCTCGTGCGGGCCCCGCCTCACAAATATCCTACCAAGGGGGTAGGATATTTCTGGATAGCATCCTATCCAGTTCAACTCAGTTCAAGCCTCCTTTAAGTGGCTTCAAGTGGCTTCCAAGTGGCTTAAGTGAAATAAAATAAAGTTGTCGAAAAATTATTTTATTTCTTAACTTTAAGCCCGAAAATTAAAAACCACACCCGAGCAAACGCAACTCCGGAAGAGGCGTTTCTAAGCGAATACCGGTGCTGCGATTTCATCAGTGCCCTCAGAATTCGATTCCGGGCACCGGTTCAAAAGTTAGAAAAACCCGCTCGTCCGTTCACTGAACGTACCCGAGCCAAACTTCAGAAATTGATTCCAGGCACACCGGGCCTCGGAATCAGGCGCCGTCAGAAACTGCGTTCTTGTAAAATTCCAAAGAAAATTAAGAAAAAAATTTCCTTGAAATTTACGGGTCTTTACATTACTCCCACCTCAGGACTTTACGTCCCCGTAAAGACACATCAAAAACTAGGGAAACAAAAGAGGGTACTGAGCACGCATCTGAGCCTCCTGCTTCCATGTGCTCTCCTGGAGATTCTCGTGCTGCCATCTGATGCGCACAAGAGGAATTGATCGCCCACGCAGGACCCGCTCCTGTCGATCCTCTATCTCCACCGGGACTTCCGTAAAAATCGCCCCATCGTCAACGTCAAGCTCCCCATGGTCAATGATGTGCGTCGGGTCGTGCACGTATCTCCTCAGCTGGGATACGTGGAAGACGTCGTGCACCCGGTGCAACTGAGGTGGCAGAGCCAGGCGATAAGCCACCTCGCCAATCCTGCTGAGGACCTGGAAAGGCCCGATGAAGCGTGGAGACAACTTGCCGCCTCGGCCAAATCTCCTCAAACCACGTCGAGGTGAGACCCGCAAGAAGACGTGGTCACCATCCTCGAACTCTAGTGGCCTCCGCCTCCTGTCAGCATATGACTTCTGCCGGCTCTGTGCTGTCCTCATCCGCTCCTGGATGAGCTGGACCTTCTCTGTCGTGGCCTGGACCATCTCCGGTCCCACCAGTGCTGACTCTCCAGGGTCTGTCCAGCACAAAGGAGATCTACAAGGTCGGCCGTACAATACCTCGTACGGTGCCATCCCGATGGTGGAGTGGTAGCTGTTGTTGTACGCAAACTCCACCAAGGGTAGGTGGTCCTCCCAGCTACGACCAAAGTCGAGGACACATGCGTGGAGCATGTCCTCGAGAGTCTGAATGTTCCTCTCCGTCTGACCATCCGTCTGAGGATGAAAGGTTGTGCTCAGACGTAGCTGCGTCCCGAACGCCTCCTGTAACCCCTTCCAAAGCCGGGAAGTAAAGCGAGTATCTCGATCGGAGATGATAGATGATGGCACGCCGTGGAGCCGCACAATCTCCTGAACGTAGAGACGTCCCAAGCTCTCCACTGAGCCCTGCTCTCTGATGGGTAAGAAGTGTGCCGACTTGGTGAGTCGGTCAACAATCACCCAGATGGAGTCGTGACCTCTGGAAGTGCGTGGAAGTCCAGTCACAAAATCCATAGATATGCCGTCCCACTTCCACTCCGGAACCTCCAAGGGCTGTACCAAGCCTGCTGGTACCTGATGCTCAGCCTTCACCTGTTGGCAGGTGAGGCATCGAGAAACGAACTCTGCTACAGCCTTCTTCATGCCTGGCCACCAGTGCTGTCATCTGAGGTCCTGGTACATCTTTGCCACTCCAGGATGTACCGCCAAAGGAGAAGTGTGAAACTCCCTCAGCACTTCCTCTCGCAAAGCGACTGGTATCATGGTACGTCCTCTGAAAAGGATGTCGTGCTCTGCTCCAAGGGAGAAACCATCAGGTGCCTGTCCCGAGGATATCTGTGCACGCCGTGTCTCACAGTCAGCGTCCCCACACTGTGCCCCCCTGACTCGCTGCAGTAGTGGAGGAGTGACTGTGAGAGACTGAAGGAAGGCTGCTCCATCTCTATCCACGAAGGATATCTGCAAAGAGGCTAGCTGCTCTGTCGCCTCCTCAAGTAGCTGAATGCCCGTCCTCCTACTAAGGGCATCGGCTACTACGTTCCCCTTCCCAGGAGTATAGACTATCTCAAAGTCATAGTCCTGGAGGAACTCGAGCCATCGCCGCTGTCTCAGGTTCAGGTCCTTCTGCGAGAAGATATACCTGAGACTCTGATGATCAGAAAAGACTGTAAAGCGCTCGCCCATCAGATAGTGTCGCCATGTCTTCAGAGCGAATACCACTGCTGCTAGCTCCAGGTCATGGGTAGCGTAGTTCTGCTCATGCGGCCTTAACTGACGTGATCCATAGGCGATCACAGCCCGCTCCTGCATCAGAACACATCCGAGTCCGGTCCCTGATGCATCGCAGTAGACTACGTACCCTACTCCCTCCTCAGGCAACCTCAAGATAGGTGTGCTAGTCAATCTCTGTCTCATCTCCTGGAAGCTCTGCTGACATCTGTCTGACCACACGAAGGGTTTCCCCTTCTTCGTCAAAGCTGTGAGTGATGCCGCAACTCTAGAGAAGTCTGGAACGAATCTCCGATAGTATCCTGCTAGTCCCAAGAAACTCCGAACCTCAGTCACGCTCCTGGGTGGCTCCCATGCTAACACAGCCTCAATCTTCGCGGGATCCACTGCAACTCCCGCCTCAGAGATAACGTGTCCCAAGAAGTGAACCTCACGTATCCAGAACTGGCACTTCGAGAGCTTACCATAAAGCTGGTTCTCTCGGAGTGTGTCAAGTACAACTCGCAAGTGATAGGCGTGCTCCTCCTCTGTCGTAGAGTAAATCAGAATGTCGTCGATGAAGACCACGACAAACCGATCGAGGTATGGCTGAAAGATCCTGTTCATGAGAGCCATGAACACTGCTGGAGCATTGGTTACACCAAATGGCATAACCAAGAACTCATAGTGGCCATACCGACATCTGAAGGCTGTCTTCTGCACATCCTCGTCTCTGACTCTGAGCTGATGATAGCCTGACCTGAGGTCTATCTTCGAGAACCACCGTGCTCCCTTGAGCTGATCGAAGAGGTCGTCAATCCTCGATAGCGGATACTTGTTCCTCACTGTCACCTGGTTCAGGCGACGATAGTCAACACAAAGTTGCAAGCTCCCGTCCGCCTTCTTGGCGAAGAAAATCAGGGAAGCCCAGGGTGAAACACTGGGTCGGATGAACCCCTTGCCCTGAAAGTCCTCCAACTGTACCCGTAGCTCTCAAAGCTCGGCGGGGGCCATCCGATATGCTGGAGTGGATATCGGGGCTGTCCCGGGGTACAAGTCAATATAAAAGTCTACCTCTCTGCGAGGAGGTAGCCCTGGAACGTCATCGGGAAAAACGTCCGCAAACTGATCCACCACTGCAGGAAAACCAGGACTCCGCACGTCAACTGCTCCAAGGATAAGGCTAGCCAACTTATGAGTGATGGGCTGTCCTCTCCTCCGCGGAAGTCCATCCTGTGCTTCTAAGGCTCCCTTCTCGCCGGTGAAGGTGAACCTGCTCCCGTCAGTGCGTACACATCGCACCTTGCGCCTAAAACAGTCAATCTGTGCATGGACCGTAGATAGCCAATCCATGCCCAATATGACGTCGTAAGGCCTCGACGCTGCTAAAAGAAGATCCCAGCCGAAGCTCTCGCCTCCTAGAGTAAGCTCACACTGCCGGCACCAGTGCGTAATCGTCGAGTCTGCTCCTGTAGGAGTCTCTAGCCGTAAGGATCGAGCCAACGGCTCTGTCGGAATCTCCGAGCTCCGAACAAGGGAAGCGGCTATGAAAGAGTGAATCGCTCCTGTGTCTATAAGAACTGCAGAAAGGGTGGAATAGACACAGATAGTACCTCAAATCATCTCGGGTGCGCCGTGGTCATAGGTCTCTGCTGCCTGGAGCTGTGCCTGTCGCTGCCCGCCAGCTCCCTGTGGTCGGGGTGGACCTCCTGGTGGTGGTGGTGGCAGAGCCTCAAAGCGTCGCCCACCACTGGCTGCTCGTCCAGCTCCTCTACCTCGTCCGCCTCCTCTCTGCGGACCGCCACGGTCGACCCTCTACCTCTGCCTCGGTGGTCCCTCAACCGTCTGCTGCTCCTCGGCACGGCGAGTCAGGCAGTCACGAGCCATGTGGCCCTGCCCGCCGCACGAGTAGCACTGTCTGCCTCTCGAAAGACTGGCTCCACGCTGTGTGCCCCGCACTGCTGAGCCAGTGTCCTGAGGTCGTCTGCCCGAAGGTCTGGTCTGTCTGGACCCCTGAGTCATCTGTCGACTGCCTGCTGCAGATGAATCTTCCACGTGCCGCCCTGCGGTGGGTCGCTGTGCTGGTGTAGACTCAGTAAGGAAGCTCTCGATCAGAAGGGCCCGCTCCAGTACTCCTGTCTGAGTCGGTATGCTGAGGGAGATCAGCGATGCCCTGATCTCGTGTCTCAAACCCTGCTCGAAGGTCCGGGCCCGGAAGAATGGGTCCCGTACCATGTCGGTCGAGTAGCGCGAGAGATCAGTAAATCTCGCCGAGTACTGAGCGACCGTCATGCTGCCCTGCCGCAGCTGTAGAAGCTCCTGGATACGCACCGCACGAAGGGTGGCTCGGACGAACTCCGAGCGGAAGAGGCTCTCAAAGTCCGTCCAAAGTAGAGATGCCTCATCGTGCACCTGGAGCATCAAGCTCCACCATCGTCCTGCTGCTGCGTGTAGTAGGCTCGCAGTGAGGATCGCCATGAGGTCTGCTGGTGTCCTCACTAGCCTAAACACTCGTACTACTGCCTCCAGCCAGTCCTCTGCTGCCTGGGGATCCGTCTCCCCGTGAAACCTGGGCGGTCGCTGGCACTGAAACTCATGCAGTGCGCTGAGGCGTCGTGCATCGTCATCGGCTGCTGCTGGAAGCATCGGGGGCTCGGCGGGTAAACCTACCGCCGGTGCCACTGCTGACCAAGGGCCCTGCACCGAGGCCTCATCGCTCGGTGGGCTGTCGTCACGCTCGACTCTCGGAACCCTAGCTGGCTGCCGTAGTGGGGCCATCCTGAAAAGGAAACAGGTGCGCCACAGTTAGAACAGTATACCTGGTGAGCTGATATAAGTAATCACAAAGAAAACTTTGAAACACACACGCAATCAATGTTTTCGTGCATTAAGTCGGAAATCAGAAGTCAGGGTCCTGGTGTACGGATACGTCGGCCGCCGCACCAACACTGGACTCCCTGGACTGATAACCACACTCAATACGCTAAACATTATTGCTTCACATAGAAAAGATCAGAGTTCGCGGTAGAACCGAACTCCTCTGATACCAATTTGTCACGACCCGTCCTCGGGGCCCGTGTCGTGACTACCCCAAGCCCGCCTTCCATAGGCCAGGTGCTGGCGACTAGCACCAAGGCGTAAATCCCAACAAAAAGGGAAGGCATTGCCTTTGAAAAGTAAACAAGCACCACAGAGCAAGCAAGAGTAAAAGTAAACACTAAGTAAAAACTGTACAAGCTGTGCTGAAAGTAAAAAGGGGCCGGAAATACAAGCCCAACAGTAAAGTACAACTGAAATGAAAAACAGCAACTGAAAAGGGAAAACTGCAGCGTCGATCCGTCCTCCGGAAGTCCCACCTGAAGGGTGGGTACAGATAGCCTCCACTGCTCCTCGGGTCCACCTAACCGCTCCGAGTACGTCCCGCCCAGTGGTCCACCTCCAGGTACTGTCCTGCTCCGCACGCCTCCTCCACGATCAGCGCTGTCCGTCGTCTGCAACCAACACCACGAAGTGCGGGCATAGCCCGTGCAGGGGTGAGTATAAGATACTCAGTAGGGACCCCGAGACCCCCGAAGGTCTCCCGAAATCCACAAAGGATAATCCACAAGGAAAGATACAATCATGAAGTAACATCTGACACGGCTTAGGTATATGCCCATACATATACCTAAGTCTTCAATTCCCGATCGGCTCCAACGTCCGAGCCCAAGCACAACCCAGTCCACACAGGGAAGCAAAACGTATACCCACGCAGGATAGAGCAACACAATCCACAAAGGAGAGTAAACAGTAAATCCACACAGGGTAGCTCAACACAATCCACAAAGGAGAGTAACACAAGATTCAGCTCACACAGGTATACTTCTTCGGATGACGATAAAGATGATCATTAAACCATCTAAGTCGTCGGACCCACGAAGGATCGATAGGTACTAACCTTGCAGTGACCCACACAGGATCGAGCCCACGCAGGACCTGTAGAAGTTGGCTCACACAGAACCGCTGAGAGATGACCCACACAGGATCGGGCCCACACAGGACCGGGCCCACGTAGGACCTGTAGGCGCTGGCTCACACAGAACCGCTGAGCGCTGACCCACGTAGGATCGGACCCACACAGGATCGGGCCCACACAGGACCGGGCCCACACAGGACCTGTAGCACTGATCCACGTAGGATCGCTGAGTGCAGTAGTCGTCGCAGTCTGCTGAGGATCTCTTCACAGTCGTCGCCGCAGTCCACTGAGGATCTCTGTACGGTCGTCGCTGTTGAAGTAGCAGTCGCTGCCAGCACTAGGGTTTCCGCACACAGCAAGCTCGTTCGGGAAGGTCCGCTCCATGAGCCGAGAGGCTGATGCATCAACTGACACGAAGTCCGAAGTTGATGTATCCAAAAGTTCCGTATCGTCAACAGGAACTCAACGTCGCAGACGGCGCGTCAATCGGACGCCCGGTCTGAGAGATATTGGCATTTTCGTCCCAGGGGCCCGGTTGGTTTTTTAAGGCAAAACCAACCCGACCGCACTCCACCTGCATCCAAACCTCGGGCGGAGTATGCCAAAAGATCCGTCTCACTTAGAGGAATTCAACAAAGCTGACGGCACGTCAATCGGATGTCCGTAGCTCAAGATATGAGTGTTTCCGCTCCGAGGGCCCGGTTGGTCTCGTGTACGAACCAACCCGGCCGAACTCAAAGTATTCCGAAACCTTGAGTGCGATATACCGAAACGACCGTCTCGATTCAAGGATCGCGTTGCCGCTGATGTCGAGTCGTTTGGAGGCACGAAGCTCAAGATACGGGCGTTTGAACGAAAACGTCCGAAGATGGGGGGGTACGGGCCCGGGCCGACCCAGCCCGACCCCCCCCCCCCCCCCCCGGGTCGGCCCGAACCGGGTCGACCCGACCCGGGTCCGACCCGGGTGGCCCGACCCGGGTCCGACCCGGGTGGCCCGACCCGGGTCCGACCCGGGTGGCCCGACCCGGGTCCGACCCGGGTGGCCCGGCCAGGGTCGGTCCGGCTCGGCCGGCTCGGCTTGGCCGAGCCGCGCGGGTGGAAGCCGCGGGCGCTGACCCGCGGCTTGAGGAAGGACCGCGGCCCGCGTGCGGGCCGCGCTGGCGAGCCGCGGACGCGCTGAGCCGCGTCCGCCGGATGAACTGGACCCGCGCGCCGCGGGTCCGTTTGGCCGCCGCCGCCGCGGCTTGAGCCGCAGCGGATTTCGTCCGGCGGCGCGCCGGGGCGCCGCCGGCGACTTCCGCGGGCCGCCGACGTCGCTCCGGTGGCCCGTTTTCTTTCCCGTCTGCGTCGTTGCTCCTCCCGGGATCCGTTCTTTACTGCGGGATCGTCAAACGTCCGCTGCGGCATGTTCCATCGTCGACCGTCAAATTTGCACAAAACGAAGAACGGTGGAGGGTCGTCGGGCCGTGTTCGTTCGGCCCGCACCCTCCGCGTTAGAGATAAACAACCGGGAGAAAAACGATCAACACATGATCCAACAATTTTAATTAAAATAAAATTGTTCATTGAAAACCGGCTTTTTAATTTTCAAGAACGTTCACGAGAAAAATTAAAAGGGGTTATTTTCCAAAATGAATCCCTACCTTGATGATTGTCGTGCGCGGGCGTTCTTCGCGGAAGGGACCGTCGCGGAAGAGATCAATCGTCGCGTCGTCGCGGGGAGGCGTCGCGTCGTCGCGGATTCCGGCGTTGAGTCGGCGAGCTCAACGAATCAAGAACAACAGATTTAAATTATTAATATTTAAATCTGTGTTTCGTTTAAAACCAAAGAAAATAACTTGAGAGGAAATCTGAAAG
Organism: Viscum album; assembly: GCA_963277665.1. Taxonomy (NCBI): domain Eukaryota; kingdom Viridiplantae; phylum Streptophyta; class Magnoliopsida; order Santalales; family Viscaceae; genus Viscum; species Viscum album. Next base: position 2,040,083,293 of record OY728148.1, read on the forward strand.
CACTCACCTCGAATGGTCGGTGATCGGAGATCGGAGATCGGAAGAACATCTCGGGCGAAGGCGTCGTCGATTTCCGGGTTCGGCGTTCTTCGCGTTCTTCGCGTTCTTCGCGTTCTTCGCGAGGGAGAAGAAGTTGCGAGGGTTCTCCCAAATCTTCTCAAGCGCAAATAACCAGAGGTTAAGCGTTGGTCTTATTTTATTATTATGCCAACGAATTTGAAAAAACTGGTTAAGAAACGATCCATCAATTCGTTGAATTAATTCAACGAAAGAAACGACCCATTTAATTCACGAAATAAACAGCCCATTTAATTCACGAAATAAACCGCCCAATTAAATGGTCTGTTAAGAATTTAGGAAACGCGTCGGTTGACTTTCATTAAGACGGGTTTTCAGGGGTGCGTTTCTTAGCGGAAAGAAACGGCGGGGCTCGTGCGGGCCCCGCCTCACAAATATCCTACCAAGGGGGTAGGATATTTCTGGATAGCATCCTATCCAGTTCAACTCAGTTCAAGCCTCCTTTAAGTGGCTTCAAGTGGCTTCCAAGTGGCTTAAGTGAAATAAAATAAAGTTGTCGAAAAATTATTTTATTTCTTAACTTTAAGCCCGAAAATTAAAAACCACACCCGAGCAAACGCAACTCCGGAAGAGGTGTTTCTAAGCGAATACCGGCGCTGCGATTTCATCGGTGCCCTCAGAATTCGATTTCGGGCACCGGTTCAAAAGTTAGAAAAACCCACTCGTCCGTTCACTGAACGTACCCGAGCCAAACTTCAGAAATTGATTCCGGGCACACCGGGCCTCGAAATCAGGCGCCGTCAGAAACTGCGTTCTTGTAAAATTCCAAAGAAAGTTAAGAAAAAAATTTCCTTGAAATTTACGGGTCTTTACAGTATTAACCAAGATTTACCCATGACTATCACTTGAATAGTATTCCACTACTAGGTGGATTCTGGGAGGAATATCCATCTCTAGGGGCATGAAATCGTCGAGAGTACAGGATGAAGATGGCTTCGGCAGGGGACTTTATTTTCCCTTGCGTCATCGACGATTGCTCTTCTGGGAAGAGTACGACTGATATGAGGATGTAGAAGTAGTGGATACGACTTATGAAGGGTATGTCCAATTCAGGCATGCATGGATGACACCATGGGCACGAGAAACTGTTTTATGAGCCATCCAGTCATCATACTTCTAGGATCCGTGGTTAGAAACCTGCTGCCACTCACCCTCACTATCACTGCTATTGTCTGGTCTCACAAAGACGCATGTCACCTGTTCTGGGGTAGGGACCGACCGGACTATGTTATTGTTGACCTGGTCTTGGATCCAATCCTTAAACACATAGAATTTTTTGAGAGTGTTCCCCAGGATCCGGTGATAAGGGAAGCAGTTGGTGCGATCAGTGAGGTTCGCCTCTTCTGGACTTCTGAACTCAGGAAAATGCATGATCCCCTGCTATACGGTGCTGTAGAAGTTACTGGGGACATGAGCCTCATTGAACGAGTAGGTCTAGTTTCTCCTATTTTAAAATTGGGGCCTTGGAGCTTGACCCTGACGAGGATCTAGAGGAGCCTATCAAGGTGGTGGAGTCTGTTTATCTTGCCTAGGCAGTGGTGGCGCATTATGCAGGGGAACCTGCTGATTCTGTGATGGGCATTGTTGGGTCATAGGTTACGCCTGAGGTGGAGGGCCTCTATAAGGATGTGGATCCGGTTCCACTTGTAGCAATTCTAGTTTCCTGGGGGCCTCTATTTGGGCCACTACGGCGGGCTCGGATCTGGCGTCCCTTCTCGTAGGAATTAAAGGAGGCATCGGACGTGCATGGCTAGCCTATTGTAGGGATTCCTCTAGGAACTGGGCCTTGTCAAAGAAGTCCTGGAATCCCCTGAGGTAGTTATGGGTGATCAACGATGGGACCAGTTCAGTCTTGACGTTCCCTACGCACGTTTTCAGTAGTTGATCCTGAGTCAGTGGCATATCAAGAGAGTACGTGAGCCCTTTCCATCGGGAGAAAAATTCTGTGAAGCACTCATCAGGACTCTGTTTTCACTTGAAGAGTTCTGAGATACTCATCTTCTAGGTGGTAGAACTGAACTGGTATAGGAATTTTCTCCTAAGGTCTTCCCAACCGGCTATTGACCCGATGGGGAGATGGTTGTGCCAGACGAACATCGGTCCCTCAAACGTTTGCACAAAACACCAAATTTTGGCAGATTCCTATTGTTATGTAGTCCCCAATATGGGTCCACACCTTTAGATGAAGTGTTCCAAGTTTTGTGGTGGGTCCCCTATCCCATTTAAGGGGGGAAAGGTGGGATTCCCAAAACCTGGGGGTGCTGGCATATCATCCACCCACGCTGGGTACGACTTGCCATCAGGTGGGAGTGTGACCTGTCATGTTTCCAACTCCTCGAGGTGGGCAATGAGTGCCTACATTGGATCATCTGGGAAGGGGTCTTTGTCTTGACGAGGATCCCTGACCATCAGTGCATTTTTGGGTTCTTCAACGTGGTAAGTCGGCCTAGCGGCTCGTGGAGTGGCTGGCAGAATGAACTATGGGGTAGCTGGGGGAGCCCAAGCTGAGTCTCGAGGGTTGTTATGCCGTTCAAGTGGATTTGGAGATATATACCGTGCTCTTTTACTGTAATCTCCGACTTCAACCCTATCTGCATGAGCAGGATGATCGGGATCGCCCGCAAGTAGCTCGCCAATGGGAAGTTGTGCCTGTCCCTGCTATTGTGGCTGAGGATCACTATAGTTTGGTTGTTGTTCCATAGAGTGTTCCTCTAGGAGGTCTTCGACCAACTTCTTCTATTTGGAAAGATCCTGGCATAGCACAACCTTTTCATAATCTTCCTCCGTCTTCTGTACTGAGGAGGATGGTTCGGAGTGCTTGGCAGCTCCGAGGTGCTCCTTACACTTACTGAGATTCCGGCTGAGGACTAATTCCTCAGTGGGCATAGGGAGACCCAGCAGATTTCTCTGTTGGTGAGTTACCCTTCCCGATGGATCCAATAGTAGGGGTACGCCCTCAGGGGGAAGGTCCCCATCAAGGAGTTCTATCTCATTCTCCCCTTCTGATAGGCTGTCCATGTTGACCATGACTCTACCTGGGGGCATGTCCTCGATATCACATGGCAGGTTAGGCTGCCGCTGGATAGAGTTGAAGAGGAGGGCAGCGTACTTCCCCCAACCATGGATCTGCACGTGGGAGGGAGCCTCCTTGATAATCTTGTGGAGTACCTTGAAACACTGGACGCATTTTTGCTGGAGGTATTTATGGAGACCTGGTGACTCAGGGTGCTGGGCCGCAGGGAGTGCGGCCAGATCAACCAGACGACATTGTTCACTGATGTCCTTAAAGTGCGCTTGGATCTTCAAGTAATCTACTAAATGATGAAGAAGATAGAAGTGTGTCGGCCAAAGGGTCTGACGGAAACACTCAACTTCCTCTGGGATGAGGGATTCTGGCGCACAAAAATTTAGCATTGCAACCATTCAAAACATCTCGGGGAAGTGGTCCGCAGCGAGGATATTCCATAAGATCCTTGGCTCAGATTCAGGGTATGGCCCTTCATTTCCCCACTCGTCAACAGGAGGCGGCTAAGGAACCAGAAGCGGTACTGAGGTAGACCGCTGGGACGATAGGCTGGTCAGTAGAGAATACGACGAGTGAGCTGAAAGACCGTTGTATCTTGGGCTATCTTCCAAATATTATAGCAACTTATCCACCACATCGTGGTAAGATGGGATAACGGTCTCAGTTCCTGGTGTAGGGACTAGGGATGCTGGAGATGGATCGCGCCACTAATCGTCCACCATTGGTCCCTAGAATATCTCTTTGTGATCTCTAGTGGAGGTAGAGAGTGCTTCGGTTGATGATGGTGGTGATTGCATGAACGTAACCTGCGTGGTTTCCAATTTTTCTTCCTCCTGGATATACCTGCAGAGGTAGGTAGGAATCCGGTGGACTTCTCTTTCTGGGAGTACGAGGACGATGTACCTCATTCCTGCCCCAGCCCTTGACATAGAGGACCAAGGGGAGGGTTTCATTGTTGAGTCGTACTCTGCTTCAGAATCTGAGAAGCAGACTGGATTGATCTCAGTCTGAATCTTCTCAGTGCTCTTTTTGTGGCGGCGATGACCCACCCTCCTACCCCGGGATGTTTCTTCAAGATGGTGTAGGTTTCCAGCATGAGGAGGACCTGTGGTCGTACTAGTGCTGGGGTGGAGAGGGTTTCCGCCTGAGTGGGACGGGGTGAAAAGAACACCGGGGAAAATATCGAAGGGGACACGAGGAGGACCTCCGTGGGAAGTGCTGGAGCGGGTAGGACCTCCACTAGAGTTGACAGGAGCACGGTTAGGACCTCCATGTTTATTTCCCTTGGTGACATCAGTATGAGGAAGGTCCTCATACTGGTCAAGTCGAACACGGGTAGGACCTCCGTGTTGGGTACTGCTGAGGTGAAGCTTCCCTCCACCCCTCTGGTTTCCAGGGTGATAAGGGATTTCTCCTGCTGCTACTAGAACATGGGGAGGGCCCCCACATTGGAGAGTGACGGGATGCGCAACTTCCCAACCCCAATAATCTATGGCTGGAGGACTGACTCCATACCCGGTGTAGTGAGCACGAGAGAGACCCCCGTACTGAGTGTCGCCATCGTGGGGAGGAACCTCATTTAGGTTGAAGGTGGCATGGGGCGGACCTCCATGTTGAGCCTGGAAGTGGGGAAGACCTGAGTTCTCCATGGTAGTGGTACGGGGAGGGCCTTCGTACTGGGTTTCATCGCTGCGGGTTAGTCCGTGGCAGCCACTTCTTGTGCCGGTGATCGAGAGAGTCGACCCAGCCTACTCGTGGGGCAGTTGGGGCCTCAATCTAGGTCGGGTGTATAACTTCCCATGCTCAGCATATATAGAGAGTTGGTGATATGCATCAGCAATGGCTTGGGCTATAGTATCTGCTGATGTTGAAGCCCCTTGGCGGGCGTCCTCTTCAATTTGCACCCGATGCGGGCGTCGGGTCGGACAGACCAGAGCTGGTGGTGTAGGCATGTGGCTCAACTACTCTTAGATCTGCAAGACTGTACTGCGGCGCTGACATGGCCTGGTGGGAGCCCTCACTAGGAGTCCCTGGAATAGGACTCTGACTGGGCTGGCCCGAACATCCCCTGCCTCGTCGGCATAGGGCAGGGAGTCGTAGAGGCATTCCAGGGACAAGCTTCTGAAACAATTATATGTTGGGGTGGGGAGTAGTGTCTCCCTGTGCTTCCCTTGGGGGTGTCATTGAAGGAGAGGCACATACGCCTCTAAATCTAGGTGGGCTATATCCCTCGTAGGGATGATCCCTTCCTCCTTGTACCGGCGTACGAGGTCATTGAGTACCCTTCGTTGGATAACTTATGATTGGGAGATGGGGCGTGGGCGCTCAGTGGTCGTGGTCGTTAAGATCGTCTTGGAAGATCTAGAACCGCGCGGGATTGTCACGTTGGCATTTCCCCTTCCCCTGCGTCGGTGGGTGGGCGGTGATCGATTTCCAGATACAGCAACTTGGTTCCTGAAAGTATGGTGATTAACTCATTAGTGTTGAAAGAAAAAATAATCGACGACCAATTCCCCAGCACCATTCCGTCTTCCATGACTGGTAATAGGGATCCAAACTAACAAGATCATAGATCAGGATGCCCCATGTTTTGAGTGCCCCAACTTATGGTGATTTTCACGCCAGGCCCGCTATTTGCTTGACGAGACCCGGTGCCAGATAACTAGATCTGGTGACATGCTAATCCATTGATACATTGAACGCTACTAATCTCCATGTTGAGGAGAATAATATCACATTGGGTTCACCATTTCTGTTTCCAATGCTTTCGCCGGGGAACACACATTCGTCTGTCGAGGACGCACAGCTGTTGCCCCGCGTTCCCGCTTTCCAAAGGCGGGCGACATTCATCGCTTGTTCAAGGACGTTTTCTTCTTGATCGAAACAGGATGATGGGATTTTGATTCTTCCTTTTGTGGATTCCTCCTCATAACTCATCACCTAGTCATGGTCTCCCTTATAGACTTAATATGTTTGTTCGAAGCGGTGCACGACGGGGTCGTGGGGGAGAAACGTGTGCGACCCAGCGGTTAATTAGAGAAGACTGGGTTATGCTTAATCACTCGCATCAGGTGCACCTTTTTCACCTCGAAACACCCAACGGTTCCTTATCTAGCAATGTGTGGACCTACTTTCCAAAGGCAGGCGTTCACTGGGTGGTTTGACCAGCGATTCTTGATGTTGGGAAAAAATCCCTCAAGGTAACATTGAAGTATTTTTGGGTTGATAGTGTTTGTTGACAAAGCAGGTTTCCATGGATAATTGTCGAGTTCTCAAGAATTTGTTGACATTCCATGTTGACAAAGAACGATGAAAAAGGAAAGGATGATCTGGAGGCAGTACAAAAGAGCAGTACAAGGTGGCACCGTTTCCCAGTGTTTGCCAAATTTTTGGGGTCCAAAATTTGGAGTTTGGTGAGCATCGCGAAAAGTGGATTTCCATGAAGAGCATAATTTCATATGGCAAAGGCATGAATTTCACGAAGATAGGATACTTGGTTTGGAAATCACGAAGACTAGAAGAATGGAGGCGGTGATGCTTTGCGATTACGTCAAGCTTCGCGAACGGCAGAGGCTGAAGCGCATCGCGGCGGTGAAGGGCTTTGCGGGTGAGCTTCACGGCGAAGGCGCGAAGGAATGTTGGGCTTCGCGAGGGAGCTTCACGTCGAAGTCGCGAAGTTATGTTGACGGTGATTCTTCGCGACTACGTCAAGCTCCGTGAATGGAAAATTGCCGTGGAGCTTCGCGATTTGGACAGAATTCCGGCAGAAACTTTGGAGCTTCACGATTTGAGATGACGTGTCGTTGACTTCGCGCGGAAGGGACAAGGGTCGGTGGAATCACCTATAAATAGAGGCCGACCCCTTCGAGCAAAGTAGAGAGAATTTTCATAGAAGATCATTCTCTCTCTATTTGTGAAGGTGGTTCGTGGAGTCACTGTGCTTCGCGAAAGAGGTGCTTCGCGGCGGCTATTGTAGCTCCGCGAAACTTGCGAGCTCCGCATTGGCTTACTTAGCTTCGCGAGGGTCGTTGCTTTGCGACGGCTTGAGCATCGTGAGAGTGCTTCGCGAAAGAGCTTCGCGAGAGAGCTTCACGAAAAGGCAGGAGCTTCGCGAAGGCTTGTTTGAGCTTCGCGAAATTGGGAGCCTAGCGAAGTAGGGTGCTTCACGAAGGTCTTTCCAAAGTGAATTGCCCAGTGTTCAGAGGCAAAGAGGTATTCATCTACGGGTGAAAGTTGAACTTCAATAGAGCATCTACATGCAGAGAAAGATGCATTCCTTAATGGAAATAAAGAGACCTACAGGTCTATAAACTGTGATTGGATTCCCTTCCAAGAGCAGTGAGCTTAGGAAGAGGAAGAAGGTGATCCTCTCCACCGGCAGTGAGCCAGAGAGAGAGAAACAGGGAGTGACCCTTGGGAAAGCAGTGAGATGACCCTAAACATTGTATAGGCAGTGATCCTGGGCATAGAAGTGATCTAGACCGAACATTGTAATCCACGGCTAGTGAAGTTTAGTGGACTTGGTATGACCGACAACCTGTCGGCGTATGCTCCTTGGACGTAGCCCTTTAGAGGTGAACCAATTAAAATTGTTGTGTCCTGTGATTGCTTTACTTTCTGTTTATATTGTGCAGCAGGAAAGAGAGAGAAGAGTGTTTTTCTTAACAGCGAAACAAGATCAGAACGGGCTTTAATTTTTAATTAGTCATACCCTGATTCACCCCCCCTCTCAGGGTATTCAGCCTAGTGGACCTAACAAGTGGTATCAGAGGGAAAGGTTAAAAGTTGGTCTTCTCTCAATGGAGGTCACTAATCATAGAGGGATTCTGATCTTCGACGGATGTAATTTTCAGATATGGAAGAATCGAATGCAACACTATTTCCGATCTTTGGGAATGGATGTGTTTTCAGTAGCTATGCATGGTATCACGGCTGATATTACTAGTGGTGCATTATCAGAAGCTGAGCACAAAAAGTTGGATGCTGATTCCAAAGCAATCAACGCCTTAGGGGGAGCCCTCTCTAATCCCATTTATAAAAAGGTGATGTCATGCAAAACGTCACATGCCATGTGGGAAAAGCTTTTGAATATTTATGAAGGGGATAAAAAAGTCAGAGAGGCAAAGATGTAAGTGTTGTGGAACAAGTATGAAGATCTCAGAATGAACTCGAATGAGTCTGTTGATGCATTCTTTGACAGGATAAATGCTGTGGTAGAATACATGCGGGGTCTTGGAGAAATTATCGAAGACATTAAAATCGTAAAGCGCATCTTGAGAAAGCTTCCACCTCAGTTCAATCCGAAAGTTTCTGTGTTGGAAGATAAAGATCCGAAAGAGCTAACATTGGATAACCTACACAGCACTCTTGTTGGATATGAAATGAGAAATGATGACAACGATGTTGTGGAAAAGAGGAAATCCAAAGAGGTGGCATTTAAGGCCATGAAGAGGCTCACTATTGAAGATTCTCAAGAGGAAGAAGAGTCAGATGAGGTGATGTCTTTCCTTTCTTCAAATCTGCAAAGAGGAAAAGGAAAGTTTAAAGGGAAACTTCCACTAGCATGCTTCCGATGCAAAAAGGTTGGTCATCTTGCTGCAAGGTGCCCCAAAAAGTTTCAAGAAGAAAGCGATGAAGATGAAGTTGAGATTCCCATGAAAAAATCTTCAGTCTATGTGAAAGGGAAGAAGCAGTTCAAGAGAAATTTCTTTAAGAAGAAGAATCTTCTTTCCCAAGAAATTGACAGTTCACCTGAGTCTGAGGGTGAAGAAGTTGAAGAGATAGAAAACTGCAAAGATCGTGGTCAAAATGCGATGGTGGTTGTTTCCAGTAGTGCTCTAGAAAAGAAAGAAACTGAAACTGATGAAGAAGAAGAAGAAATTGAAGGGAGAGTTGGCATGGAAGCTGAATTAGAAGCAGCTCTTGAAGAGATAGATGGTTGGCGAGCAAAAACAAAGAAATCCAACAAGATAGTACGTGATGCCAAACTCTACATGCAACAACAAGAAGAAGAGAAGTCTGAGCTTGAGAAAGAAATTTAAAATCTTAAGTCTTCCGGGCCAGAGCACACAGAAAAGGTTGATGAGCATAAGCTCAAGATTGAAGAGCAGAAAAGGGAGATCGATTGCTTGAGTCAAAAAGTGAAAGATCACGTCAAGTGTATTGAAGAGCTTGAAGAGGAAGTTGTCGGTCTACGGAGAAAAGTTAAAGACCAGGAAAAACCTTTGAATCCCAACACATTATTGGGAAATCAGGTCGTTACGAAGACGGAAAAGAAGAAAGAAGAGCCTAGTAGTTCAGCAGGAAAGAAGTAGCAATTGAACTCAGATGTTAAGGCTGATTCATGGCTTAATCAGAGACAAAAATCTATGGTAGTTGAAGTTAGACCTCAAGCACCTGTCCCGAGATTGAAAGTGGATTTGAGCACAAAGCAGAATCAGAATACTCAGAGATCCAAAGGGGAAACTAGTAGTGATGAAGTAACACGAAGGAATGCACCTTATATCAGGTGTTATTGTTGTGGAAAGATGGGACATTCACAGTATGTGTGTTCCATAGCCAAAAGATATCGAAGGGAACAAGAATAGAGATGGCATCCAAACAGAGAACGGTTTCCCAGAACCTTTTTTGAAGGACACTATTTTTGGTGCGGAGGATTTGGACACATGGCTAGGTACTGGACTCCGACCATTCAGAAAAATGTGCCAAAGCAGAATCAAAATGTTCGCAAGCAGCAGATCAGTAAACCGACAAGTGAGTTAAAAGTTCAGAATAGATTTGCAGTTTTGCAAGATGAAGTTGGTCCATCATACTCTGAGAAAGAACAGAAGCCTCAATCAATGCCGAGTATGAAAGAAAAAGTATGGACTAGGAAGAAGAAAACTAAGAAGGCCATAGTTTCTGAAATTGACCTTAAAGCATCAGATCGTTCTGGTGTTTGGATCCTTGACAGTGGTTGCACATCCCACATGACGGGTAATAAGGATCTGGTTACAGGAATAAAATATGACAAAGAGGGAGTTGTCAAGTTTGGAAATGATGAAGGCCTAAAGATTGTTGGATCAGGAAAAGCCAAGTTTGGGGGTAAAGAAATGAGACATGCTGATGTCTTGGTGGTAGAGGGTCTCAGTCATAATTTTCTTAGCGTCAGTCAACTATGTGACTCTGGGCACTCTATCCTATTTACCAAGAAGATGGGTATTGTTAAAAAAAATATGGAATAGTCATTCTTCATGGAAAACGAACAAAGGGGAATCTTTACCTGGTAGGTGGGGAAGAAGATTCATGCCTTTTATTCAGATAAGAAGAAAATCAGTTGTGGCATAAGCGACTTGGTCATCTATGTCAACCATCTATGGAAGATCTGGTAAAGTGTGATGCTGCTAGAGACCTTCCCAGACTATCACGTGATCGCACTCATACGTGTGATGCTTGTCAACAAGGGAAGATCATCAGGAAGACATACAGGCCAAAGGAATAAAAAGAAACTCGAGTGCTCGAATTGGTGCATGCTGATGTATGTGGACCTATCTCACCACGAGCTATAGATGGGCAAAGGTACTATGTTCTTTTCATTGATGAATACAGCAGAATGGCCTGGGTATTCATCATTACCCATAAGACAGAGGTGTTCAGTTGCATAAAGCAGTACAGGAGGGAATCAGAAAAGATGATTGGGCAGAAAATTCTGAAGTTTTGTACTGATAACGGTACAGAATTTACAAACAGTCAGGTTGAAAACTATCTCGAGAAACATGGGATAAGGCATCAAGTTTCATCAGTAAGAAATCCCCAACAGAATGGAGTGGTTGAAAGGAGAAATCGTATCATCAACAACATGGACAGAACAATACTTATTGATAAGGACCTACCAGAGAAATTTTGGAAGGAAGAAGTTTTGACATCGGTCTATGTTTCAAACAGGTCCCTGTTATGTCCGAAGCAAGGGAAGACTCCGTATGAACTGTGGTATGGAAAGAATCCAACGTTGAAATACTTTTGAATCTTTGGAAGTAAGTGTTTCATTCTCAACAAAGAACATCATCGGAAGTTTGAGGCACGAGGAGATGAAGGGATATTCCTTGGCTATTCAGGGAAAAGCAAAGCATATAAATGCTTCAACAAGAGGCTGGGAAAATTGTTGAGAGCAATGATGTCACTATAGTCGAAAATGAACAGACTGCTCAACGACCCAGTGAACAGTTTCTGGATGAAAGTGATGATGAGGTAAGCAACACAGGGGGAGTAGAAGTGGCAGAGGCTGACTCAGAAGAAGATTCTGATGATGAACAAGAAAGTGTCAAGTCTGTATCTGCAAAGAAGCCAAAGAATCGAGCTGAAATTGATAGGCAAAATATCATTGGTGATCAGACAGCTCCAGTTCAGACTCGAAGAATGAAATCATTACAGCAAACATATTTGTTATCTCAGGTGGAGCCAAAATGTTTTTCCGATGCATCTGAAGATGAAAACTGGGTTCAGGCTATGAATGAAGAGCTTGATCAAATTGAGAAGAACCAGACATGGGAGATTGTTTCGAGGCCAGCAGAAAAGAATGTCATTGGGACCAAATGGGTCTATCGCAATAATATGAATGAAGATGGCACAATGATTCCGAACAAAGCACGTCTAGTGTGCAAGGGGTACTCCCAGATCGAGGGAATTGATGTTGATGAGACATTTGCACCGGTTGTAAGGCTGGAGACAATAAGATTATTCCTAGCCATCGCAGTGCAAAGGAAGTTCAAAGTGTTCCAGATGGATGTCAAATCTGCATTCTTGAATGGTTTTCTGGAAGAGGAGGTGTATATTGAGTAGCCAGATGGTTTTCTCATTCATGAGGATGAGAACAAAGTTTGCAGGCTGAAGAAGGCATTGTATGGGCTGAAACAAGCACCAAGGGCATGGTACTCAAGGCTTGATCAGTACTTAAAGAAGCTTGGTTTTCAGCATGGAGGAGTTGATTACAATCTCTATTTCAGTAATGAAAGTAATCAAAGGATTATGGTGTTGGTTTATGTCGATGACATAATATTTGGCAGATCAGATGAAGCTCAGTGCAGATAGTTTTCCGAATTCATGAAAAATGAGTTTGAAATGTCAATGATTGGAGAGATAACATTTTTCCTTGGTCTACAGGTGATGTTATTAATATTTTCATGATTTATTATATTCCCCCTTTACTTATTTTATATGAAATGTGCATAATTTGTGTGAAATATTAATGTTTTAATATTAAGTATAATATTTGAGCATTTTTAGAAGTAGTCCAATTGAGTCAGTTTAATGTTTTAATAATAACTGTCACTATAATGATCCAAATTATTTGGTTCTTGTTTTTTAGGATTCTCCTTTCAATATACAACATTTCATTAGAAGGAACCATGATCCAATTCTTCCATTTAAAGGGTCATATGGTCCTCACAAACAAGACCAAAGAATCTGTGAAGAAACTGGACTATTCATGAAGATTGATTTACTGGGCTCAATCAAGAAGTCCAAAAACCTTAACACTCCACCATAATTTGGGGGCCACTACACGTCATCTTGGATAAAAATTTCATGGCCCAAATCTAAGTACAAGGGGCCCAAATGAAGCTTTGAAGTCCAGTCCACCATTCTGGACGAGAATTAAAATCAGTATAGTATTCATGACATATCTCCTGATGTAAGCATCAAATCTAGCGGAGATTTTTCAGTGTGAAAGATAAGATATAGGCGGCCGACTTTGTTGAAGAAGTCATTCGTATTTGAAGGCATCTTCCTGTTCCAAAATCCATTCACATTTTGGCCATCGAAAAAGACTGGATAGAAATGCACAGTTTTCCTTTGTTTAATAAAACCACCATAACTTTGGATCCACTTGTCAAAATGCCTCCATATTTTGACAGTAGTCGACCAACATTATTTTCTACAACTTTGAAGAAGGAGATAGTTGAAGATTCGGCTTTCTGTATAGCCAAATTGGCGATGCAAGTGGAGGGACAGATTGGGAATGCAAACAGTCCACTCCTTGGGCTATAAATACTCTCCCCTTCTCTCCTTGAGAGGGGTTGGCATTTCAGAAGAGAGGATATCATATTGGCATGACCAAAGCCTTGACAAAGGCTTAGGAGGACCTTCCATACTCAAGTTTTCACTTGAGAGACCTTTCATCCTCTCTTTGTTTTCACTTACTTTTGTGTTCTTCATTTTGGTAATCTTGTAATTCTCTTTCTTTGTAATTCTGTTTTAATGCAAGTTACTTCTTCAATATCTCTTATTCTCATCCACCTTCTGTAGTTTAATATTTATGTTCCTAAAATAGTTTAAATTCAGTTGAATCTCCTTCCCTTCTTTTTCTTCCTCATTCAATCGAAAATCCGTTTTTAATTATCATCATTGTTCGTGTGTGAGTGTCAACGCACCACTCTTTTCTAATCCCTTTCTTTTTCTTCTATTCTTAATTTATCATCATAATTATTTTAACCAGAATATTAAACATCCAAATGTCTGAGTAAATCTATCATTGGGGTGAGTTATAATTCGGGGATGTTAAGTGATTGAGAGTTTTGCTCGATGAGTATTCTCTAAATTAATATTGTGTATGTTAAACTTAATATGTCATGGATTAATGATATGTTTTGTTTAACGAGTGGTTTCCATGGATTATTGGAACTATAAATACACTACCATAAATAATTTTTGATTTAGATTAGAACCCTAAGTTAAGTTAAGGCTTGGATTAAAGCCTTCACACTTAGGAATTCCAATCAACGTCAACTTATGACATGGGTGTTAATTTAATGCAATACAAAGTAAGGCTCAAGGATATCACATGCTTAACTCCCCAATAATGAACTCACCCCAATCTTTATCAATTTGGTAAATCAAAAATCATCCATAAATCATTTCAATTAAGCTCTTCAAACAAACCCCCCTAATCAAAATAAAATCAACTAAAAACAATCGACTATTACGAAGTACCATCGCCGAGGATTCGACCCGAGTGCTGCTATACACATTAGCAGAGCACCGGAACTTTGACCGGTCGATAGGCGACAATCGGCCGTGCGTTTCAAATGGCGTTGTTGCCAAGGATGGTGCTTTAAGTAGTCATTCGTTTCAGTTTATTGTAAAAAGCCCAAAAAAACAAAAATTTAAAAAAAAAATTGAAAAAAAAAACACAAAGAAAAACCCATCTTCCTCTTAAAAATCATAAACTGAAAAAAATACAAAGAAAAACCCGCCTTCCTCTTTCTTCCAAAATCTCTCTGAATGCCCCGTAGCCTTCCAAACAATCCCTAGGATTTGTTTGACCCTGAAATTGATAGAACTCTTCGTCGACTTAGGAGGACCATTAGGGATAACCAAATCACCCAAGAACCAATCATTGCCCTACCAATTGAAATTGAAATGGCCAATCCTAGGGAATAAACCCTAAAAGAACTCGTTGCCCCTGATATGAATTACCAACCTCTTGGTATTCAATATCCAAACATAGAGTCTGACTTCGAACTCAAGTCGGGTTTGATTCATCTTCTTCCTCATTTCCATGGTCTAGCTGGTGAGGATCCTCATCTTCACCTCAAAGAGTTCCAAGTGGTCTGCTCAACCATGAAACCTCAAGGGGTTTCTGAAGAACAAATCAAGCTTAGAGCTTTCCCCTTTTCCCTAGCAGATTCTGCCAAGTCTTGGCTCTATTACCTCCCACCTGGTTCCATAAACTCATGGGTTGACATGAAGAGACTTTTCCTTGAGAAGTTCTTTCCCGCTTCCCGAACAGCTTCTATCCGAAAGGAAATAAGCGGCATCCGTCAATTCCCTAATGAATCACTCCATGAGTATTGGGAGAGGTTCAAAAAGCTTTTGGAAACTTGTCCACACCATCAAATCCCTGACCAACTCCTGATCTAATACTTCTATGAGGGGTTATTGGCTATGGAGCGAACTCTCATTGATGCCGCAAGTGGCGGTGCTCTTGTTGACAAAACTCCTGCAGCTACACGAGAACTCATAAGCAAAATGGCTGAAAACACGTAACAATTCCATACTCGAGCACATGCTCAAGTGAAACAAGCCCAAGATAATCAATCCATAGAGACTAACAAGATGACTGAGTGGATGAGTGAACTTACAGGTCTTGTGCGTCAACTAGCAGTGGCTACCAAAGCCCCAACCTCATCTTCTCCACAGTCACTATTCCCTATACCTATCAAGAATTGTGGAATCTGCAACTCTCCATCTCATCCGACTGACACATGTCCACAACTTCAAGATGATCCATCTGATTCATCTAGTCCAATGGAGCTCAATGCGGCATATGCTCAGCGAAACTTCAACCCTCAACAATCAGGTCAGTTTGTTAGAAACTTCAACCAACCCCACTCTGAGCCCTTCTCTTCTACCTTTAACCCACCTCTGAGGTATGGTAATCCCATTTCTCATCCTCCTCAGTTCCCTCATCAAAATCCAAACCAGTTCCAATATGGTCAAAGTGGTGGTAACATCCATCAACCTTATCCTTTTGTTCCTCAACCCCAAAGGAACAATCCTCCTCCTGGATTCCACTATCCTAATGAGCCTTCCCAATTCCCCACCCAATACAATCGCTTTCCCAAGAACCAAAATCAAGGCCAAACCAATTTGGGACAAGCCTCTTCTTCTAAACAACCATGGGAAAGTGCTGTAGAGGATCTTGCTTCCTTCACCCGTTCTAGCCTCAAAAACATTGAAACTCAAATAGGTCAACTTGCATCCCACCTGAGCCAGCAACAAAAATCAAATTCTTCCCAACTCCCAGCTCAACCATTACCCAACCCTAAGGGTAATGTAAGTGAAATTGCACTTAGATCGGGAAAGCAAATTGCTATGCCCCATGCTGATTGCTCTACCTCCCCTTTCGATGTTGATCTAGAAAATGAAAAGAAAAAAAAGCTGGAAAAGGAACTTGAATCCACTCCTTCACCTCCTTCCATTCCTTTAAGGAACCCAATTCCTTTTCCTCAAGCCATCTCCAAGCCTAAGAAGTCCTTTGAACCTGATCCTTAAATGCTTGACATGTTTAGACGTGTTGAAGTGAACATACCCCTCTTAGATGCCATCAAACAAATCCCTAAGTATGCCAAGTTTCTTAAGGAATTGTGCACCCATAAGAGGAAACTTAGGAACATTGAAAATGTTTCAACCCAACAGTCCATTCCCATGAAGTGCAAAGATCCAGGGACCTTCACGGTTCCATGTCAAATAGGGAGTTCCAAATTTGATGATGCACTCATAGACCTTGGAGCCTCAATAAATGTCATGCCCAAATCCATTTTCTCCAACCTTGGTCTAGGTCCCTTGCACCCAACGAGTGTTGTCATTCAATTAGCCAATCGAAGCACTGCCAGTCCTGAGGGGATAATTGAGGATGTTCTTATTCGGGTCAATGATCTTATCTTCCCAGCTGATTTCTATGTCCTTGACATGGAAGGTGAGACGACCTCTTCTCGATCTCCCCAAATTCTAGGAAAACCATTCCTCATGACTGCGAGAACCAAGATTGATGTCCATTCAGGCATCTTATCCATGGAATTCAGTGACCAACTGGTCAAGTTCAACATTTTCCAAGCCATGTGATACCCATCTGAGGATCACTCTGCATTCTCAATCCATTATTTTGAGGACACTTCTAAGATTCAATCGAACCCCAATCCATTATTTTCTTCATGTTATAATAATAGAGGAGTTTGTGAATATTGTATCCTCATTAACCAAGTGATTAATGGTGAAATTGATGTTGAAATTACAAATGCAAACTCCATTGATCTAAAGGATCTTGAAAACTCTTTGGAATCCCATATCACCTATGACCTCCAATGCTCCAACATGGATGGTATTGAGAAAAATGAACTAGAATGCTCATTTGTTGATTCAGATCAGATTATCCCAAATTCATCCTTTCCTATCCATGATTCTGAAAATTCTGTTATATGTGAAGTGAACCTTGAACCAATGTGTTTATATTGTCCTGATGGTAGTGATGTTTGTGATATTTGTACCCTAATTAATAAAGTGATCACTGGTGAGGTTGAAATTGACCATTCTTTGGCGAACAACATTGAAGTAAAGGATATTGAAAATTTTATTCAATCTTATGACTCCACTAATCCTCATTACTCTACATCGGTAAGTGATGAAATAAATGAGTCAAAAACAATTGGGATATCATACTCTACTTTTGTGTTATCCAAACCTTACATAAATGAACCATCAGAATTGAGACATCTTCCTGAATTTCCAAGAATAGAAAATCATCACTTTGTGGATAAAATCATTCCTCACATTGAAGACCAAAGGGAGGATAGTCATATTCTCTTTCCACCCCTATTGAATTGCAAGCACACCAACAAGGATGGGAAGAAATTATCCAATGAATCATCAGGCCTCCCAAAGAAAAAGTTTTTCTGGAAGCACACTGGAGTTGAGAAAATACGATGGCCACCGTCAGACTATGGGTAGTCCACTGCAATTGTCCAGCTGTAGACAAATAAATGCAGCGCTTCTTGGGAGGCAACCCATGTTTTCTTTTACTTTTATGAAATTTCTATTTCTTTTTAGATTTTCATTAGATGAATAATGAATTTTATTTTTCAGGTAACTTCCCAATGTCCTGGAACCACCTCGACTTCCTCGAATCCCCAAATTCTCTAGCCGACCCACCACTAGATGGAGATGGCAACCCACCAAATCCAAACCAGGGGAACCTCTTTCCCTTTAACTCTCTCTTTCCTCAAACTCTCTTCCCTCTCTTCTTCTCTCTATTTCTTCTTCTTCCTCTCTCCCTCTCATTTTTTTTACAACATTCTTCCACAACCTTTTTTCTATTTTCTCTTTTGTGTGGATGTGTCATTAAAAATAAAAAAATTAAAAAAATTAATTAAAAAAAATGAAAATTGAAAAAAAAGGGTGTCATAATTACTCATCATCCAATATTGAAATTCTTTCCAACCATTTTGGGGAGTCAAAAGGATTGTTTTAAACTCAAATATATTGAATTTTTATCTCAAACTTGGGTAAACAATTTTGTGTCAATAACAAACATTTTGAATGAACAATTTTTGGTGGAAAATGATTCTCCCCTACCATGAGGATTAACATTAGCCTTCATTCCAAGGTCATCTATGAACATCTTTTTCATTGTGTGTCTTCACCACTGATTGTGAGTCTTGAGTTTGTGGACCTTCGAGCTGAATTTCCATCTTTTGTGTGCATTAATATGATAGAGGCATTTTCTAAGCCACATGAGAATCAGAATAGCCAAATAGCCTCCCATTACCCTTAAATTGATCCTACTTTTGAAATCCCCTTTGAGCCTATGAAAACCTTTCTTTGGATAGCCACATTACAAGCCTAATACCTTGTCCCACCCAACATCTTCATGGATTTCATTGTACAATTTATTGAAATTTAAGTGTGGGGGGAATGGACTTCATTTTTGGGCGTACTTCCATTGATTTCCAATGTGTCATCATATGCTTGAGGGCAAGCATCCATTCCAGTGTGGGGGAGAGGTTGTAATTCTGTGAGCTTTGGGGTGTATATGTGTAATTGTCATTTGTACAAAAGTCATTGAAAAGTGTTCAAAAAAATGAAAAAAAAATTATATTAAAAAAAATGAAAAAAAAGGAATGGGTTGTGTCTTGGGTGGGTCAAAAATCATTCATCATCAACCTTTGATCGTGTTATAACTACTAAAATTAGTTCCATGAGAAGATCAAACATGGGTTGGTAGATGAATATGAGACTTGTTTCAAGCACAACTTTCAAAAAAAAGAGCAAAAAGAGAAAAAAAAAGAACACTTGAATCATCTTGTATTGTGTCATTATTAGAAGTCTTCCATGTTGTACATATTCCATCATCTCACCCTATTCCATTTTCTTTCTCCCTCACTTTTCATTCATCACACATTCATGCCCTTGTAAATATGTGTTTCTATTTCCTTTCAAATCAAATTTCAAAAAAAAATGTGCATTGATTTTTCCATGTTGGTGTTTTTAACCCCTCTTTTTCTTTGGACATTATATACCTACCGTCTCATAGCCACTGAAAAACCCCTTAAAAGACCTCTTGATTCTTGTACACATTAGATTTGGGAATAGAAGCTGAGAGCTCTTACAAACTCTTGATTTTCACTTTTTGTTGGTGAATGAATGAACCTCCTAAAATACATTTTTATCATCTTGAGAGGAGTAAGTTTTGAGTGACTACATTTTCCAATTCAAACCTTGAACATGAAAAAATGAATTGTTTCTGATGCATTATTGTAAACCAAATTTGTGATGGAATTCAATATGGATGAGTGAAATATTCTAACCCTCCCCTGATTGGAGAAAACAAAATTTTAATATTTGTTGGTGAGTGAAAATGATTTTGTCATGTTTTTATATTTGTTGCACATGAGGACACGCGCAAATCTAAGTATGGGGGAGTTGATGTTATTAATATTTTCATGATTTATTATATTCCCCCTTTACTTATTTTACATGAAATTTACATAATTTGTGTGAAATATTAATGTTTTAATATTAAGTATAATATTTGAGCATTTTTAGAAGTAGTCCAATTGAGTCAGTTTAATGTTTTAATAAGAACTGTCACTATACTGATCCAAATTATGTGGTTCTTGTTTTTTAGGATTCTCCTTTAAATATATAACATTTCATTAGAAGGAACCATGACCAATTCTGCCATTTGAAGGGTAATATGGTCCTCACAAACAAGATCAAAGAATCTGTGAAGAAACTGGACTGTTCATGAAGATTGATTTACTGGGATCAATCCAGAAGTCCAAAAACCTTAACACTCCACCATAATTCGGGGGACACTAAATGTCATCTTGGATAAAAATTTCATGGCCCAAATCCAGGTACAAGGGGCCCAAATGAAGCTTTAAAGTCCAGTCCACCATTCTGGCCGAGAATTAAAAGCAGTATAGTATTCACAACATATATCCTGATGTAAGCATCAAATCTAGCGGATATTTTGCAGTGTGAAATAGGAGATATAAGCGGCCGACTTTGTTGAAGAATTCATTCGAATTTGAAGGCATCTTCCTGTTCCAAAATCCATTCACATTTTTGGCCATCGAAAGAGACTGGATAGAAATGGACAGTTTTCCTTTGTTTAATAAAACCTCCATAACTTTGGATCCACTTGTCCAAATGCCTCAATATTTTGACAGTAGTCGTCCAACATTATTTTCTACAACATTGAAGAAGGAGATATTTGAAGATTCGGCATTCTGAATAGCCAAATTGGCGATGCAAGTGGAGCGACAGATTGGGAATGCAAACAGTCCACTCCTTGGGCTATAAATACTCTCCCCTTCTCTCCTTGAGAGGGGTTGGCATTTCAGAAGAGAGGATATCATATTGGCACGACCAAAGCCTTGAAAAAGGCTTGGGAGGACCTGACATACTCAATTTTTCACTTGAGAGACCTTTCCTCCTCTCTTTGTTTTCACTTACTTTTGTGTTCTTCATTTTGGAAATCTTGTAATTCTCTTTCTTTGTAATTCTGTTTTAATGCAAGTTACTTCTTCAATATCTCTTATTCTCATCCACCTTCTGTAGTTTAATATTTATGTTCCTAAAATAGTTTAAATTCAATTGAATCTCCTTACCTTCTTTTGCTTCCTCATTCAATCGAAAATCCGTTTTTAATTATCATCATCATTCGTGTGTGAGTGTCAACGTACCACTCTTTTCTAATCCCTTTCTTTTTCTTCTATTCTTAATTTATCATCATAATTATTTTAACCATAATATTAAACATCCAAATGGCTGAGTAAATCTATCATTGGGGTGAGTTATAATTCGGGGATGTTAAGTGATTGAGAGTTTTGCTCGATGAGTATTCTTTAAATTAATATTGTGTATGTTAAACTTAATATGTCATGGATTAATGATATGTTTTGTTTAACGAGTGGTTTCCATGGATTATTGGAACCATAAATACACTACCATAAATAAGTTTTGATTTATATTAGAACCCTAAGTTAAGTTAAGGCTTGGATTAAAGCCTTCACACTTAGGAATTCCAATCAACGTCAACTTATGACATGGGTGTTAATTTAATGCAATACAAAGTAAGGCTCAAGGATATCACATGCTTAACTACCCAATAATGAACTCACCCCAATCTTTATCAATTTGGTAAATCAAACATCATCCATAAATCATTTCAATTAATCTCTGCGAACAAACCCCCTAATCAAAATACAATCAACTAAAAACAATCGACTATTACGAAGTACCATCGCCGAGGATTTGACCCGAGTGCTGCTATACACATTAGCAGAGCACCAGAACTTTGACCGGTCGATAGGCGACAATCGGCCGTCCGTTTCAACAGGTAACACAAGGAAGGAATGTAACATTCATTTATCAATCAAAATATGCCAAGGAGGTCCTGAAAAGGTTTGGAATGGAAAATTCCAAGGAGATGAAGACTCTGGTGGCTACCCGGATGAAATTATCAAAAGATGAGGATGGAAAGGAAGTTAATATCACAGAATACAGGCAAATCATTGGAAGTCTATTGTACTTAACCGCAACAAGTCCTGATATTGTTTTCGCCACATGCCAAGCAGCGAAATATCAGAGTAATCCCAAGGAAAGTCACATGCTCGCAGTGAAAAGAATAATTCGGTATATTAAGGGCACGGTGGACTTAGGCTTAACATACAATGACAAATCTCAGACAGAGTTATTGGGGTACACTGATGCAGACTGGGCCGGTTCAGCGGATGATAGAAAATCAATGTCAGGTGGTGCATTCTATCTTGGTGGATTGTGTATTTCTTGGCTAAGCAAGAAGCAAGATTGCATTTCATTGAGCACCGCAGAAGCTGAGTATATTGTGGCCACTCAAGCCTACACACAGTTATTGTGGATGAAGCAGCAGCTTGAAGATATGGGAGTTGAAGTGAAGTCTCCGATCGGAATCCAGTGCGACAACTCAAGTGCTATAAATCTTAGCAAAAATCCCGTCCATCATTCAAGTACAAAGCACATTGAGATTAAGTATCATTTTATCAAGGAGAAGGTTGAGCAGGGAATCGTGAAATTGGAGTACGTGCCTATAGAGCTACAGGTTGCAGACATTCTGACAAAGGCCTTACCCAAGGAAGCTTTTGAGAGGCATCAACTGGCTCTAGGAGTTCAGTTGATTCCCCGCACTTGAAATAGTGTGGATGTGGGACCCTTCCACCCCCCTCTCCCCGAGGTATGATGTGTTTTTCCCTAATGTGATGATGTGTTCTCTACTCTGTTACAGACTGCAAAGGAGTGACCTTTGGGTTCGTTGACAAAGGGGGAGAAAATAGTGTTTGTTAAAGGGGGAAAAATAGTGATTGGGAGACAGAGAAAGGGGGAGTTTTTTAAATCTGAAGATGCTAGAAGTGATCGATCAAAGCATAGAAATCACGACAGATGAGGATCGTGATAAAAGCAGAACAGTGGTGTTGGAATGGTGTGAGACGGTGTCCAGCTATCAACAATTGGTATCAACTTAAGAATTCACCAATTGGTATCAGTGTGGTTCAATAATTGGTATCAATTTAAGAATTGGTATCAGTGTGGAATCGACAATTGGGGTCTGACATGAAGTGATTCATTGATGAACTTTTCATACTACTCTTGTTTCTCACGCCGAGCATTGCTCATGTGGGCTTAGAGTACATGTTAAGTGAATCCTTTAATGCTATCATAATCGCAAGAGGCGAATAGTGGTAGCGGCTGGAAGAAGACTCAGTGAGGTATCCAAATGCAGAAAATCTTTCTGAGTAGAGTTGTGAAGAGTTTTCAACAAACCCAAAGGGGGATATTGTTGGGCAAAAATCCCTCAAGGTAACATTGAAGTATTTTTGGGTTGATTGTGTTTGTTGACAAAGCAGGTTTCCATGGATAATTGTCGAGTTCTCGAGAAGTTTTTGACATTCCATGTTGACAAAGAATGATGACAAAGGAAAGGACGATATGTAGGCGGTACAAAAGAGCAGTACAAGGTGGCGTCGTTTCCTAGTGTTTGCCAAATTTTTGGGGTCCAAAATTTGGAGTTTGGTGAGCATCGCGAAAAGTGGATTTCCATGAAGAGAATAATTTCATATGGCAAAGGCATGAATTTCACGAAGATAGGATGCTTGGTTTGGAAATCGAGAAGACCAGAAGAATGGAGGTGGTGATGCTTTGCGATTACGTCAAGCTTTGCGAACGGCAGAGGCTGAAGCGCATCGCGGCGGTGAAGGGCTTTGCGAGTGAGCTTCGCGGCAAAGGCGTGAAAGAATTTTGGTCTTCACGAGGGAGCTTCACGGCGAAGTTGCGAAGGTATGTTGACGGTGATTCTTCGTGACTACGTCAAGCTCCGTGAACGGAAAATTGCCGTGGAGCTTCGCGATTTGGACAGAATTCCGGCAGAAACTTTGGAGCTTCGTGATTTGAGATGACGTGGCGTTGACTTCGCGCGGAAGGGATAAGGGTCGGTGGAATCACCTATAAATAGAGGTTGACCCCTTCGAGTGAAGTAGAGAGCATTTTCATAGAAGATCATTCTCTCTCGATTTGCGAAGGTGGTTCGCGGAGCTAGTGTGCTTCGCGAAAGAGGTGCTTCGCGGCGGCTATTGTAGCTCCGCGAAACCTGCGAGCTCCGCGTTGGCTTACTTAGCTTTGCGAGGGTCTTTGCTTTGCGATGGCTTGATCATCGCGAGAGTGCTTCACGAAAGAGCTTCGCGAGAGAGCTTCGCGAAAAGGAAGGAGCTTCGCGAAGGCTTGTTTGAGCTTCTCGAAATTGGGAGCCTAGCGAAGTAGGGTGCTTCGCGAAGATCTTTCCAAAGTGAATTGCCCAGTGTTTAGAGGCAAAGAGGTATTCATCTATGGGTGAAAGTTGAACTTCAACAGAGCATCTACATACAGAGAAAGATGCATTCCTTAATGGAAATGAAGATACCTACAGGTCTATAAACTGTGATTGGATTCCCTTCCAAGTGCAGTGAGCTTAGGAAGAGGAAGAAGGTGATCCTCTCCACCGGCAGTGAGCCAGAGAGAGAGAAACAGGGAGTGACCCTTGGGAAAGCAGTGAGCTGACCCTAAACATTGTATAGGCAGTGAGCCTGGTCATAGAAGTGATCTAGCCCGAACATTGTAATCCACAGCTAGTGAAGTTTAGTGGACTTGGTACGACCGGCAACCTGTCGGCGTATGCTCCTTGGACATAGCCCTTTAGCGGTGAACCAAGTAAAATTGTTGTGTCATGTGCTTGCTTTACTTTCTGTTTATATTGTGCAGTAGGAAAGAGAGAGAAGAGTGTTTTTCTTAACAGCGAAACAAGATCAGAACGGGCTTTAATTTTTAATTAGTCATACCCTGATTCACCCCCCCCCCCTTTCAGGGTATTCATCCTAGTGGACCTAACACTTGAGAACTCACATTGTTCAAGAGGATGGGAAGTCGGGATCATCGCACCCTTTTGGGGGAAAATTATTGCCTATTTCAGGACTCTATTATATATTTAAGATGTGTTCATATGTTCGCGAATCTTTGGTTTATACCCAAGCATAGTATCCACAGATTTAACCCTGGTTAGCAATGTTCAGTTGGACATAGGGGTTCAGAATCATTCATGCCCGAGGTTTACCATCCCTCGTTGGATTAATGACCCCGAGGAGTCTGGAATCATTGAGGTGGCATTGATTTAAAGCCTCCTAATCGGGCACTCTAGAGTTTATTGTCATCTAGGGGGGATAGATAATGACTCGAGTGTCTAGATTGAACCCGTGGTACGGGCTTCCTACATATCCTCGCGAGAGGAATCATAATCCACGCAGTTCAGATTAGTATGGGGCTTAAGCTCTACGCTGCCCAGGGTTGGTGCGGTGGACCGACGTGAAAATGGTCGGGTCGCTAGGTGTTGGGCTTGAACCTCAGGGAGGATTCCTGCATACCCTGCCTAGGAGACAGGGATCAAAGTCCACATAGTTCGAATAGGGTGTCGGAGGACCGACGTAAATGTGGACCAGGGGTCCAGATGAGTGGTGGGCTTGAACCTCAGAGAGGCTTCCTACGTACCATGCCTTAGAAAGGATCAAAGACCTCATAGTTCATGAGGATACAGTTTAACATCATGTGGGACGTGGGTGAACCGACGTGAAATAGGTCAGAATGACCAAGGTGGTGGGCTTGAACCTTAGGGAGACTTCCTACGTACCCTGCCTAGGAAACAGGGATCAAAGTCCACGTAGTTCAGTTGGGTCCACTGTCGTTGTGCGGGTACTGCAACCATCACAAATCTCTAAGCCTACGTGAGTCATGATCAGTGTGAGAAACAAGAGAATTCAATAGTCTTGGCTAACCTCACACTTTTCTCCCTACCGAGGGAAGGGGATACATACGACGAGCAGAGGAAAAGACCGGTACCGCTGGACTCTCCTTCTCCTTGATGGCCGAGGAAGGTAGAAGTCACGCAGTAGAGAAATAAACATTCTGCGATGAGAGGGGAAGGGATATTGGCTTCCGGCGAGGATGGTGTGGGGCTTACTCCAGGAGGGATTCCAAAAGAGGAAACAGGGACTTACGCATGATTAGCGGCCCGAGAAGTCAGGGCTTACTCCAGAATGGAGGCCCGATGGTGACGAAGCCCAGCGGAAGAGGGACTCGGCCCCAGAAGAAGAATGGGGCAGCACCCTTCCCCATTACTCCCTTCATTGTCCATGACCGTGAGGAAGTACGGAGGTACATGGGGGCTTCCTTCTGATGGGTAGTCCCCCATTCCCCGTGGAGGGGAGAAGTACCCCCATCCTCATAAGTGGAGGGGCAGAAAGGGGACTCTTGGGCTCGGACCCTGGGTTACTGTGGGAATTTGAACCCAGGAACACTTCAGGAATCTGCCCCAAGGGCTGGGGAAACCCCCTCGCCCCAGCTTACCATGGGTATGTGAACTCAAAACGGTACGCTGAGGTGCCTAAAGGTTGCATCATGCTAGTCTGGTGGCTATGGTGGAGGCCTCGGCTCGGGTCCGGTGAATGGGCCAATGAAGGGGTTGCAATGGATCAGGCTGGATTGGAAGGATTTTATCTATCTCGGGGAATGGGAACACCGAAGGATTTGGCGGGCCACCCGGGTGCAAGAGGAGTGGTGCCCGCGAACTAGGGTGGTTCGTGGACTGAGAGGTCGTACACAAATCAGGGTGGTTCGCAGACTGATTGGTCGCGGACTGATTGTTCATCCGCGAACCAGGGTGGTTCATGGACTGATTGGTTATTCGCAAACCAGAGTGGTTCACAGAATGATTGTTTGTCCGCGAACCAGGGTGGTTCGCGGACTGATTGGCCCTTCGCGAACCAGGGTGGTTCGCAGACTGATTAGTATCCCGCGACTAGGGTGGTTCGCGGCTTCAGGTTAGGCTCGCAGACCAGGATGGTCTACAGAGGGATCCACGCGAGCGACGGCGGCCAAGGGCAGCACCATTTGGAGGTCCGTCAGTCAGAGGCTTGCCCGCATAGGAGGCTGCTACGCGATGCGACGGATCGAAAAAGGGGGATAAACTCTCTGGTCCGTGGGGAGTGCATCCACGGAGGGGTCATGGTTTGCGGTCTTATTATTTTTGTTATTTTAAGTTCACAGTTCACCAATTTTTTGTGCATTTTCCAGTTCCTTATTAATTTGTTTCCAGCTTCATACCTGTTCTGGTTCGCAAACTGGAACTTCGCTCTTTGCAAAATCCAAAGCTCCTTGCTTCTAAATCCTTCCACCCGAATATGCTTGATACCCTTTTCTTCTCCCCTTCGATTTCCTTTTATATAGTGGAGGAAAAGGATGTTTCTGTGGTCATGTGACACCTTTTGCAAAGGCCCATGACTGGAAACCCGGTTTACGGATGACTCGGTCAATCCGCACCTCGCAGGGGCATATCTCCCGCGAACCAAACTAGCTCGGGGAGTGCTTCACGGCTGCATAGGATTCTGCCTCTATTTCGCGAATGAAAAAGGGTGTGCTCCAGGCCAGTTGATGCGGCTCATGGCTGGGGTGGTCTGGGTCGGTGGACCAGCTTAGTGCCCGGCCTGCCTCGCGCCCGCGGAGGATCCCCGCCTCCATTCTGCGAACAACAACGGTCGTTTGCGGAGGGGGCGCTTCGCAGAGGGGGCCGCACACCTTTATCATTGGACCGGTCCATAGACCAGTCCATCTTGCACCTTTCTTTGAGTATTCTCCACACATTGTTTTAATTCTTTTAGGGTAAATTGGGTAGAATCTCCCCCATTCTCCTTTGCGGATTTTTTCAGGACTCTACAAATTCCCCCCATCAGAATGGGTCTGATCGGAATGAAGAGGAGACTATTCCGATGTAGAGTGGTCATGAAACTTGGATGGTTTGCAGTAGGGAAGTGGACCTAGTAGGGGACCACGCCTATAAATATGAGGGCCCCTCCCTTTGTCTTTTACCGGATTCTTTGTGAAACTAGAGCACCTTTGATTTTCTGTCTCCGCGTGCTCGTTCCTTCATGAAGCTCTTCATCCACGAACCAACTTCCGCTTCTGCAAACCATCCCTCCTTTGTGTCTGCCTTCATCCGCGGACCAATATCCCAGCTGCAAACTAATACTTTTAATTAATTAAAAAGTAAGTCGACGGGCCACGTAGGAACTTGCTCTGTGGTTTTGATGGTCCGTGGACCAAAATCTTTAAGACTCTGAAAATATCTTAAGTCTCCCAATCTTAAACATTTAAATCCGAGATTAACATTCCACGAAGCAACCTGGTTCGCGGTTTTCTGGCCAACGCTCCGCAGGCTAGTGTACCGCGGACTGCTTCCGCATAGGGTTGGTCTGCGGAATGCAGCCGTCACGAACCAACTTTTGAGGCTTTCTCGTGGACCTTGCTACAAAGGCTTATCCTTAGCCATATATTTGGTATTTCTGTCGAGATTTCCTTATTATGGACTGACAATTTGCCCGGCTTTTATAATACAGGGAGGAAATATGGTTCCCCCTCGCCCTGCACCTAGGCTTGCTGCTGAACCTTGTTGTACCCCTCTCTCTTGGATTTTAATGATCACAATCACTCTTATTTTGTTCTAACTTGTTTTCAAGTGTTTTTGTTGATAGGAAAAAGGTTGCCAAGGAGTTGGGCCAAGAAGGATTGAAAGTAGACTCTTTGAGTCTACCGGCCAACCGGTGGATTCCCACCGGCCAGCCGGTGGTCTCTGGCAGTAGCAATGCTTACTGTCCAGAGCCACCGGTCAGCCGGTGTGAGCTCCCCGGCCAGCCGGTATTGTCACCAGCCAGCCGGTGGCTGAACACCGGCCAGCCGGTAGAACCTGGGCAGAGAGCTTGCTCTCTATCTGGAGCACCGGCCAGCCGGTGGCTCAGGACCGGCCAGCCGGTGGACCACCGGCCAGCTGGTGAGACACCACCGGCCAGCCGGTGAGCCCAGTCAAACTAGCCGTTGGGCTTTGACCAGACTTGTACTTTTGACTCCCAACGGCTCCGAAGGCCTCTCCAACGGCTCCGAAGACCCCCAAAGGCCATTTGGGTGTTCCTCTCCTATAAATAGAGGACTAGGAAGCCCCGAAAACATACAGTATCCCACGGGAACATTTTTTGATCATTTGGAGAACCTCCGGCGCATTTCTTCAAGGATCCCCAACTGCTCCAACTCATTTCCACAACCAAGGAGAACCACCATAGAAGCTTGGGAGCGCTCTTCATCATCACCAATCAATCCATTGGCGCCCAAGACTTCTCCTCTTTACGGTTTTTATTATTTTATCATTTTGAGCATCATTTTGAGTTTGTGCATACAAACCTTTCTTTCTCTCATCCTCCCTTTGTTTGGGTTCTCACACCACCTTCAAGGTTTGAAGAGGTTAGTCAAGCCTTTCCTGTAAAAGGCTTGAGTCATAGGTGAGCTAGCCTTCACCTATAAGAAGGCTAGTGGGTTTCTTGCTACAACCAATAAAAAGCAAGCTGTAATAGGTTTCTAGGTTGCCTTAAAGTCTAGTGGGTTTCTTGCTATAACCATTAAAAAGCAAGCTGTCGTATAAATCTTTCAACGGTTGAGTTGGGAGCGGAGACGTAGGCTTGGGATTTAGGCCGAACTCCATTATCAATTTTGTGTCTTGCCTCTTTTATTTCCGCTGCGCTTTAACTTTTTCTTAAATTGTTAAACTTTTTTAAAAGGCAATTCACCCCCCTCTTGCCATCACTCTCCGACCCAACATTTGGTATCAGAGGAGGTGTTTGTGTAATACCTTAACCAGTTTCAAATTCAAGATCCATTGTGATGGCTTCTTCTTCTTTCGCCCCCGAAGGTTATTCATTGGGTCGTGCTCCTTTTTTTATGGAACCGACTATACCTATTGGAAAACCCGCATGTCTACTTTTCTTAGAAGTATAGGTTATCCTATTTATAGAATTTTCATGCATGGTTACTCTCTCTCTTCTCCCGATGAATCCAAATGGACTCAAGCCGATATTAAAAATTTCTAGCTTGATGGCAAAGCCATGAACGCTCTTCATTGCGGCCTTGATCGTAATGAATTTAATCGAGTTTCCACATGCACTTCATCTCATGAAATCTGGAAACTTTTGGAGGTTACCCATGAGGGGACCAACAAAGTTAAGGATACTCGATAGGATATGTACCGTCAAGATTTTGAGTCTTTTACCATGAATCCATCTGAAAATATTACTGATATGTTTACTCGCTTTACTGATGTTTGTAATGGGAGAAAGTCTCTTGGAGATGATGTTTCTGCAGAAATGATGGTCAACAAAATTCTTTGGGTCCTACCAAGCTCATGGGCACCAAAGGTGACCGCTATTCAAGAAGCAAAAGATATCAAGAAAATGCCGGTCGAAGAGCTCATCGGATCCCTCATGACCTACGAGATCACCATGAGGAGGCAAGCTGAAAATGAAGGCAAACTCATCGAAACTCCAAAGAACATCGCCTTCAAAGTTCAAAAAGAAGAAATCTCATCCTCCTCATCTTCTTCCTCTTCAAGCGGCGATTCAGAAATCGAGAACCTTGCCCGTAAGATGCACAAATTCATGAAGAAGAACAAAAAGAAGAAATCTCGCAAGGCTCGAAAGGAAGAACTCGACGAAAAATCTGAGCCCGAGGTAATATGCTATGGGTGCGGCAAGAAAGGCCATTATAAGCCCGATTGCCCACTCCAAAAGACAAGGGCCAAGCAAAAGAAAAAGAAAAAGGCATTCAAGGCCACTTGGAGTGATAGCTCCTCATCCTCCTCCTCCTCAAAAGACAATGGTAAAAAATGTCTAATGGCATTTCATGAGTTAACCTCTTCCGACTCCTCTTCCTCTTGTTCTTCCAATTCATTCAATCATTTATCTTATGAGGATCTCCAACATGCGAGAGATCAATTGGAGGAAGGTTTTCACGAACTTTCTTCCAAATTTATTGCTTTAAAAAAGAAATTCAAAATTCTTTCTTCCGAAAAGGATCAACTTCTCAAAGAGAAGGAAGAATTGTCCCTCAAGATCCAAAACCTTCCCGATGTTGATTATATGGAATCAACAATCAAGGATTTAAGGGAATCCCTAGCTAAGTTCACCGAAGGTGAACATAACCTTTCGAAGCTCCTTGGTTCCCAATGCATATCTAGAACCACCCAAGGGCTTGGCTATTCCAAGCAAGCTTCCTCTTCCCATGCTCCTACTATTTTTGTAAGGGGGAGCTCCCAATATAAATTTTGCAACTATTGAAAAAAGATCGGGCACTTAATTTACGAGTGCGATTGCAAAAATGCCCGGTATGGAAGGCCCAAAACCATTTCCTTTAACGATGAATTTCATAGGAGAAGACCCGCCACAAGACAAGTTTGGATTGAAAAATCCCTTTTAGCAAGTCTCTCCGGACCAAAATTTGTCTCGGTTCTAAAATCCTCTCCCCGGTGATTTGTTGTTTTTATTTAGGGGCAGTTAGGATCGTTTAATCCTTTTTGCGTTTTTTCATTCAAAACTTTCAATTCAAAACTTTCAATTTAAAAATTTCAATTCAAATTTCAAAAATTTCAATTGGTTTAAAAACTCTATCTTGTTTTTCAATCCTTTCCTTCAATCAAATTTTATGCCCTGTGCTATTTTGATAATCACAAAGGGGGAGATTTCCTTGGTTGATTGGGGGAGAAATTTTTCTCTCAAGCTTTGCTTTACTTTTCAATTTATCCTTTAAAGAATGCCTTTCATTTCAGTCTTTTTCATTGCTTGTTTTGGTGATTGTGATCATCAAAATAGGGGGAGATTGTTGTACCCCTCTCTCTTGGATTTTAATGATCACAATCACTCTTATTTTGTTCTAACTTGTTTCCAAGTGTTTTTTGTTGATAGGCAAAAGGTTGCCAAGGAGTTGGGCCAAGAAGGACTGAAAGTAGACTCTCTGAGTCTACCGGCCAACCGATGGATTCCCACCGGCCAGCCGGTGGTCTCTGGCAGTAGCAATGCTTACTGTCCAGAGCCACCGGTCAGCCGGTGTGAGCTCCCTAGCCAGCCGGTATTGTCACCAGCCAGCCGGTGGCTGAACACCGGCCAGCTGGTAGAACCTGGGCAGAGAGCTTGCTCTCTGTCTGGAGTACCGGCCAGCCAGTGGCTCAGGACCGGCCAGCCGGTGGACCACCGTCCAGCTGGTGAGACACCACCGGCCAGCCGGTGAGCCCAGTCAAACTAGCCGTTGGGCTTTGACCAGACTTGTACTTTTGACTCCCAACGGCTCCGATGGCCTCTCAAACGGCTCCAAAGACCCCCAAAGGCCATTTGGGTGTTCCTCTCCTATAAATAGAGGACTAGGAAGCCCCGGAAACATACAGTAGCCCACGGGAACATTTTTCGATCATTTGGCGAACCTCCGGCGCATTCCTTCAAGGATCCCCAACTGCTCCAACTCATTTCCACAACCAAGGAGCACCACCATAGAAGCTTGGGAGTGCTCTTCATCATCACCAATCAATCCATTGGCGCCCAAGACTTCTCCTCTTTACGGTTTTTATTATTTTATCATTTTGAGCATCATTTTGAGTTTGTGCATACAAACCTTTCTTTCTCTCATCCTCCCTTTGTTTGGGTTCTCACACCACCTTCAAGTTGTGAAGAGGTTAGTCAAGCCTTCCCTGTAAAAGGCTTGAGTCATAGGTGAGCTAGCCTTCACCTATAAGAAGGCTAGTGGGTTTCTTGCTACAACCAATAAAAAGCAAGCTGTAATAGGTTTCTAGGCTGCCTTAAAGTCTAGTGGGTTTCTTGCTATAACCATTAAAAAGCAAGCTGTCGTATAAATCTCTCAACGGTTGAGTTGGGAGCGGAGACGTAGGCTTGGGATTTAGGCCGAACTCCGTTATCAATTTTGTGTCTTGCCTCTTTTATTTCCACTGCGCTTTAACTTTTTCTTAAATTGTTAAACTTTTTTAAAATGAAATTCACCCCCCCTCTTGCCATCACTCTCTGACCCAACAAACCTCTCTCAATTGGCGATCAACGCCTAAAGGACGTGGCCAGATCTGTTCAGGATGGAATTAGTCACTCCCCATTATATCCCTTCCTTACTCTCCTGCTCTCCGAGTCACAGCAGGAGTATCCTTTTTCTAACAGCCTTCCTGCCTACGGGTTCGGTTTGTTGTCCGACACCCCGATTCCAGTACCATCTCGTGATAACAATCTTGGAGCATGGATATTTACCGCCATTATCCCTAGATTTGTGATACCCTCCAGAGGGAATCCTGCACCAAGGAATACATCTGCCAGATATGTATTGAATCACCTTCCTGTGTCCCCAACGGGAGAACAACGTCAGCAGGAAGGGACAATTCACTGTTGTCGGAGCATTGCCCGCAATGCCATGGTAAACGACCAGCATGGCTGGCCAGCGAATTGGGACCTCCGACCTAGAGGGGAATTTAAGTCATTGGATTGGGAGTGGCCCTTCTGGGTCCACCAGAGATGTGCAGAGTTTGAAGCAGAATTGCGAGCCGTAGGCTTGTATGAAGCTGCTTGGGTGTCTCAAACCTATACCCATCGGCCTCAGGCCCTCACCAGGAAACTTATGATCTGTTGGAGTTCAGATACCAACACATTCCACCTGGTCCATGGGGAGGTGGGTATTATTCTTTGGGACGTCTTCCAGATTTCAAGGGTCCCCATTTTTGGGGGTATGTATGACGAATTCCTGCCTCCCCCTTCTATGTGGGACGACGAAGAGAGGACCTCCCCCCTGGTGAAGCAGCTTATTGATATGGTCCAGGAGCATTCAAAGGATACATCTCTAAAACAGCACTCCCCGGATCACGAGGAGCATTCGAAGGATACATATCCGAATTATCTTGTCCTGTATCACGATTGGATCAAGACTTTTGTTAAAGAGAGTCATTTTGTGGCTCTTCTGCATAGGCCCACGACCTGCCCTACGATGGAGTCCCGAAAACAAGGGGCAGTTATTGGTTGATCTTGGAGCAAGTCCAATTCAAATAATGGGGCTAGGAACTTGTTCTGGATGTTGATCGGCTGCTCTGTTTGGCGGCATTTTTGGTCATGTTCTTGAGTGGCTGGTTATTGCCCGTACGCGAGACTGGCGGCGTGTGGGTCTCTACTTTTGTCATGGTAGCACAATTGGATACTGGTAACATCATCAACTTAGTCGTCCCATTATTGGATAGGATTTGTCAGTTGTTGGGCAATATTACCAATGGGAGCTGGCCAAACCGGGTGGTCGTCCCTTTTCAAATTATCTGGGGATGGCTGGGAGCACATATCAATAATTGCTACACCTTCATCAACCCTTTTCATATTCTGGGAACCATATTCCTGCCATACTTGCAACTGACCAGCGGGGTTATGCCTGAAGAGTGGGCGACCCAAGAGAAGGATAATCAACAGACAGTTCAGAATATGTGTCTACTGTCGAGCCGGATCTCAAGTTATGATCATTTCAACTTCCGTCCATTTTCCTCCCCAACCGGTGCAATCACGAATACCATAACAGAGAAGTTTAGCAATCGGGGCTACCTCTTTTCCCTCCGGGAGGGTATTCTGGTGGCTCATATTATAGGGGAACTGATCTGCGAGGGGTATGCGCCTTGCTGATTCGGACGTCAATTCGGCTTCATCCGGTCACTGTGCCCTCCCGCACTCAATGGCGCCCGCAAGAACCGCCATTTAATGGTGGCCAGGAAACTGTGGTTAATGTTTACCCGGGAGGATACCGGCTGCGAGGTTATGACTCCCGCACTTGCAGACTCCACGCCCTTCTTATCCAAGAGCTATGCCGACTCTTGGGCAAAATCGTACCCAAATGGCTAGCTAGGGATGTGGGTGCCTACCATCTCAAGCCCTAAGCCATCAAAGGGAAAGAGGAAGCGAAAAGGGGGAGGGTGCTTCAACCAGGCCGGGCAAGGTTCTTCGCAACCCTGTCAGTCTCGTGATTCCAGGGAAGATCCTAATGGACATAGGTGTATCCTCTTATGCCCTCGAAGCTGCCCGAAGAGGGTCGGTTATTCCTGTTGATGCTACCTTCCCAACGGCCTGGGGCCAATGGGATGAATTCAAAGGTTGGTCCTCCTTTCGTAGCCAGTACCCTCATTCTCTGTGGCAGTATCTTCAGGACTCAAAAGTAGAATTTGACGGGCTCAACTACATATCGGCCCTGGTTGACATTCTTTATGATGTGGACCCAGAGAGGGTCGTTCGGTATCTCCGGGACCTCGAGGCTTATATTTATGCACACCAGGGTCACGTGGTATTAACCCACTGAGTCCAGGCCATGCTGCATTTGGCGACTAATGAGGAGGGGGAAGAGAGTGACCACTCCTCAGGGGGTAATGATTTCAGTGGTCCCCCTACTGTGGATGAAGAAAGGGAGTTCTCCCCCCTGCCTGTGAGGTTCCTTCCATAGGTAGCTCTAGAAAGCTCTAGGGTGATGGCGAGATCCGGAAAACAAATACGGCCATTGGTGCCCCCAACAGTGCATGCCGCTGCCAGACCCTCTCAAGTTGATCCCTCCAGGCTAGTTGTTCCCATTACGGTCACATTCCCGGACGCATGGGGGATTTGGGATGACCTGAGGGTCAGTGGATTGGATAAAGAGGTCTGGGCATTACTCCAAACAAGCTCTCTCGAGCTTCTGGGTATTGGGACTATCTTCGCTCTGCCCTACCTGCAGTTGGAAGAGGATCGGGGTGAAATAGTCGCCTCGTTGAAGGAGATGGATGCATAAGTGCATTCACTCCGAAACTGGTTATATGGGTCCATCTGGGTGTCCATGATGATTAGACATCCCGAACCGTCCAACCCTGAAGAAGAGGTTTCCCCGCTTTTCCATTCTGGTTCTCCTCCCCCTTTATTTTGAAGGTTCTAAGGTTCCTTCCTTTTTTTTATGCAGGGCGCTGAGGAATCTCAGGGGGAAGTTCCTTCCCTATAGTATACTCCCCATGGTACCACGGCCGGTGAACATGCGCTTTCGGCTATGGGGATCATTGAGGAGGGGTCCCCTGGCGCAGCTGAGCTCATGGAAGCAACCATTGCAGACCCATCTGGGGTCTTTCCTCCTCCAGCTCCTCCCATCATTTCGAGCGAGGAACTATCCCCGGGGCAGATTCAAAGACACTAGAAGGTGTCCCGTTTATCGGAACGGCTCAGAAAGGGGATGTCGGGTAATCATGAATTCATGTTTCCTTGATTACCAACTCGTATACTCTGATTATGTCAGTTGTTAACTATTTTGGCGTTGCGGTGTAGGGACGTTCGGAGACCTGGTCGTGGCTACCCAAGTGGTCGTACCCTCTGCCCCTTTATTATCTGCCACACCTGAATGTGACGAGATAGTGGGCCCTGCTGAAGGGTCAAGTGACATGGACGCTTTCCATCTCCCTTCATCAATCGGAGGTATGTCCGAGGAGGGACATCTAGAAGTCGAGGCTCCCGCTGATCATACAGTCTCCATAATTTTGGGGGAGGATGGGGCATCCTTGATTAGTGAGGAGACCCCAAAGCTGACAAAGCTAGCTTCCTCAGATCCAATGGATCTCGCGGCAGTGGAAGATGAGCCTGCTGCCAGGCCGGTTGTCGGAAACCCAGAGCGGGCCATTATTGTGTTCACCGGGGGAGTGATTTCCCCGAGCTTGATCTCCATAGACGACTGCTTGGGGAAGACTTTGGGAGTTATTGGACTTGGGTCTGGCCTTAGGTCCTGGACACCTCTGGGGGTTCCCAAGGCTCCCTTGCCTCTCAAAGATATAGCATCTTCCTCGAGTGGTTGCAGCGGCGCAGAGCTTGAGGACACTGACACCTTTATGATCAGGGGTAAATTTCTCAATCTCTTATATTGACTCATTTCTCCCCTTCTCTAATTAGGGGTAATGGTGTGTCTTATAGACTTTTGGGCTTTAGGACCATAGCCTTCAGCGCTGGCGATTGTGTCATCGGACCCGCTCGTGCCTATGACCGCAACTACCGGGGGTGAAGTTGTCGTGGTGCTAGAGTTTGTGGGTGAAACCGCATCGGGTCCCTCCTTGGTTACATTCATCCCTGAGTATGTATCATCATCTGAGATTGATTCTGAGCCCGATCAACAAGCCCTTTCCAGTCTTCGGCTATCTCGCCAAAGGGCCTGGGAGAAAATTTGGAAGTTGATCTCTCAAACACCCCTGGCTGAGATGCTGACCAAATTACCGAAGTTGAGAAACTTGTTTATGCTGCTGGGATTTGATAGCTTTGACTACCATGGTATTTACTACATAGTCAAGTAGGTGGTCACTGACCAGGAGAGGATGGGTGATTTTGAATCTCACATTTCTGCTGCTCAATCTGAAGCCTACCTTTCTGCGACTCGGCAACTTTTCCTAACAGAGGCTCATGATCATGCTGGGGTAGTCGCGAGACTCCAGGGAGAATTCATTACGCAGAGTTCTCTACTGGAGGTGCTATGGAATGACATACAGCGGCTGCATCAGGAGGAGACTAACGTCACCACCATAATTGAAGAAAGTGAGCAGCAGGTGGAGGAGGAGATGAGGGCGAGCTCAAAGGAGGCATAGGAGGCGGAAGCGTTGCGGGCTGGTGCAGAAGCTGAGACAGCCTTGCTTTAGAATATCCATCAAGCGATCGAGGGTTCTCATCAGCACCTGATACAACTTTTTGAATCCGTTAAAAACCTCTTGTAATAACCTTTTATGCCAGAGGAGGCTTCAGATTGTGGATGCCCTTCATACCGTCAATGTTATGGAACAAAGAAATGTTTATCCTTAGTGATCTTGGTGTCTTCTCCTATGACAGAAATTGTTTGGCATGATTTTCATACGTGTTAACTCACTGAACTTAGAATAATCAGAGTTCAGGAAAATTGAATAAAAATAAAAACGAGCTCTAATTTTTTTTCCCGGATCGTGGGATCCAGCAAGCATAGTTTGACTATTGCTAGGGTTTTGTAGAAAATCCCACAAACTTTTTGTATTTTGTTGTTAATACCCCACTTTTTTCCTGGGCCCATTTGGTGTGGTCCCAGCGGGTATAGCCCGACTTTTGCTTAGGTCGCCCTTTTCGGGTTTTCGGCCTAACAGGCTTTGCTCCTCTTTTTGTGGGCGGTTTAAAGTCCCGCTGTCAAGACTATCATTACTGATGTTTTAGGTCGAACGTCTTTGACTAGACATGATGGGGTGAGGGACCCAATAAGGTTTGGTTGATTAAAAGATGTCTCGACATCCTTCAGACGCACATGAGGGGTATATTTTTAGATTTGAGTGACATGCAGGGCATGTCTCAAGGCATTGGATTTGTGTCGGCGTACAGAGGTAGGAAGAGCATCGCTTAAGTAAATCTTTCCTTTGGTAGACAGGCCAGCGGCGATCAATATGCAGATCCACTGAGGACATGGTATGCATAGTCATGAAAATGTGTCCTTAAGTCAATAACTGTCCATGTCTGATGGCCTAGGGACTTCATGGAAGTCTAGCTATGGAAACCACTATGAGTGGCTTAGAGATATTTTAAAACCACCCGGGGTGGCTCGGAAAGGGTTTGTGACGTCTGAAAGGGTTTAAGAACATTAATCAGAAGTGGGGACTCGGGGTCCCTACCTTACGCATTTATTTAGCATAAGGGATGGTTGGATCTTGGCGCAGTTTAAAGTCATGCAGTTGGGACATCATTTAAAATGGAACGGCTTCTCCCGATTCTCAGTAATCTTGACATAAATGTTCCACCATATTCAGGTAGGGTTGTGATAGAGGTTGGTAAACTATAACTCAGAGGGTTTCTGAATTCCGGGATGGACATGGATGCTCAGGGGCCAAGAGGAGTATGGAGAGAAGCATTGTCTAAGGGAATCTTGCCTTTGGTAGACAGGCTAGGGGCTATCAATATGCATACTCGCTGAGGGAATGGTATGCATAGTCATGCAAAGGGGTCCTTAGGTCAATGATTGTATTCTCCCAATAGCTGAGAAACTTTAGGGAAGTTGAGATTCGGGACCACCAGGGGTGGATTATGAGAGTTTGGATTTTTCTGAGTGTAGAGTATGGTTTATGAGGAGAGGGTGCTTGGATATGGGAGAAACATTTGGGCAAGATTTCCCGAGCATGGGTGAAGTCGTCCCTTATCATGCTGGTGTGAGACGGTGGCTTGTGCAGGTCTGACTCGTGCACTGAGGGACAGAGAAAGGCCTCTGTTCCTTACTGAACCCATGACAGGTTTGACTGTGCAGTTTAATATCATGAGGCAAGGACGGTTTTCGTGTAGTTTAACGTCATACGGTAAGGACGAGGAGCATTATTAAAAGATGATGTGTAGTTTAACATCATGTAGTGAGGACAAAGGGAATTTTTTAACCAGTGAAAATGCTTGTAGTTGGAGGCATTTTCTTGGTTGTTTAATGCTCGGTCTTTGCAGCTTTATGCCAATAGGCCAAGACGTTCTGTGCAGTTTAATGTCATGTGGTAAGGACGTAATTGAAAAGTACTCTCTTGATAAAAATGTAACTGGGATCGAATATCCTAGCATGTCCAAGATGTGGAGAGGGGTTGATAGTGTAAATCGTGGTTCTGGGGATTCTTGGATCAGGAGAAATGATATGGGGGCTCTGAGGCCAGTAAGTGTACGGGGCTAGGAATAGTACTGCCCGAGGAAATCTTACCTTTGGTAGACGGGCTAGGGGAAATCAATATGCAGAGCCGCTGAGGGCATGGTATGCATAGTCATGAAAAGGTGTCCAAAGGTCGATAACTTTACACTTTCGATGGCCATGAATGTTTATGAGGATCCATGATTGTCCGGGCCACAAAGTCTGTCATTTTGTGAGAAAATAACTGGGCATGTCGGGGATATTCTTCCTTGGTTGCTGTTAAAGCTTAGAGAGCCCCCTGTGATGATTTATCTTGCTCTTGGGGGTGCACCTTTACTCCATACAATTTGACGTCATGCGGTAAGGACGAAGTACTCTTAGTTTAGCGGTCATAGAGCTCGGACCACTGGGTGACTATTTCTACAGTCACTCGAAGGATAACTGAGTTAACATGCTCTGATATGCTCTGAACAGGGTGGGGGATTGAGGTTGTAAACTGTAACTCTGAGGTTTCCCAAACCAGGGGGTGTGGTATGGGGGTTCTGAGGCCAGTAAGCGTACGGAGCAAGGAGGACCATCGCCTGAGGAAATCTTGCCTTTGGTAGATGGGACAGGGGCGATCAATATGCAGAGCCACTGAGGGAATGGTATGCATAGTCAAAGGTGTCCCCGAGTCGATGACTTTCCACTTCCGATGGCCATGAATGATTATGAAAATCTGGGATTTCTCATAGCACAGAGTTCGGCATATGAGGATAATGGTGTCCAAGCATACAAGAAACATCTTCACTACAATTGTCCATTGAGTCAAAGTGCCCTATCCCTGACTTGATGTTCATAGGTGCAGGTCCTCCTGTGAACCGCGGGTGGATACATTGGTTAACCAGGTAGGGATACCCTGGCAACGTTTGGATGTGAGAGGGGAATGAACTTTTAAACTTTTGCTCCATAAATTTTTGGATCGGGAGATATGGTATGGGGGCTCTGAGGCCAGTAAGAATATAGATCTAGGAAGAGTATCGCCTGAGGAAATCTTGCCTTTGGTAGACGGGTCAGGGGCCATCAATTTGCAGAGCCGCTGAGGGCATGGTATGCATAGTCATGCAAAGGTGTCCACGGGTCGATGACTTTCCACTTCTGATAGCCATGAATGGTTATGAAGATCTGCAAGTATTTGGGTAGCGGAGTATGATGTATGGAGAGGATGCATCCAAATGTGCCGGGAGTATTTCCATATCGTTTCACCACATATCTTTGGTGGATCGTGATGATGTTTGTGCAGCTTAACGTCATGCGGTGAGGATGAAGAATACACCCCGCGCAGGTCTGGTCCGTACACGGGGGGAGAGAGCCCCTTTTTTTCAAAATGGATGGGCCAGGATGGGAAACCCTGGCGTCATACATATCCTGAGAGGGTAGTAATCAAGCCTTACGTAGTTCTCTGAAATCCGTGCAGTTTAACGTCGTGCGGTGAAGACGAAGTATACACCCCGTGCAGGGCTGGTCTGTACACGGGGGTAGAGGGAATTTTTAATTCTTATTTGGGGGTGGATGGGCCAGGATAGGGGACCCTGGAGTCACTACGTATCCTATTAAGGTAGGAATAAATTTGTACGTAGTTCTATGAAAGAAGCACACCCCGTGCAGGGCTAGTCCATACACGGGGAAAGGGGGAATTTATGTTTTTCTTATCTGTGCATTTTAACATCATGCGGCAAGGATGAGGAATACACCCTACACGGGTCTGATCCGTACACAGGGGAAAGTGAATTTTTTTATTTCTTGGGAGTGGTTGGGCCAGGATAGGGGATCCCGGCGTCGCTACGTATCCTGTGAGGGTAGGAATCAAGCCATACGTAGTTTTTCTGAAATCTGTGCAGTTTAACATCATGCGGTGAGGACGAAGTACTCTTAGTTTAGGGTCATGGAGTTTGGACCCTTGGGTGCTTGGCAGTTTAACGTCCTGTAGCTCAGACGAGAGGCGCTTCGCAGTTTAACATCCTGCATCTTGGATGAGAGGCGCTTCGCAGTTTAACGTCCTGCGGCTTGGACGATAACTGCTTCTAATTTTTATGTGAAATACTTCTTCACGAAATTCGCATTTGTAGGAGCGGTAGTGAAGTGCCCATCCATGGAGATCAGGGCATATGCTCTGTTGGATTAGACCTTGTGTACAATATATGGTCCCTCCCACTTGGGCTCCAGTTTTGGAGGTTTCTTTCCGGGTATCATTGGGGTCCAGAGGACCAACACCAATTCTCCTTCCGAGAAAGACCAAAGAAGGAATTTTTTATTGAAGGCTCGTGCAATCCGGTTCTGATACACTTCCAGGTGGTGCAAAGTGTGCAACCGCTTCTCATCTAGCTGCTCCAATTAACCTAGTCTCTTTTCCAATTTCTCATCGTTGGATAATTGATCACAAATGGAAACACAGAGCAAAGGCAACTGGAGATCAATGGGCAGGACCGCTTCTGTTCCATGTACCAATGAGTACGGAGTAGCCCGAGTAGCGGTGCGGATTGTAGTTCGATAATCCCACAATGTGTGTAGGAGTTTTTGGGGCCATGAATTCCTGTATTTGTCCACCATTTTTTGTAGAATATTGGACAGGGTCTTATTGAAAGCCTCTATCTATCCATTGGTCGCTGCATGGTAGCAGGATGAGTTGTTAGCCTTGATACCATATTCTTGGTATAGTTTCTCTAATTCAGCGGAGCAGAAGTTGGTGCCGTTTTCCGTCAGTATGGTATGAGGGCACCAAATCTGGTGATGATATGGGCTTTCACGAAGTTGAAAATGCTTCTTGCCCCGACTTCCTTAAGGGGTACAGCTTCTGCCCATTTGGAAAAGAAGTCGGTTTCCGTGAGGATATACTTCAGCTGTCTGGCCGTGGTGGGAGGATATGGTCCCACAACGTCCATCCCCCAGACAACAAATGGTCAGGAATACTTGTCTTGATGAAGCAACTCCAGGGGTTGATGTATAAAGTTGGCATGAATTTGGCACAGGTGGAATTTTGCGGTAAAGCGCTTGCAATCTCGCGCCACTATTGGCCAATAGTACCCAAGCCTTTGAACCTGATGGGAAATCTTGTACCCCGGCTGATGTGCTCCACATAATCTGGCATGTACTTCGGTCATTACGGTGGAGGTTTCTTCTCCATAGATACATCTGAGGAGGACACCGTCGAGGCCTCGTTTGTAGAGGACCTCTTACTGACCCGGGCCGTCATGTAGGACAAATTTGATTTCCCTTCTCTGTATTTGCTCTCGCTCAACCCTGTCTGATGGAATTTCTCCCCATTGTAGACAGTTTGCAATGGGGGTCATCCAGCTGGTGGCAGGAGCATATGTTTCAGAGATAGGGCTAACATCATGGATCTCTTCTGTCTTAGTTTGAACAAACGGTAAGACCATTCGACGGTGAGTAATACGGATAACCATCTCATCCCAGTCTGGGTCAGCTAGGGTTGTGGCCGCATTAGCTAACGCATCTGCCTGAGAATTCTGGGACTAGGGAATATATGTCAATGTTGGTTCTATGGAGAACTCCACCATCAACCCTTGGACATGGTCAAATAGGGGGATCAACTCCTCCTTTTTAATGGCATAGTCAGCATTGACTTTCTTGATGACCAGTTCCAAGTCACCTTTTACCTTAAGGTGCTGGACTTGTGCCTGGAGTGCGAGCTCCAGGCCTACAATGAGGGATTGATACTCTACTTCATTGTTCGTACATCCTTTTGATAGGAGGAAGGAATATGGAAAGACTTCCTTTTCTGGGGACATGAGTATTATCCCCAAACCCAC
This sequence comes from Viscum album, assembly GCA_963277665.1. NCBI lineage: Eukaryota > Viridiplantae > Streptophyta > Magnoliopsida > Santalales > Viscaceae > Viscum > Viscum album. The sequence continues at coordinate 2,040,126,283 of OY728148.1, forward strand.
CTTGTTAACTTTGGGATCTTCCATCCTCCTCCCGGTCGGGCTTCAGGATGCGCCGTCGAAGTACATTTCCCATGTTGGGAACTTTTCTTGAACTGAGAAGATGTATTAATCAGGTAGTTTGACGTCCGATGAGGTGGTCCCCGTCTAAGGGTGCTCTACCAGAAAATATGCTAATTCCTGGACCTTGATGGCTTTCTGAGGCACAAACCGGATGTTAAACTGTTGCAGTATGACTGCCCATCGGGATAGGCGTCCGGTCAGCATCAGGCGGCTGAGGATGTACTTGAACAGGTTACTACACAAGACCAAATGGACTTCATGATACTGAAAATAGTGTTGCAAATTTTGAACTACGAAGAACAAGGCCAAACAACTCTTCTCGATGTTTGAGTATCGAGTCTCAGCATCAATCATGGTTCGGCTGAGATAATAGAGACTGTTTTCACTTCCGGCGTCATTTTTTCTGCTCGGGGAAGGCTCCCAGTGACCATTCCATGGCCGTCATGTATAGGATGATACGTCTTCCTTCAACCGGGGGAATGATCACTGGAGGGCTCAAAACATACTTCTTTAGGCTGTCGAACGCCTCTTGGCAGTCATCTGTCCATTGGTACGTGACTCCCTTTTTCATTATCCTGGTAAAGGGAAAACATTTTCCATCCAAGTTGGCTATGAACCACCTGATATAGGCTAGGTGTCCTTGGAATCCCCACAACTCAGTGATATTGTGGGGAGGTGGTAAGCTAAGGATATCCTTTTTCTTTTCAGGGTCGACTTTGATGCCACGATGGCGTACGATGAAGCCGAGGAATTTCCCTGAGGTAACCCCAAAGGCGTATTTCAAGGGGTTCATCTTTAGACTGTGCTTTCAGAGCTTGTTGAAGATGGTCTCAAGGTCTGACAGGTGATCTGAGCATCCTCTGGACTTGACCACCAAGTCATTGACGTACCATTCAACGAATATCCTGAGGAACAGTTTAAAGGTCTGATGCATGGCATGCTGATATGTGGCACCAGCGTTCTTGAGACCAAAGGGAATGACCCTATAACAAAATACTCCTTGAGGGGCTCTGAAGGCAGTGTCTTCTTCGTCTTATCGGGCCATCCTGATTTGATTATATCCAGAATAGCCATCCATGAACGATAGAGCCTCATATTCGGCCATTGCATCGATTAATAGCTCAGTGATCGGGACTGGGAAATCATCTTTCGGACAATGCCGATTAAGATCTCTGAAATCGATGCAGACGCAGATTTACCCGTTCTTTTTCTTGACGGGGACGATGTTATCTAGCCAGATGGGGTATTGGACCTCCCGAATGAAGCCTGCTTTAATGATTTTATCGACTTCAACCTCTATTTTGGCAGCATGTGAGCGGTGTGTCCTTCTGGTAGCTTGTTTATAGCCCCGATGGTCTTCTGGGAGACCTAGGTGATGCGTCTCCACTTCGGGATTGAGTCCTGGAATTTCTGTGTAATTCTAGGCAAACACATATTGATGTTGCCTTAAGAAATAGGTATATACCTCATGTTCCTCGGGAGACATGGCTGCACTAATGAGAGTGGGCCTCGGGTCTTCCTCGGTACCCAGGTTTATTTCGCTGAGCTCGTCCACAGTGGTGTAGATGCCTCCTCAAATGATGGAGGTGCATCCCTGAGATCTTCCTCCTCTTCTTCCCCTAAATCCTCATCTTCTTGATCCGATGAGGGGAGGGCTCTTGACATGGGCTCTTGGGAGTTCGGGGGTGAGGCATTGTGAGCTTACTTGCTCAAATATTCTCCCCCAGATTGAGGGTTGGAAGATGTTCCTGCATTGTCGCATTCGGCCATTATGGATGAAGTCACGAGGACAGCTAAGAACATGTCCAGACTTGAACTCCTACTCTCAACATGGTTGATGGGAAGTACATAGTCTTTACCAATCTGTCTGAGGGGGTCATCGGGAACCATTTCCAGACCGTTCAGGGCAAGTATCCAGTTGACGCCATCGATCGTAGGCTTCTTCTGCTTTTTCTCATAAAACTCAGCATCAATGTAATGTGACTCAAAGAGCTCGAAAGGGGCCTTGTCGCCATGCAACGTCCCACTTTTTCCATTGACACAATACTTAATACATTGGTGGTAGGATGAAGGAACAACCATGTGCTTATGGAGCCACGACCTTCCCAGCAGGGCATTGAATTTCGTGTTCTGGCAGACCACCAGAAATTCCGAGTAGGCCACAAGGTCACCAAAATGGGTCTTTAGCTTGATTCATCCCATTGGATTCTGTTCACTCTTGTCATAAACTAACAGAGTTGTGGCTGAGGGAATTAGATCATCCTCACTATATCCTAATTTACGGAGTGTTCGTAAGGGAAGGAGGTTAACTCCGGACCGTTGTCAATAAAGACTTTCCAGATCTCAACATCATTCAGTGTTTCAGACACATGTAATGGTTTGATGTATCATTGCATGATAGTGTCTTCATCCTGATTGGTGAAGGAGATCACCGCATTGCATTTATCCAGGTCGGTTTTCACCCGGTAAATCTCGTCGGTGGGTACCTCGGCTTGAAACTCCTGGGGGTTGAGCAAAGATTCTATAAGTGCCTCCCTAAGATCTGCTGACAAGCTTAGGGCATCCAGGATCGACAGTTTGGTTGGCACTGACACCAGCTGCTTAAGGATGTCGTATTTCTGCTCTAGCGATCGACGCTTCTCTATTGGAGGGAGAGACTTAACAGGTGCTTTGGGAGCTGGAGTACTTGACGAGGAGGTACTGGCCGCGGGGTCAGATGTCATCGGTGTTCCCACGTTTCGGGAACTTGGCACGACTGGTCTATTTGTGCGCGCTAGGCGTCTAGACACTTGTTCCTCCTCTGGTGGGTACCATAGAATAATGGGGCCAGAGTGAATTCTTGTAGAGGTGGAGGGATATTATGCCTCCTACTAAGTCCGTTGAAGGGCTCTCCCATGGGTTTTCGCGATGTTCACGGTTTGGGCTGGAGTCCAACCATAGGGTTGGTTTCGGCCACGATTGTGCCTCCCCTGGTATCCCCTGCCTCGGCGATTCCTCCTCTCGGCTCCTCGTGTTGATAACTCGGGTTCATAACCATACCCTTCGTCAGGGAAAGATTCCATAAGATGGATGACTTTGATGGAACCAAAGATTGGCTCCTCATCCTGTGACAGGTCAACCTGGTCGGTTGTCCCTGATGGTTCCGTTTGGTGGGTCGGTGCTCGTGGCGCCAGGTTTGAGGGCATAAAGTCTGCCAGTGTCGGGACCAACTTTGGCCTTGTTATGGACTGCTCCTCTTGATCTTGTTTCCTCCCTTTCTGATTATGCCTGGATGACCAGCTCAGAGAGGGTTTTGAGGCAGATGTTGTTGGTTGTGTGGCATTAGGGGCTGTTGGTGGCAACACCAGCTGCTGTAGTTGAGCTCGGAGTATTCCCTGGGCTCGATTGATAGTCTTTCGAGTCATCCAGTTATCAAATTTTTGCCCTTGCTTACTGGTGAATTTTTACCACCCCTCCCCTTTATCGGAGTCGGTGGTATAGATATATGTCACATGTGCTGGGGATGGTCCCAGCTTGACCTTCCCGGAGTCTACCATCCTTTTTAGGAGGTCTTTGAAGATGAATCATTCCTGGATATTGTGCCCCAACATTCGATGGTAGGGACAGTAATCTGTCCTGTCATCACGGCCGACTTCTTTGGGTTTCCTTGGCTCTGGGAGGCAAATAAAGTTGCAATTCATGGCGGCGATGAAGTAGCTACGGACTTGTTCCTCTCGGAATGAGTATACTTTTTGTCTTTGTTCCTCAAACTGGTTCCGCTTCGATCCTCTCTGATCATCCCTCTTAGGCGGAGGCGGCCACTGATATGCAGGGGGCCCTTGACGATTTGGTGTAGGCCTGAGCGGTGGAGCGGGCACAGGGGCTGGCTTGAGCGTGACAGCGGATGCTTCATCTCTAGCTGCTCTCTTTGAAAGAGCCTGTGAGGCTATTCGGGACTTCATATTAGTCCGTTGCATGGAGTCCCCAATTCTATGGGCAATGGCAGAGAGATGGCGGAAGCCAGTGGTGCACTCCACTAGTATGATCGGTGTTCGCAGCTCATCTCGAAGATTGTCGATGCATATGGTAAGCATCTCATCTTGAGGCATTGGCCTGTTCAGAGAGTAGGTCATACCTTTCCATCTGGTGATGAAATCTGAGACCCTATTGTTCTCCCTCTGCTTACAGTTCATGAGGTCGCTGACCATTGTTTTAGGCAACGTCAAGCTAAAGTGGAACAGGAACTGCTATCGAAGGTTTTCCCATCCTTTTATTGATTGAGTTGGCAGACTCATATACCAGACGAAGGCAGGTCCTTGCAAAGTCTGTATGAAGAATATGAGTTTCACTGCTTCTTGTTGTTTCGAAGTCCCCATCATGGGGTCGCAATAAGACGCGTAGTGCATCAAATGCTCTTCTGGGTCGCCCGATCCATTGAAAATTGGGAATACAGGGCTCCCAAAATTGGGTGGAGGTGGTGTCTTGTTCACCCAATCTGGGTAGGGCTTCCGCTCTATCTGTATCGGAGCACGTCGTCCCTCCATCGCTTCCAATCAAGTTTTCAGTTCTTTGATGGTGTTGGTGAGACCTTCTTTCACATCTTGTTGGGTTTGGTCCTGGCAGGTGTAGCTCGAGGCATTGCCTGAGGATCCGGCTTGGTCGGCACCAGGGGTGCATGTACCATTTGTGACACCTTCAGAGGGTTCAGACGTACTCGCTCTGGTTGCTTTTTGAGTGTAATGAAGTCTTGGTATTCCTACAGATCCCCATTCAGGTAGTTGGACGGACCGGGTTCCTCATTGGGAGGGAGCCCTGACCGTGCTTCATTTTCCGAGGAAAACCTTGGTCTTTGTGGTGAACTTGCGGGGAGTGCGAGGTGTGGCTCTTCTTAGGACGTGTTTTCAATGATGTGGCTCCTCTGAAGTATCTCAGCATTAATCCACCTCAATTCTTTCATTTCTTCTTCCTTTCGAGCGAACCTCTCTTCGAGCATAAGTGGCTCGTTTTTATCGAGAGAAGGAGGCGGGTTGAGGGTAACCGGTCCTTTGTTCTTCTCTTTGTTGGGAGCTCACAAGGTGAGTGGAGGAAGTTTGGCAGAAGGGGTGGCCATATTTAGGGCGGCCCTCTGGTTCTGGGTGTGCACACCTGGTGGTTCGTTGTGAGTCATAGCCTGACCATAACCATCGTCTCCCGATCCGTCCGAATTTGCGCCATATTCAGTGTTACCCATGGGTTTAACCTCTATGATGTTGATGGATGCATATCGCAGGGCAGAGAGGATATCATCTTCCATATAGGAAGAGGATCTCCCGTGTCTTTTACTGGTCTTCCCTTTCATGTCTCGGGATCTCCCTTGGACTCCTTGATGGAGGGTGATGTGGATAGTTCTTTGATGCGACCTTACGGTACGTATCCCTCTTGGAGGGGATGATGATTCGAATGACGGGATTGGGCAGGAGCCTCCTCTTCTGACTGTCCTCCCCGGATGGGAGAATACTGATTCTCGTGGGGGAGGTTGTTGTTTAGGGGGTAATAATGCCCCCATCCCTGAGGGCTGGGGCTGGCTCCGTTCCTTAGACGTTGAGTCTCTTTTCATTTTTGTCGGTCTTACGGGGGAATTTGTTGTTAAAAAATCCCCCAGACCTGCAGGCTGGGGTTGACCCTGGATTGTGGCAGTGGCTGTTGTTGTCGCTACCTTCCTGATCTTGTGTGCCCCCATTCGGGGGTGAACTGGGTTTGATTCCAAGTTCAACTGCGAATCAACCCCTTCTAGGGAGGCAGGCGATGATCGTTTATTGGCCTCTCTTAGGCGAGAGGCATGTTACAAACTCTCGGTGGCCTGATTCAAGAGTTCTTGAATGGATTTTTCCCATTGGGCCTGACTCTTTTGGGACTTACTCAAGGCATGTCTCCATTGGGCATTTCGCCTCTCCTGAACAGGGGCCCCACTCGATTTATGTCTTGATGTGATGACTTTGCAAGACACTATGCCGAATGGGTTCTTCTGGGTGGGGAGCAGAGTGAAATGTAGAGCACCATGTTCTCCCCAGCCCTTGATATAGACTCGCGTCGGGGCGTCACTGATGAGGCGGTACAGCTGGTGCAGCACACGGAGGCAGGCTATCTCCATGTTTCCTTTATGCCTCTCTGGTCGTTGTTGTCGTGCCGAAGGAAGAGCTTCCAGGTCGACGTGATGTAGGAGGTCTCCTATTTTCTTGACATGGTCTACATACCCGTTGTAGGGCAGGAAGCTTGATTTCAACTGGCGGAGGGTTGTCCATATATTAGAGTGGATGTCGTGCACACATTCTTCCGAAAACTCTCTAGGTATGTCGAATTGAGAGGTGCTCGTGGGCCAAAACATAACTGGAATATCATCATTGGGCATTCATTTCCTCAAGTGAAACATGTCGGCATGCTCCTCCGCTAGCGATTCCTCTACCTGGTCATCCCAACTGAGACGCTCACCGATAGTGTGGTTGGGTGTGGTGGGATCGATAGGTATCAAATCACCATGCAGGCGATTCTGAGGTGGTTCAGAAGATGAATGTGGCCCCGGACTGCCTCCTGATTGTAGAAGGGTGTCGTTATCGACTAGATGGGAATCTGACATGCTTGATCCCGTCCTTCTGAGTGCCTAGGCATACGAGGGCTTCTCTGTGCTTGATTTGGCAGGGGGAGGACCTTCATGTCGATATGATACATCATTGCAGGGAGGACCTTCGCAATGGAGGTCGTAATGGCGAGGACTACCATTACTGCTTGACGCCTCACTGCATAGAGGACTTTTGCAGTGCATACCCTGGGGAGGACCTTCAAGGCATGTCGCAGCAAGGGGAGGACCTTCTAGCTGCGTAGCGTTGTTACGGGGAGGGCCTTCGCAACAACTTCCATCATGGTGATGATAACCATCATGGTTTGAAGTTCGATGTGCATCCTGGGGAGGACCTTCTGGACACACTGCAATAAGGGGAGGACCTTCTCGTTGCTTGGGGCCATTGCGAGGAGAACCTTTGCAATGGAGGTCGTGGTGGAGAGGACTACCATCACAACTGCTACAATTGCGAGGACTACCATTACAGCTGCCGCAGGGAGAATATCTGTGGGGTACACCCTGGGGAGGGCCTTCAGAATGTATCGCAATGAGGGGAGGGCCTTCTCGTTGCTTGACGTCTCTACAGGGAGGACCTCCGTTATCAGGGTGGCGAGGACTACCACCGTGATCTGATGCCCGGTTGCACGGAATGTCGTTGCAATGTAACCCCTGGGGAGGACCTTCAGGGCAGGCTATGACAAGGGGAGGGCATTCTTGTCGTGATGAGACGCCACTACGAGGAGGGCCTCCATAGTTGCGACTATGACAGCGAGGAGTACTGTCATAATCTGTGGTCCCACTGCATGGAGAGTGCTTGTAGCGTATACCCCGGGGAGGACCTTCAGGGTGGACCGCAGCAAGTGGAGGGCCTTCTTGCTACTTTATCTTCTGGTCACGCAGAGGGCTGTCGTGACTTGCATCAAAAGAGGATCTATCATGATCGATCGTTATATGCACATGGGGGAGGCCCCCGCGGGTGCTCTGGGGAGGACCTTCAGAGCTGCTGGTAGCGACATTACGGGGAGGGCCTTCGCAACCACTACTGCCACTCCCATAATATGGTAATGGGTGGGCAGGGTTCTGAGCCTTCGATATGTGGTTAACGGCATTGGGAACCCCAGATTCCAGTAGAGCGGAGTCATGAACCTGCTCTTTATTTTCCGGATACCTTCGGCGCATTCAGGGAACTTTCTTATGGGCAGCGGGGACCGTCTTCTATTGACAATGGACTTCACCTTCGGATCCCTATCTAATTGGGGCTCGTGATGTCGCCGGGATACATTGGCGAACATCTTGACTTTTAGCAAGGATATATGTCTGCTCTGAAGCATCCACCATGATGGATGGGTGTCCCCCAGTTGGAATGAGTGAAGCTGCTCGATCCAGTTTCCCTTGTATCACGGAATATGGCCGACGACCCTCCTGGGTGGAAGCAGGGATGCAGATCTGCTCCAAGGCAGTTATCTCGTCTGTTAGATGAGTCACCTCAATTGGGGAGACGGGCTCACGGGCCCGAGTCCTTGATGTTTCTGCTGATGAAATTACATTTTGGCAAGTGTGCAAGATATGATCTAGGATCGATACCTGCTCCTCCATCATTTCCAGGATATGAAAAGAGACATCTTTGGATGGAATAGGTATGAAGGCCCATTCCAATATCAGAGTAGGAATATCCTTCTCCGGTTCTCTGGTGGTCAGTGGGTACTGATAATTATCCTATGTCGGGGCAGCTGAACGAATATGCCTTTGTGCCAGGATATGCCGGTTTATCTCTCCATTTTCTGCCACATAGAGGTGGCAGACTGTACTTGCATCCGCAGGGAGCTGGCCCTGCATATGTTGGTTTCCCACCGTATCGAGTCGGTGTCCTTTGTTGGCAGGAAGACGTGCCCGCCTATTAATTGTTGTCATATCTGGGTGGAGGTATTTACTGATCGCCACCATATCAGGATGGTAGGTGTCAAGAGCATCTGCTAGGAGCTAGTCCTGTAGGCATTGGGTCGCCACCACGTCAGGTTGGTAGGCTTCACGACCCTGGGCAGGGAGAGGTGCATGTCGGGTAGGTGTCTTCCTGCATGAGCGACGGGCTTGATGGAGCTCGACGGGGATGTGCGACTACTCTGGTAATGCCGCCATGTCTTGATGGCGGACTCGGGAGGAGTGAATAGGTGTAGGTACCTGTTCATGGTACGTCTCCATGACCGGGCAGCGGAGTTCCTCCTCAGGGACCAGGGTGATGACCAGTCTCTGATTGTATGTTTGTCGCCCTCGTCGGGCAGTCTGAGGGGCCGCAGCTCGGGGAGCATGGGCCTGGATCCTCGGGGCGACATCCTCTTTAACGTGAGGATGTTGAGTCACGGTGTAACCGCGACGATGTCTTCCAGCGGGGGCCTTAGATCGAAACCCCCATTCGACGGGGATGAAGTCCTAAGCGCCGACCTCACCCACCTATCTAAGATAAGGGAGGTATGCATTGTCTCATTCTAGGGATAGACTCCCGAAACGGTTTGAGATGGAAATAGGGGTCGTATGGATCTACTTCTTTGACCGCTGCTAGGCAGGCGACTGGTGAGTCCTGTCAGATTGGAGGGCATGCATGGACGCCTCCACCGTTGGGAGAGTATCATTCACATGGTACTCTCAGATCAACGCATCTGAGACCCAGCGTTGAAGATGTTGGGTGGGTGACGGGGTCCTCTGTAGGTGAGGATGTCCGGTCCTTGCGTTGTTGGAAGCGCGTGCTAGTGAGTTCCTTTGTGATGCCATTGGATCGAAGGGAGTTCTAAAGTTACCTGTAAAATATTTTAACAAATACAAACAGCAAACCTGTCAAAGTAGCATCTCATGATCCCATGCATAATTAATGACCTTGCTTGTCCCTCCTTGTGAGTATAAGGGGCACAGAGCGGGACTAGGTTAAATTTGTCATGCTTGGTTAAAGATTCACGTCGGGTTCACCATTTTTTGTTCGACACGGCGCACGACGGGGTCGTGGGGGAGAAACGTGCGCGACCCGGAATTTGATTAGAGAAGACCGGGTTCTGCTTAATCACTTGCATCAGGTGTACCATTTTCACCTCGGAACACCCAATGGTTCCTTATCAAGCAATGCGTGGAACAACTTTCCAAAGGCAGGCATTCACTGGGTGGTTTGACTAGCGATGCTTGAGAACTCACATTGGTCGAGAGGATGGGAAGTCGAGCTCATCGCACCCTTTTGGGGGGAAATTATTTCCTATTTCGGGACTCTCTTATAGATTTAAGACATATTCATATGTTTGTGAATCTTTGGTTTATACCCAAGCATAGTATCCACGGATTTAACCCTGGTTAAAAATGGTCAGTTGGACGCAGGGGTTCGGAATCATTCATGCCCGAGGCTTACCATCCCTAGTTGGATTAATGACCCCGAGGAGTCTGGACTCATTGAGGCGGTATTGATTTAAATCCTCGTAATCGGGCACTCCGGATTTTATTTTCATCTAGGGGGGATAGATAATGACTTGAGAATCTGGATCGAACCTGTGGTACGGGCTTCCTACGTATCCTCACGAGAGGAATCAGAATCCACGTATTTCGGATGAGTATGGGGCTTAAGCTCTAGGCTACCCAGGGTTGGTGCGGTTGACTAACGTGAAAATGGTTGGGTCGACTGGGTGTTGGGCTTGAACCTCAGGGAGGCTTCCTACGTAACCCGCCTAAGAGACAAGGATTAAAGTCCACATAGTTTGAATGGGGTGTCAGAGGACCGACGTGAATGTGGACCAGGGGTCTAGACAAGTGGTGGGCTTGAACCTCAGGGAGGCTTCCTATGTACCATGCCTTAGTAAGGATTAAAGACCTTGTAGTTAGTGAGGATACAGTTTAACATCATGCGGGATGTCGGTGAAACAATGTGAAAGTGGTCGGAATGACCAAGGTGGTGGGCTTGAACCTCAGGGAGGTTTCCTACGTACCGTGCCTAGGAAACAGGGATCAAAGTCCACGTAGTTTGGTTGGGTCCACCGTCATTGTGCGGGTGTCGCAACCATCACAAATCTCTAATCCCACGTGAGTCATGCTCGGTGTGAGAAACAAGAGAATGCAACAGGCTTGGCTAACCTCACACTTTTCTCCCTACCGAGGGAAGGGTAGACATACGACGAGCGGAGGAAGAGACTGGTACCACTGGACTCTTCTTCTCCTTGATGGATGAGGAAGGTAGAAGTCGCGCAGCAGAGCAATGAACCTTCCGTGATGAGAGGGGAAGGGCCTTTGAATTCCTGTGAGGATGGTGTGGGGATTACTCCAGGAGGGATTCCCAAAGAGGAAACAGGGACTTACGTGTGATTAGAGGCCCGAGAAGTCAGGGCTTACTCCAGAATGGAGGCCCGATGGTGACGAAGCCCAGCGGGAGAGGGACCCGGACCCTGAAGAAGAACGGGGCAGCACCCTTCCCCATTACTCTCTTCCTTGGCCATGGCCGTGAGGAAGTACGGAGATGCATGGGGGATTCCTTCTGATGGGTAGTCTCCCATTCCTCGGGGAGGGGAGAAGTACCCCCATCCTCACAAGTGGAGGGGTAGAAAGGGGACTCCCGGGCTCAGACCCTGCATTACCATGGGAATTTGAACCCAGGAATGCTTCAGGAATCCACCCAAGGGATGGGGAAACCCCCTCGCCCCCACTTACTGTGGGTATGTGAACTCAAAAAAGTGCGCTGATGCACCTGAAGGTTGCATCATACCATTCTGGTGGCTCTAGTGGAGGCCTCGGCTCGGGGCTGGTGAATGTGCCAATGAAGGGGTTGTGATGGATCAGGCTGGATTGGAAGGATTTTATCTGACTCGGGGAATAGGAACACCGAAGGATTTTGCAGGCCACCCGGGTGTAAGAGGAGTGGCTCCCTTCACGTAGGAGGGTGATACGCGGTTGGAAAGGTCGTCCATGAACCAGGGTGGTTCACAGACTAAGAGGTCATCCGCGAACAAGGGTGGTTCGCGGACTGATTGGCCGTCCGCGAACTAGGGTGGTTCGCGGACTGATTGGCCGTCCACGATCCAGGGTGGTTCGCGGACTGATTAGTATCCCAAGAACCATGGTGGTTTTCGGCTTCGGGTTTGGCCTACCGACCAGGATGGTCCACGGAGGGATCCATGCGAGCGACGGTGTCCAAGGGAAGCGTCGGTCGGAGGCTCACCCGCGTAGGAGGGTGCTACGCGGTGCAACGGATCGAAAAAGGTGCATAAACTCTCTGGTCCACGGGGAGTTCATCCACGGAGGGGCCATGGTTTGTGGTCTTATTATTTTTGTTATTTTAAGTTCGTGGTTCACCAATTTTTTGTGCGTTTTCTAGTTCCTTATTAATTCATTTCCAGATTCATACATGTTCTGGTTCGCGAACTGGAACTTCGTTCATTGCGAAATTATAAGCTCCTTCCTTCGAAATCCTTCCACCCGAATATGCTCGATCCCTTTTTCTTCTCCCCTTCGATGTCCTTTTATAGAGGAGAGGAAAAGGATGTATCTGTGGTCATACGGCACCTTTTGCGGAGGCCCATGACTAGAAACCCGGTTTACGGATGACTCGGTCAATCCACACCTCATGGGGGCATCTCTCCCGTGAACCAAACTAGCTCAGGGAGTGCTTCACGGCTGCGTAGGGTTCCGCCTCCATTTCGCGAACGACAAAGGGTGCGGTCTGGGCTGGTTGACGCAGCTCGCGGCTGGGGCGGTCCGGGTCAGTGGACCGGCTTAGTGCCCGGCCTGCCTCGCACCCACGGAGGATCCCCGCCTCCATTCCGTGAATGAAAACGGCGGTCCGTAGATGGGGAGCTTCGTGGAGGGGGCCTCACACCTTTATCATTGGACTGGTCTGTGGACCAGTCCGTCTTGCGCCTTTCTTTGAGTATTATCCACACATTTTTTTAATTATTTGAGGGGAAATTGGGTAGAATCTCCCCCATTCTCCTTTGAGGATTTTTTCAGGACCCTACAATGTTGTTCTTGAAACTCTTCCCAGTGTCATATCTTCATGGACACTGGTTAATTACACCACTTCTGTCAGTACATTCCAAGGGGTCCAGTCAGGTCAACAACCTTCAGTCGGGGGAGTAGTCGCGTTGGGCACCACTGGCGTGTCTGGATGCTGGAACACTGGCACGTTTGGGTGTATTCCCCTTATTATAGGGCTCCTCAAGGGTGCGTAATCCTGAGGCATCCCATGTCAAATGTGGGGGATTATATGCCATAGGCATGTATCTGAGTTTTTCCCCAGCTTCTCATGTTTAACACAGGGTATGCCATGAGTTTAACGTCTAGTGGAGACAGATCGAGCTGATCAGAACACTAACTATAGTATATTAGATAGGTGTAACCCCTTGGGGGAACACTGATACTGGGGTTAACACGTGGTTAGTCACCCATTTACTGCTAGGAGTAGCAAAGAGGTGAATTGGCATGATCTCACCGGAATGTGGCGGCCCGGGTAAGAATCATGATGGATGATGGGTGGTTATGTGAAGTGGATAAAGAATGTGATGGATTCGACTCGGGGTGACGATGATGGTGGGATTGAGCCTCGAAGATAATTCTTACGTATCCCCGTGGGAGGGAATCAAAGTCCACGTAGTTTGATGAACATAGTTCATCTTGAAAATGGATTACCGCTGGTTGGGGTTCACAACGGCTTACCGCTATAAGGGGTGACAACAGATTACCACTGAAGGGGGATGACAATGGATTACCGCTGAAAGGGGCTAAACCTCGGGGAGGTTTCCTACATACCCTGTCTAGGAGACATGGATCAAAGCCTTCATAGTTCCATATGATGGGAACCGACGTGAAGGGGTTCGGAACCAGTGGGTGTTGGGCTTGAACCTCAAGGAGGTTTCCTATGTACCTTGCCTTGGAAAGGATCAAAGTCCACATAGTTTGGGTGGGTGGATGCAGTTTAACGTCGTGCAGGATAAAAAGGGGCATGCAGTTTAACATCATGCAGGATGAAGGTGGCCCGACGTGAAGGGGGGTCAGAACCAATGGATGTTGGGGTTGAACCTCAAGGAGGCTTCCTACATACCTTGATTTGGAAAGGATCAAAGTCCACGCAATTTTGGGGGGGGAGTTGGTGAACCGATGTGAATAATGACCTAGGGTCCAGATGGATGGTGGGCTTGAACCTCAGGGAGGCTTCCTACGTACCTTGCCTTGGAAAAGATCAAAGTCATCATAGTTCATAATGGGTCTTGGTACACCGGCGTAAAGATGTTTGGGACCAATGTTTTTTGGGCTTGAACTTCAAGGAGGCTTCCTACGTACCATACCTTGGCATGGATCAAAGTCCACGCAGTTTGGGTGGTGTGTGGGGTTTACACTCTAGGCTTCCTGAAAAGGATTTTATGGTTGATACTTACTCTAAGCCCACATGAGTCATGCTCGTTCTAAGAAACAAGAGGCAGCAAAGACCTGGCGATCACGTCGAGAAAGGTACGTCTGTTGGGAGTGGAATGGGGCTTACGTGTGGAGCGGCCCAAAGAGGAAATAGGGGCTTACGCGTGGTTAGCAGCCCAAGGAGATGGAGATTGGGACTTACTCTAGGATGGAGGCCTGGTGGTGACAGAGCCCAGCGGGAGATGGATTCTGCAAGGAAGAAGATAGGAGGGTGTTGATGCTCATCCCGCCCTTCGTCAGCCTTTGGATCCAAGGAAGAGAGGAGGAGCAGGGATGCTACCTCCTGAAAGAAAAGCTAGGGGCTTACACCAAGGTGGTTTCCCTTTCCCCATAGATAGATGTCGCTCCAATAAAGAGGATATCATTCCATGTGAGGAACGGTCACACTCCCGTGGAGACCAGTGGGCATGCAGAATTTCCAAGGTGGGGAACCCCACATAGGATGCATGGGGGGAAGGTCACAGTTTAACATCATGTGTTGAGGATGGGGGGTGCTTGGCAGTTTAACGTCCTGCAGCTCAGACGAGGTGGGTTCTCTCTTCACCCCTAGGACTTACATAACTGGTACCCTCTGTACCTTGGTAAAGATAAGGGACAAACAACGCTGTGACTAGGGGGTGTCGTGAGGTGATCTCATTGGGTTCCACGTTAGCGTGGCTATGAGAAGAAGCAATAGTCGTTAGCGTGCCTATGCGAAGAAGCATGAGGTGAAGCAACGCAATGGGAAGTATTGTCCAAGGGACTTTGAAATCACTTCATGCAAACCTTGAGGGTCGCACGGGAAAAGGAATTGCAGAGCATAGGGGTTCATAGGCAGGGTCCTTTTGAAGCTCTGGTGCTCCATGTAATGGAGGGTACTTGAGAAGTGTTATGCTTCGCGAAGTGGAGTGTCATAGCCTAAATATAGGGCATAGTTGTATATAGGATGTGCTTTGCGAAGTGGAGACACTTACGGAGCACTTCCTCGTGAAGAAAAGGTGCCTCGTGAAGTAAGGTGTTGTGAAGCAATGTGATTCAAGAAGTACAGTGAATCTACCTTAACATGTGGATCACGTGTACACGAGGGGTGTTTCGTGAATCATAAACACTCCGTGACGACCCAGGTCCCCTCGGGGATCCCCTTCCTTCGCAAAGCGCCCCGGGGCTTCGCAAAAGCCATCCCTCTAGAAAGAGAGGGTTAAAACAAGGAAAAGGGGAGGCACTTCGTAGAGAAAAAGTACCTTGTATATCTCATGGTTCACAGAGCAGAGAGTGATTTGTGATTCGAGAGCTAGTAATTTTAAAGGTTAGATGGTCCGTCTTTTGGGCTCAATGGGAGCCATGTATTTATAGGCAAGGGGCGCCGCAAAGTAGAGCTCGCTCGGCGCGAAGACGAAGCTTGCTCCACGGCGGGCTCACGAACGTCAAAGTAGTTCACGGAGCATCCCGCCTCCTTGCTCCACTATGGGATTGAGAACGTCAAATGCATTCACAGAGCTTCCTACCTCCTTAATCCATGGTGGTCGCGGGGCCATGGGAGCTCCGCGTAAGGGCTTCGCGAGGCAGCCCTGGAGGCTTTGGTATGTTCTTCTCTGTCCCCAATTTTTGGCACCAACATCTACCATTGGTAAATCTATCAAGACCATTCTTTAATTTCTCATTGGAAAACTTAAGCTCATTATTTCCCCTTAATATTTGAGCATTTTTATCTTTTTCAACAGAAAAATCAATTTTAAAATGAGCAGATAAAGCATGTTTCTTATTTAAACTTTTGTATTTATCTTTAAGATCATTAAATGTTTCTTCCAACATATTAAAATATTCAAATAGGTCCTCACTGGACATATTTTCATCATCATTTTCATTCTCATAAATGTTATAAAAATGAATATGAGATACAAGAAAAATATTTTATACCTCATATGTGTTTTTCATGAAACACATATTGGCTTTATTATTTCTATCAGAGTCAGAGTTGCTTGAGCTGTCTTCAGAGGAACTCCATGAAGAATTCATATCCTTTTTATAATGTTTGTCTTTATACTCATACTTATTCTTATATTTTATCTTGGGACAGTCTACTTTGATGGGTCCTTTCCTCTTACAGTCATAACAAGTTATTTCATTTGTGGAGTCTTCTTTTTTCATTCTTTCCTCTAGTTTCCCTTATTGTCATACTTTCATCTATAATTTGACTTTTTTAAGAACATCTTCTTCTTATAGAACTTATTAAACTATCTATCTAGGTGTTTCATTTCCTCATCACCGTCTGAAGGTGATTCTTCATCACTCAAACTATCAACCTTGGTCTTATCTTTTAGCTCTAAGTCAAAAGTCTTCAAGGCTACTGACTTCCTCTTTGGTTATTCCTATTTGTTCACTTGTAATTATTCTATGTACATCATAATATTCCTAATGAGAACCTTCACTGGTAGTGTACTGATGTCATAGGATTCTCTAATGGACACAAATTTTCTTCTCCACCTTTTTTATAAGCATCTGAGAAGTCGCATGACTTGGTCTTTGTCAACAATCTATTTTCCCAATGTATGCATCATGTTAACAATCTCATTGAGCCTTAGATACATATTAGAAATGGATTCATTAATATTTATATTAAAATTATCATATCTATTAGTATAAGTATTTAAACATATTTCTTTAACATTGGAAGTTTCTTCATGAGGAACAACTAGTGTATCCCATATCTCAAAAGAAGTATCACAAGTAGATATTCCGTTAAATTCATATTCTTTTAATACACAGTACAAAGAATTCATAACTTTACAGTTTGAATCATAGGAATATTTTACAGTAGTATCCCATGTGTTTCTTTCTCTTTTGGGTATTTTGTATTTGTTTGCAATTGTAGTCCAGATATCAAATCTCATGTTCTCTAAATGAATTTTCATTTTGATCTTCCATTGAGCATAATTTGTTCCATTAAAATAATAAGTTTGATTAATTTCAGCTCCCTCCAACATTGTATTATCTATAAATATATAAATTTAGAGGTAACAGAGATTACCATATTTAGGTAAAACTAGATAACGGTAAAAAGTATTTTAAAGACCTTTGATACCAAATGTTGATCGGAGTGGACAACTCGAGAGGGGGGGTGAATTGAGTTTTCAATCAAAAATTATTTTAAAAACAATTTAAAACTTAAATCCCCCAAATTAATAAAAGTGCCCATTTAACTAAAAGTGTTGTTAAAGTCACTTTGAGACTACTTTAACTTTTGAAACTAATCTAACAGTTAAAAACATAGTATATAAAACACAACTTAAATCCAATTATCAAAGTAAAGTTTTGTAAATAAGTTTTGAAAACATAGTATAGAAAAACAAATAAAGTGACAACATGAAATAAACAAGGGGTTTGATATCAAGCCAAGACTTAATCCCCTCCATTTAGAAATCACTCACTTCTTAACAAATTATTATTAAATAACCTGATCCACGACCTGGATCGAGTTTTTACACATCAACTCACAAGGTTGTCCAAGCATAAAGCCACTTACACAGTTCTACGCGGGATCACAGATAAGTAATTGTGTGTGTGTGTGTCTTACACTCTCCAGTTCAACTCAAGAGCTGGTGCTTAAGATTTACAAATAAAATGCACATAAATAGCTCGAAAGTAAATAAAACATAGTAAGAGAAAGATAAGAAATTGATGCAGCAGAGTAAGTTGCTCTGTTATTTTACAGGTATTTCTTCTCTTCTTGTTGTCATTTCTTGATTTTCAATAGATGCTTGAAGACATTTGAATGTTCTTTGATGCGTCGATTGAGTTCAGAAAAAGTGTTGCAAACACTTATCAAAACAGAGTACTGGTTCATCTTATTTCTTGTATGTTTAGAAAAGAATGTGTGCTCTTGTATATTTTTTCTCCCCCTTATTTTTCTTATCTTTTGTTTTCCTTTAAAAATATCTTCTCTAAAAAATAGACGTTGAGAAATCATCATGAAGATCCTTGTATTTTAGCAGCAAATCCGATGTCATTTAATGCTTCTAATAGACATTAAATTCTTCACAAAACAGTGGTTGGGTTAGTATTAAAAAATAATAATTTAATACTTACCTTTAGTTACAATTGATTTAAATTTGTCACATCATCATTAACGATCACTTCATTTTTCCACATTAGCATCAATGTTATCATTTTTCAATTACTATGAATTGTTACACCATATAGTCAATTATTTGTTCTTATAGTCGGTCTCTTTGTAGCGGTTGATCTTTTTATGCTTATGATTAATTCCATACTCAGTGAGATCTTTACACGGTTACTCTGAATTTGATTTGCGGTCGATAGGTTGCTCATGTGGTTGATCCAACTAACTTTGCAGTCACTTGGGTCCTTTGTCATTTTTTTCCACAAATGATCAGATGTTCATGTGGTCGATTTGTCCTTTGAGAAAAACTCAACCACGGTTGTTCGAGAAAACGTGCAATCACTTTATATGCCTTTTGGTCACTTGTATCCTTTTTCATATAATCTCCATGATCGGTCACTTATATGGGGAGGTCATTTCCAAACTTAGAAAAATTAAATGATAATTCTTTTAGTTTTACAAAACACGGAATGAGTTAGAATGAATATAAACATGATTTGTGATTATTAGAACAATGAATTGCTGGACTAATACAACAATAATATTTTTTTCACATGTGATCAAGTGATGGATAAACTAAAAAAACATGATAAAAATTCATCAAACTTGTTATTTTTTTTTTGGCAATTGATATAATGATACGTTTCTTTGCATATGATATTTTTATAAAGTAAAAGAAATGACTTGGGATCCACAAAGGGGGAAAATAAGACATAAAAACCGTTAATTTTTAAGACAAATGCATGTTATTATTATTGGATTGATGGAAAGCGGGTCCGTCCTCAAAAGAGGGTATGATCCTTTCCCTCAGATTTATACTATATAGTGCCTTCCTGAGCTAAATGCCTGCAGAAATTGAAACAAGCGATTAAAAAAACTGTTGAATGATAAAATGCACGTGGAGATTCATGTGGTTCGTACTGCATGACCTACGTCTACATGACAGAGAATGATGATTTCTCTATTGGAATTGTACAACAATACAAAATAGATAATTATCACATATATAAAACATGGTCCAGGCTCGATCTATATTAATTTATACAAGAACATTTTACAGATTACATCTTTTTCATAAACCCGATTGTCTCAAAACAAAGATTATAAAATGATTGAACCTGATTCAATGCATGCAATAAGCTTGTCATTAATCCCCACATTCCTATCATTATTTTATTTATGAATCATGATGATAATTACAAGATTAGTGATTCATAAGTGTTCTAGGCTTCTCATTGAACTAAAAAACTATTTTAGCCCACAATTCAAGGAGTTTTGGAACCTAGATTGATGTGCTACCTTCACCTTATGATGTAACCTAGATTAGTTGATCTAACTCAACCTCATGATACAGTCGCGTTAAGTAAACATATATGGCTATGTTTTAATGTAATTAATCAATTTTTGAGTCTTACCTTGACCTTATGACTGGAACCTAGACTGGTATTCTAGCTCAACCTTATGTCGTAGCCTAGATTGGTTTATCTACCTCAGCCTCAGGACACAGTCACATCAACTAAATACACATGGATTTGTTTGAATGTCACCAACTAACCTTTGAGTCTTACCTCTTTCCTACATTTTGGCACACATATGTGGGGTTATGTTCTAGTGTTATCAGCTAACCTTGGAGTCTAAACTATTTTTCCAATGCCTGTAAAATATGAGCATCACATATGTATTTGTTGACCCGGTTAATTCTATTTCTGGGTAAAGGGTATTTACGAGTCACACATCAGATTACTCCACCTTGTAATCCTTTTTATCCATCTATAAAAGAATATCTTCTCCTCGTCTTGAGGTAAGGGGAATTCACATTAACATGGCATCAAAGGGAAAATCCCAATAAATTTTCTTCCCTCAGCCTCCCTATGCAACGCCCCGGCCCTCCCTCTTCAGTCACTCCCGGCCCCACCTCTGTCGCATCTCCCGCCCCCTTCCTCCCTCGTGGTCTCCCAGCCCCCGCCTCCTTCGGTGTATCCCAGCCCGCCTTCCTCGGCGTTTCCCGACCCCACCTCTGACGCGGTCTCCCGGCCCCAGACCTCCTCGGCGTTTCCCAGCCCTGCCTCTGACGCGATCTCTCGGGCCCCCGCCCTCATCGGCGTTTCTCGGTCCTTCCTCTAACATGGTCTCCTGACCCTCACCCTCCTTGGAATTTCCCTACCCCGCCTCCAATGCGGTCTCCTGGCCCCTGCCTCCCTCACGGTTTCCCGACCCCGCCTCTCTCGGAAACTCCCGGTTCCGCACCCCCTTTCCTTCCCGTCGTCCCCGCTGCGCACAACTCCCACCCGGCAGAACTCTCCCTGCCCCGCCTCCCTATCTAGGTTCGCCTCCCAGTGTGGGATCCCAGCCCCACCTCCTCCTATGTGGGCATGCCACCCCCCCCCCCCTCTTGGGTATCAGTCGCCTGACCTTCGCTGTCCATCCCTGTCGGCTACTGTCACAACGATGAAACTGAAAACACCGACACCCTCCTTGCACACCGACTCCCTACGAGAAAACTTCCTAGCACGTGCCTCATGCGCTGCTCTCCCGGCCAATTCCTCCTGCGGTAGCCCCATCTATAGCTGCCTACCTCCCGCGCGACGGCCCTCTGACGACTCCATATCCGCCTCAGTAGATTTCCCAGCATCCCCTCGACTGGACCACCTCCCTAAGCGCCCAACGACTCCTCAATGGTTGGATCTTTCACTCGCGGCCCTCAGGTACCACCTCCATTCACCGACTCTCCTGAAAGGCCTCCCCCTCACCTAAGTTGTCGGCCTTCCCGCATGGTATCCCCACGCTTCATCCTTGCGTCTGTGCACTCGTCTGAGCAGTTGTCCTATGCTCCGTCACCAGATCTCCCGCAAGGCGGTCCCCCTTCCTCGGTGCACTCTGCATACCCGAACATGCATTTATCCTCAACATCATCCAGGACCCGTTACAAATTGGCACTCTCGAAGGAGGAGATTGCATTTATACAATCTTATCAGGCTGCTTTGTCACCTTCCTCTTCTCCCGCCACCATTTCTCAGACTGGTGGCTCCACCGTGTGTGTTTCTCATTGACCTATAGCTTGGATGCTTGACTTTGGTGTGTCTGAACATCTCACAGGTGATTCTGGTATGTTCACTACCTATCATCTGTATACTGGTGCGTCACGACCCGCCTTCTTCAAAATGAGAGAAGGGACAACAAAGTACCACGCCCTTCCTCAAGATGAAGGAGATATAATGACCCCCGAGTCCTGCTTTCAATAGGCTCTGGAATGACGACTAGCACCAATGGTATAGAATCTCACATAATATAGAAGTCATTACCCTTTTTATAGAACAAGATCGGGAGATAAGATGATAAATCCCAAGCAACTCCAAATACTAAAGGTAAAAGTAAATCCAAAATCTATTCCCACATGCATGTTCAAAAGTAAAGCTGATACAAATTACAACAAGACTCCAAAGTAAAGTACCAAAAGAAAAGCGAATAAGCAGCAACAAAAACTAATCCCGACGTCTGAGTTAGTAAATTCCAACACGGTGTTCAAAGTCCTCCTGTAAACCTCAAAACAGTTTTATATATATAGGGTGAGCATACGAGTATACTTAGTAAGGAAACTAAAGATACCTATGAAAAAGTGGGGGAAACATACTAATGTCCCTATGATAAAATAGTAGAACCTCAAAGAATCTATCAAGGAATACTAACCAACCCATCCTCACCAGGGAAAACTCACCAAATAATGCAAGTCAAGTAAGTAGTAGTATAAACACATCGATATTTGGGTACCCCGCACCACTTTCTCACTGGTTAACTACTCATCCCTAATGGCTAACGTCTTGATTCTACCACTCTCCTCATACGCAGTTCCACCGCCACAACCCACCCGCACACACTTGGGCCTCAACCACACACAATCCTGTCCGCAGACACCTGGGCCACAACAACCACATGCCTCGCCCAAAGATACCTAATCCTCATCCTGAATATACTTGGAAAAACAATCATGGCCTGCAAACACTTAGGCCTCTCATCCACAACAAACCCTTTCCCGAAGGATCTTGGGCTATGGTAAGCCTCAATCCATTACAGTCTGCCCGGATACACTCGAGTGGTAAGAAACCGAAAGAGGGTATGAGGAAGAAAGTCAGTAACCAACCATCCATCCTCCCACTAGAATGTTGGGAAAGACACCCTCCCCCATGATATGGGGGTGTTCAGCACATGGTTCTCAACAAGGGTGGAGTTCGTATAGAAATCACAAGGAACTACAATTTATACATATAGATAAGAAACACTCAACCCAACCTATGGGTTTTCAAACAACCAAACAAACGAGCCCACCAGTACCACTTTTGGTGCTACCCTTATATGTACAACCACACAATAGCTACTACCAAAATATAACCCAACCCCTTTTTATTTAACCACATGCCATTATTTTAATTAAGGGATTCACTTTGATTTATTGCAGCACTACTGGGAAACTACCAACCACAACCATATCAAAACAACAAACAAAACTAAATTTGTAGTCCCACTGCACGTCCCTGTTCAACCACTGCCAATTACCATTCTTCAAAGTTATACTGCACAATCCTTCTCTCACCACCCAGCCCCACAACCCTATTGCCCAAACAATTTTTAGATGCAGTCCCACTTCACAAAAGTTCATAACCACCCCGCAGTCCCACTGCCCAACTTTACTCTGCGACCACATCACAAACATAGGCAGTTCAGCTACTTACAAGTTTATTCATTCCGCAATCAATCAGTCTCTCACACTGTGATACCAACAAACCACCTGCACCTCCCCACATACTAAGCCCACGATACCCAAACCATAACACACAACACATAACCACATCTATCAATCCAAGTGTATTTAGATTTAAACAGACAAAGGTTATTTAATTCCACTTTAATATAACTGGGGTGATCACAGAATAGGTTTGATCCTGGGGCATCCATTTATTTAACCAAGTATGCGTGATTAAGAAAATTATCATGTTAATGTCATTTATTCAAACATCTCAACAAAACAGAAAGTCACCAGTGCGCAGGCAAAGACCCCCAACGAGCATGATTTTTAAAAGGCATACAACCACAACAACCATAGAAGAAACAAGGATAACAAAAGGAAACATGCCATTAAGCATCAAGCTACACCCTGAACGTTATTTTATTCACCCCTGTTATCTTTTGATCAAAAACACTTATTATTTATTTCTCATTTTAAGAAAAGTATTCGGTCATTTCTCACAATGAATCATTAGTATACCCACCCCACATGATGCATAATTAAAGAGAGACAGAATAAATCCCTACCTTGGATGATCAAGGATCCAAGTTCCTCCTTGCGCCAAGAACAGGGGATCACACGAGCAGTAGGAAAATCCAAGAAAACTAAGCAGGATAGGCTCTAGAATAGGCGCACGAATCGTCTAGGGAGGAAGGCTCTAGACGCACCAAGGGGAAACATAAAACAAAGTAGGAAGGGAAGATACCAGTTTTGAAGAGCCAGATCCTATTTTAAAGGAAGAACGGTTTCCAAAAGTCATTATCATGGGATTGTGGTCAAGATCACACAATTTGAGTATTTCAAATCCCCCAAGACATTATAATATTAAATATATAATTAATACCCTTTGGAACACCCTTAGAAACGCCCAAGGAATATTTGAAATTGGTTTTACGTCAAATAAGATGTTAGAGGGGTGAAATTGGGAAAACTCAGGAACTGGAAATTTGGTAAAGGGGTGAGACACCGAAACGGTGTGACCGTGACAGTGTGACTGTGACGGTGCCACCATGAAGGTGAGATCGTAAGGGTTCCACCGTAACAGTGTGACCGTGATGATACGACTGTTACCAATGCCACCATAACAGTGTGACTGTTACCAGTGCCACCATTTCGGTGAAACCGTTTGATGGAATCGGGTTTTTGGAAAACTCCCAGGACAAGCCACAGTGACCCCCAAGAACACTACAAACACTAGATTTTCACAAAGGAAAGGCTCGGGGAAATCCATGTCATTTCATGGTGCCTCTTCAATTACTGTTTCTAATGGATCAAAAATCCTCATTGCAGGATTTGACACATGCCCCTTGACCCCATTTATTCGCCTTGGTTCATGTTCCTCACAGTTCGTTTAATCTTATCTCCATTAGAAAACTCACCAAAAACTAAAATTGTGTTGATACTTTTACATCTTCTGGTGTTGTTTTTCAAGAGCAGTCAACGAATCGAGAACTTGGTCGAGGTCATATTTGGGATGAGGTGTACATGTTCGATACCCCATCATCTCTTTCTTCCTTATCCACCTCTGCTCATGCCCTCGACCTATATTTTCACCTTGGTCATCCACCGGGTTCTGTCTTACATAATATTTTCCCCCCAATTCAGTCCACATCTTTTCTTCTATTGTGAATCCTGCAAGTTTGTTAAACATTATTGGGTGGCGTATGTTCCTTGACTGAAAACGCGTGCAGCGAATCCTTTCGACCTTGTTCATTCTAATGTATGGGGTCCTTGTAGGGTTCCTAGCCAGTCAAGGTACAATTATAATATATTCTTTATTGATGACTACTCACGTATGACATGACTTTACCTTCTTCGTGATCGGTCTGAAGTGTTTTCTACTTTTCAAACCTTTCATCATGAAATTCGTATCATTTCTCCACCTTCATTAAATTTCTCTGTTTCGACAATGGACGAGAATATTTATCCATTTCCTTAGCAGTTTCTCAAGGATAAAGACATCATTCATCAGACATATTTCCCCGATACACCTCAACAGAATGGAGTGGTCGAGCATAAACATCATCATATTCTAGAGAATGCTCGTTCCCTCCTATTCCACATGCATGTGCCTCTTCATTTTTGGGGGGATGTCATCCTTACTTCTACACACCTTATCAATCGCCTTCCTTCTTCTATCCTTTAGGGGAGACTCTTTTTCGGGCTCTGTTCTCCTCTCTCCCTCCTCACCCACTCTCACTCCCACTCTGTGTGTTTGTGTGTCTGTGTTATGTTTGTGACGCTTGTCCCAACCTCTAAAAGTTTTCTCTAAAATCCCTCCATTGGATATTCCTCGGATATTCCCATACTCAGTGTGAATACCGATGTTTCTCTCCAAACCTAATGCGGTATATCATCTCAGTTGATGTATCTTTTGTTGAGAGCTCTCATTTTTCTTTTTCCTCTTTGCATCCAGATACCACCATCGATGATTGTCTTCCTCTCATCATCCACCCACCTCTACCTCTAGTGTACCACTCTGTTTATCACCAGTTTGGCACTGCCTACTCACGTCTCCCATCGAATGTGACCCCCCCCCCCCCCGTCCAGGTTGAGGACACCTTCGTCCCAACTTTGTCCGCTGCTCCTTCTCTTCAAAAGATGAATTTCTCATTGCACTGGGAAAAGGTACTCGTTATTTCTATCATACTCCTCTTTTCACATCCTCATACAGAGGTCTTTCTACTTTGGAGACGATATCTATTTCCCGCATGGTTTGCGATGCCAAATTTCACCCTGGGTGGCTTCAAGAAATGCGGGATGAACTGCAGGCTCTGGACGACAATCATATTTGGGATCTGGTCCCCCTTCTGGAAAGTAAATAGTTGGTCGACATCAAATGGATTTATATGTTCCATCTCAATAAATATGCCACTCTTCATTGCCTTAAAGATAGACTTGTGGCAAAGAGATTTTCTCAGACATATGGTGTTGAATATTTTGATAATTTCTCTCTGGTTGCAAAGATGACATTTGTCCGATTATCCATATCTCTTGCGACTCATCATCATTGGCCTCTTCATCAACTTGATGTCAAAAATGTCCTCCTCCATGACTTTTTTGAATAAGCGGTATATCTGCAACAACCTTCTAACTTTCGTGCCTCAGGAGCCGACTCTCATGTTTGTCGACTTCGTCGCTCTCTATATGGTCTCAAGCAGTCTCCTCGTGCTTGGTTTGGATGATTCAACACCGTCGTCACTACATTTGGCATATCTCAGAGTATGAAGGACCACACTGTCTTCTGTTGGTTGTGTATTTTGATGATATCATCATCACTGGGAGCGACTCAACTAACATCGCCCAACTAAATGTGAATCTTCAACAACACTTTCAAAACAAAGATCTCGATCCTCTAACATACTTCCTTGGCATTGAGGTCTCCCGTTCTCCAGACACCATATTTCTTTGTCAATGAAAATATTCCTTGGATATCTTTCAGGATGATGGTTTGATTTGGTCCATGTCATTGATACTTCTCTTGAGCCTAGGAAACGGTCTCTCTATGACAACACAGAACCATATTCTCACCCTGAGAGGTACCCTCGTCTTGTGGAAAAACTCAATTATCTCACCATGACTCGTCAAACATTGCTTGCATTCTTGAAAAGGTTATTCAATTCATAGAGCATCTGAAAAAATATCAGTGGGATGATGTCCTTCGCATTTCCAAATACATAAATAAATACCCTGTCTGTGGTCTTCAGTATTCACATCATGATCATCTGAATATCGAGGCCTTCTGTGATGTTGACTATGCTGGTTGCCTTGCTACTCGAAAGGCTACTTATATCTTTGCCATTATTTTGGCAGGTAACCTCATCTCATGGTGCAACAAGAAACATACTGTCATTTCCAGATCCAGTGCTGAGTCTGAATACCATTTGATGACCACGGTCACTATTGATATCCTTTGGCTTCTTCATATCCTCTATGAGATTGACTTCCCACAGAAAATGTCTTCTTATATTTGGTGTGATAATTAGGCATCCATGAAGATTGCATCTAATCCCGTCTTCCATGAATGCAAAAAACATATGGAGGTGTACTGTCACTTTCTTCTCCATAATCTCGAGCAACACCATGTCAGTTTCAGCCACATACTGATGGTAGATCATCTTGACGACATCTTCACCAAAGGTCTCCTTGGAGTTCGATTGGACGCTCTCAGTACCAAGGTGGGGAGCGTATATGGTCTTGTTTGGTGTCTTATTTCTTTTTTGTGGGCCTCTTGGACCAAGCTATCATGTACTAGCTTGAGGAGGAGTGTTTAAACCGGTTAATTGTATTTTTGGATAAAGGGTATTTTTGTGTCCCACATCGGATTAATCCACCTTGTAATCCTTTTTATCCATCTATAAAAGAATATATCCTCCTCACCTTGAGGTAAGGGGAATTCACATTAACAGTATTCATATGCCTTATTCACAATGCCTTTATATTGTAATGCCATCCATTCCATTTTTATAAAACTTATGTTATGTACATCAGGGTATGTTTTTTAAAAACCTCAGGCTGGCATGAATTTCCCCAATCACGTGGCTCCACACTTCTATGAAAAATGATTCCATATTACATAATTTTGCTGCACAATACTCGCATGATCGTCTGGCATAAATAAATTTATAAAATTTCCTACTCATCCTCATTGATCTTCAATTTAAATTATCACCTAATCAATCTCACATGATAAATTAGACAATCTCATATCAATTGATTGCTTCATCCTAATCTTAGGCTTTGAATGAACCTTTTTTGGGTTTATATAATTTTATCACACAACACTTCATATGTCTACATCATGAAATTTATAAAATTTCTTACCCTCTCTTATTTTTTTTAATTTAACTTCTCTTAATACACTTACTAAGCCCATAGATACCTATCAGACTCACATAATCAATTAAATGATCTTGTAATTTTGTAAACAAAATCATATAATATAAAATCCATGTTTGACTTCTATATTGACCTCACGATACAACCTAGATCGGATTATCTACCTCAGCCTCATTACGCAGAACCTAATATTTCTTAAATCAAAGCATGTGAAAGCTTGGGTCTGCAACTGGTCTTGTGAAAAATATACAGGATAGAATTTGGCAGTGGTTGTTCTTGAATAACTTGGTTGTGCTGCCTTGTTGAGGATGCTCTGTGCTGGAACTGTGAGATAATAGACAAAATTATAAAATGAAGGTTGTGATCTATGCTTTCTGGTAGGGATTCTATGATGAGTGAGGCAGTATGCAGGATGTGTGTGTTTGATGTATATTTACAGATACCATTGTAAAGGGACATGATGATATATATAGATGTATATGTTAGATGAACACACCTTTTTTGTTTTAAAATACCATAAAAATAACAAAGTACATGTATGAAAAATTTTTGGATCATTATAGAACAAAATGAGGGAAATTTATGGGTTTTTTCTACTGATTAATGAATAATAAATTGTTTTAACAGCTTTAAACGGATGTAATTTATGGGTATTTGAAGGGGATGCGGAAACATCAGGAGTTGCAATGATAAAACAACGATTCAAACAAGAGTAAAAGGGGGAAAACAGAATGAGAACACATGGATTTATGTGGTTCAGGAATAATCCCTACGTCCATAGAGAGGTAGAATATTCACTATGATTCAAAAGCACAATTACAAAGAGTTTCTTAGAGTTTACCACTTCTCAAAAACACTAGCCCAAAATGGGCTAATAAGGAGGACAAAACACTATTCCACCAACCGTCAAAAAGTCCGCTCTCAACAGTGAAAGGTGGCCACCCAAGTCAAAAGTGCTACAATGGATACGGGCTGAAAGTCCAAGGAGATATAGTGAAAGGTGGTTGGAAGTCCACGTCATTACAGTGCCTTGCCGGTGTCGATCATTCATCTCTGATACAGTGGTCAGCATTGCTACAATCCAAAAGAAAATAGACCGGCGGCCTTCGGCCCCGATCCCCTAGAGCATGGGTGTGTTGCTCCCTATAACCCCCAATGAGCTCACCACAGAGCTCGACCTCCAAAAGTTGTGGCCTGGTGCGTAGTATGTGTCGGAAGCATTCGACCCAACAACTTCCATAACGGATCGGGCTACACCAAACTAACAGAAGGATCACATGTGGAATCTTCCTTGATACTTAATTTATTGTTTCAATCCATTTGTAGTTTTTATGTTAATTTTGCGACTCTCAATGGAGCTAATGATAAATTTCTTAAACTAATTAAATATTATTTTACCATGCCTATTTTCCCTAGGAAATAACCTTGTAAGACACATATAATGTTCTTGTTGTGTTGTAGGGCGTTACGTTTATTCATCTATTTGGATCTCAGGTTCCCTTTGGTTCTATTTAATTATATTTTAATTTGGGTATGCTATCTTTTTCTATAACAATCAGTGTTATCTTATGCATATAATTTATGCTCCCTCATATACATTTTTTGTTTCAGTAATAGAAATATTGTTAATACTATCAAATATTTTAGCATGGTATCAACTTTAATACGTGTTAAGTTTTTGTTATTGGAAGATGATCAGGTGCAAACTTACTATTGTTTCACTGTTTCTTATATTATTATTGTTGTTGAAGAGGTAATCTCTATACCTCAAGGTGAGGCGGAGGCCTTCTTTTATAGATTGAAAATGCAGAATACATAAAGGGGTATTCCAATGTGGGACTCGAAAATACCCAGAATAATAAAAACAGGGTTCAACACTCCCCCTCAAGTTGGACATGCCCATCTTGGAACACGAGTCCCACAAAAGAAAGATAATATCATGGAAAGACCGGACACACTCCCCCTCAAGTTGGGTCACAGATATTGTGGATGACCAGCTTGAAACTGAGCGAGGCAAGACGAGCTTCTGGGTGGCTTTTAATGAAGATGCCAGCAAGCTGGTCCGCCATCGGGATGTGCTAAAGCTGACATGATCATGCTCTAGGTGGTGGCGAAGAAAATGGAAGTCTGCCACAATATGTTTCGTGCGTTCATGGAAAACAGTATTCGAAGTAATCTTGGTGGTTGCCTGACTGTCACACTAGATGTGAGCATATCTCTGCGGAGGAAAGCCAAACTCTTTGAGGAGATGACGAAACCAAATTATCTCTGTAGTGACGGTGGCCATGGCTCGGTACCCGAACTCCACACTGGAGCAAGAGACGACCTTCTGTTTCTTGTTGCGCCAAGAGATGAGGTTGTCTGCCAAGAACACGGCAAACCCAAAATTAGATTTCCAGGTAGCAAGACAACCAACATAATAAGCATCACAAAAGGCCTCAATATTCAGATGAGCATGCTGGGAGTAGTGAAGATCACAGGCATGATCTCGTTTGATATATTTGGCGATGCGGGGGATAGCATCTCACTAAGAGGTGGTCGGATGCTCCATGAATTGGCTCACTTTGTCAATACCACAGGAAATGTCAGGACGAGTCATGGTGAGATAATTGAGTTTACCCACCAGTCGACGGTACCGCTCTGGGTGTGAATGTGGTTTTGAGGAGTCATAGAGAGACCATTCCCCAGGCTCCAGAGGAGTGTCCACAACAATGGTCTGTGTCAGCCCAACATCCTGCAGAATATCCAACGCATATTTTCTTTGGCAGAGGAAGATGGTGTCCGGAGAATAGGATACCTCGATTCCTAGGAAGTATGTGAGAGGTTCGAGATCCTTAGTGTGATAGGTTTCAACAATTGTTATTATTATAATTAATGTCATTTACATTATCATCCCTTAAAAAACCATTGTCATCTAAATTAGTAGCAGTTGTCTGTTCATTTGTTTCGAACAACAACCCCATGACCTGTAGCATAAATGTTTGCTTGTACCTTACCACAATCTCATAAACCTTACCTGGCTGAGGTGCAACTCCTGCATAAATTGTAGCAATATTCAAATTAATAAGTTTTTCAGATAACATTTTTATGGGAGTTTTTTATTTAGAGGTACTTATCTCCATAGTGTTTTTTTCAGTATGATACACTTCTTTGAAGTCAAGAGCATAAATTTCTTGTTTGATCTATTGCTAGACATGTGCATGTTTAAAGAATGATCCTTTGGTGAAATTTTACATCACTTTTAAATTAACTCTTCATGTAATCATCTGATTAATATATATGTTTTTACACACAGACAAAGTGTTATTGTGCAAGTGCTTTGACAACACTTATTGAAAATTCCTTATAGTACTTATTACCTATGATAGGTGATTTTTCATTAAATGTTTCTAGTTGCTTATTGAAAGAGCATTTTCCTACCACTTATTTAAGTGGTTTTCTTCCACAATATAAGTGTTTTTTTTCAGAAATAGGGCAAACAATACTTTTTTTTTCTCGAACTGGTTATCATAAGTGATAGGTGCTCTAGGCAGTTTTCAGTAAGTGTTATCCAATGGACCCTTATAGCACTTACCATATGATGAGTTCTTCTGTGTAAGTGTTTTCAGATTGCTTATTTTTAGCCACTTATTTAAGTGGTTCTCTTTTGGAATATAAGTGCAATTGTTTTTTCAGAAACAGTGCGAACACCACCTTTTTTTCAACTGCTTATCACAATTGATAAGTGTTGTAAACAATTTTCAATAAGTGTCGTCAAGATAACCCTTAGTGAAGTAAATGAGGTGTAGATCCAGATGTGAATGGTGGTGTT
The DNA here is from genome assembly GCA_963277665.1 of Viscum album. Taxonomy (NCBI): domain Eukaryota; kingdom Viridiplantae; phylum Streptophyta; class Magnoliopsida; order Santalales; family Viscaceae; genus Viscum; species Viscum album. The sequence continues at coordinate 2,040,157,874 of OY728148.1, forward strand.
GAACAAATGTAATGCAATTTACTGTATTGATTCCATCTTGACAACCAGAAACTTTTTATTGATATCCTTTTGATGTTTCTTAGTGATATTTTTATTGGAAATGCATAAAATTCATCACATTTTTCAAATTCTTGATAGAGTATGGATGAACTATTTTCGAAGTAGAAGCAAGGCTATTTGAGGATATGGCTGATAATTCTTGGGTCCCTACAAAAATCCTTGAAAAAAAGGGAAATGAATTAATCTTGGTGGAGTGTCAGAGCTCAGAGAATGAGACAGTGGATGAGGGTCCAATAAGAACAATAGATATATGCCATGTACGACCTCTTCCTCCTACCTTGGATAACCAGAGTTATGTTTTGTTCAATTAGGCGAATGCATTCTTTGTTTTTTATTGGCATTGTGGAGTGATTAACAAACTTATTGCTCGTAAGAGGTATGCTGTATTTTTCAAGGATATTGATACAACAATAGAAATCGGTCACCATGACTTAAGGCGTCACATGGAGCGGACAAATGGCAAGTGGTTTGTTGGCCAGGTAAGTTCTTGTTAATTCTTCTTGAAAACATGTCCTATCTTTGAAATACTTTACTGGTTTTAGTGTTAGTCTGTGTAATGCTACGTTGTTTTGTATTGCTGGTGCAAGCTGTTTATTCACCATTAACAAGTGTTGCTCAAAATTTTTAAGTTGATTCCAATGTTTTATTCACATTAGTTTTCAGGATTTGGTATTGTAAAACTGATTGAATAGAAATGTTTCTCATGATGCTATAATTTTTCGCCAAGTAGTTTTTGAGAAACTCAATAGTTTGTTTGGTATGCTTGGAAAATGTGTGGTGCAATGTATTAAATAATATTAATGTTAAACCTTCTTTTTTATTCTTTTTATTATTATGGGTATTTCCGAGTCCCACACTGGAATACTCCTCTGTGTATTCCTCTTTCTCAATCTATAAAAGAAGGTCTCTGCCTCACCTTGAAGGTAAGGAGGTTTTCCCAATCTACATGGTATCATAGGGAACCTTATTCCCGAACCCTCCCTACTCTACCCTAAGTGGCATCCTTCCCTCCTAGGTCTACCCTACACGGCACCCCCCTCCCTCCTTGGTCTGCCCTCCAGCAGTGCCCTTCCCCCGGCGGCCCTTCCCCCGGCGGCCCTCCTCCTTTGAGAGCATCGCTAACCTAAACCGTCATTGAATCCGGTCAAAGTTTAATATTAATATTCTTACTAACTACATTATATGTGGCAAGCAGGACCGAACCCACAGAGAAGGCAAATTTGACCACTATTCTTCTAAAAACTTACAAAAATATCCCACTGTTGTCAGCAGTGGAATAGATTTTCTATTTATTTTATATATTTTTTATATTTTTAAAATTTTAATCTAATGAAACACTACAGTCTTTTTGAGTTTTCGTTTTAAACTATTATGAAACAAGAAACGGACTAAGAAAATTAAGAAACAGAGATATAAAATGTCGATAGTGAACAATCAAGTAAATTGCTCGGGGAAAAGTCCTCATTCTACTGGTTTAATAGGTATTCTGAATCACTTTAAAGTTATTTCCTAGAACCACCATAAAAATAGTGACTTGTCTCCCTCGCCAAGAGTTAAGTCACACGGGCTGACTTATTTTGGAGTTCTCCACTCCAAAACAAATCAGCTGTGAAAAGTTCAAAAAGATAATGACAACAGGATGAACTCGTCGTAAGTCCCGAAGCATCTGTGAATTGATTTTTTTTAAGATGTTTCCACGGTCAATCTCTCCGATTTGATTGTGGAGTTTTTAAAATTAAGTACTAGTGGTGAAAAGTAATTGAATGAACTCAGCATCAATCTCGCCAATCTTTATTGACTTCAGTGAATTGATTAAGTGATATGAAAATGAAAAGTAACCAGTAGAACTTCAATTCATCCCCAAACTAAAAATTTAGCTAACTAATATTTTTTTCATTATAACTAAATCGATTACAAAAGTCATTGAATTATAGAGGAAGATATTTAAAGGAAAACAAAGGAATAAAACTCCCTCTGCTCGCATCAATACTGCTGCTCCTGGCCCTCGGAACTCCGAAGCTTGGCTCTCCGAGAATTGCTCCAGGTACTCTTCTCTGCTCCCAGACTGGTGTGTTATTTGAGTGAGTGTGTCTCGGTGAATGAATCCCCCTCCAAAAAACATGTTGCTTGATCTTCTTTAAAAATAAACTTTCAACTATTGCATGTCACCGCACGTCTTCTACCCACTTCGAAAGTTCTTTACCCACGTACTGCAAAAGGTGCGTTTTTTCGCGACAAGCACGTCGCGCTAGAATTTCTCACATAACTAACTCCGGGTGAGTTAGTTAAGTGAATCTGGATGCGTTTAAGTTCCTTGAATGAACCCGCAAAGTTATAAAAGAAAAATAAATAAAACGAACATAAAAAAATGAAAAATGGTTAATTTTTAGTGTTATTTTAACTTGTTAATAATTAACTAAAGTTAATTGATATTTATTTACTTATATATTATTTATACAATTATTAACTATGATAAAACATAAATTAATTAGTAAGTTATTAACTTAATTAGGTTAATAAATATAAATACTAAGTTTTTAATTTTATCAATTTTTAAACTAAGTTATTAAAACATAAATAAATAAATAAATAAGATAATATTTTAGACTTTAATAATAATTTAATTATCATTATTAAAGAAATTAAATTATTAAATTAATTAATTAATTAGTTAATTTTAATTTAGTAACTAAAATTATTACTCAAGTTTTAAGTATTTTAAATTAATAAGTAAATTTTATAGTTTATTTATAATTATTATTAAATATAAATTTATTCTATTAATAGAAAATTAATTTATTATTATCATTTATTATTAATTTTTTTTTATATTTTCATTTATAATTTATCTATGTATTAAAATTTTAATTGTTTTAAAATTTATAACTTTTGTAAATTATTTTACATTAACTTGACTTTTTAAAGTTTACTTTAACTTTAACCTACTTTTTGTTTTTTTCTTCTTTAACCTTTTTACTTTACTTTATTATACTTTTTGTTTTATATTACTTATACTATTATTATTATTATTATTATTACTTTTTTTATTTTCTTATCTTCTTCCCCTCCCCCAATTCCGGCGCACAGGGGGAGGCTTCAGCAGTGCGGCAGCCTTCGGCTCTTGTGGGTGGTGCGGAGCTTCTCCCTGCTTCACACAGCAGCGCGGCGAGGCATGGATCTCATTCAGCAACCCCGGTGGATATCAGTAGCTTTACACCAACTTGGCTCTTGGACAGGAAGCACAACAGGGGAGAAGGAAAGAGGGTTTGTGGCAAAAGGATGGCTTATCCGTGAGAACAGACAGCAATGAGGCAGGGGCTTGAGAGGAGAAGAGTATCGGTAAGAATTAAGTATCAGTGAGGAAAAATAATGTAAATCGGTGAGGGGGTGAAAATAGGGATGTATTGGTGAGGATTAGATAGGAGCAGTAACCGGTGAAGAAAAATAGAGGTTGGCTATCGATGAGGTGCACAAAGAGAAAAAATGGTTGTATCGATGAGGTTAGGAACAACCTGTCAGTGAGGGGAAGCTACTAGTGAAGAATGTAAATCGGTGAGGGGGTGAAAATAGGGCTGTATTGGTGAGGATTAGATAGGAGCAGTAACCGGTGAAGAAAAATAGAGGTTGGCTATCGATGAGGTGCACAAAGAGAAAAAAGGGTTGTATCGATGAGGTTAGGAACAGCCTGTCAGTGAGGGGAAGCTACTAGTGAGGTAGAGGACATCGGTGAGGCAGTGGGGCGCGGGGTCACTGATACGGAAAAATAAGAAGTCACCAATAGAATAAATAATAGTCACCGCTAGTATAAAAAAAACTCAGTTACTTAAAAGAAAAACTAACGATGAGCTTAAAAAAATTGAACTTGAATTAAAACTAAATAAAAATAAAAAAAATAAAAACAATTAATTACAAAGAACCTAATCTAAACACCATTAATTTAAAACAGAATTTTTATTTAACCTTTAAAACATTAAAATTTTTAATTGAAAACACTAGAATTAAAAACTAAATAATTATTAAACTAAATTAATAAAAGACTTAGAATTAAAAAAAACTAAACAAATTAATTACAAAGAGTAGCACCAAATAAAATAGAAGACCATCGATGACTTGGGTCACCGCAAACACTTATCTACCTCACTGGTAGACTAAAACAATTATAAAAGGAATTAAAAATCAATCTGCATACATAAAATAATATAATTAAAGTCTAAAAACTCTTAATTAATTAATTAATTAACTAATTGAACTAATAAAATTAAGGGCGAACCATTTTATTTAATTTAAAACATATATTATAAACTTAAGTGATTGGTAGGAAGACTAAACACATTATTTAACATTGATAACCTATTCTAATATAACTAAGTTAAAAGATATAATACTAAAATAAAGACTAAGTTAATTAAATAAAATTACAATAATTAATAATTGTTTAAAATAGCTATTAACTTATTAAAAAGTCAAGCAGATTAAAATTAACCAAACTAAATAAGACATAATTGAAGTAGAATAAGTTAGTAAGATTAATATTGTTTTTTGATGACTAAAATACATAATTAACTATAAAAATTTATTAATTAACAAAGTTAGTTATAAAAATACAAAAGTACAAATATGTAGTATAAAGTGATTAAATAATTATTATTTTTTTTAAAAGGTTGGGGCCGAAGCCTCATTTTTTATTAATAAAGCAAAGCAAAGACCTATTTTAACTGGGTAGAGGGAGACCCATTACATAGCCTGAAGGCCCAGTGGGCTTGTAGCCCATTACATAGCCCGTAGTCCCAATTTTTTCGCCAAATTCCTATTCTGTGAATAGTAACCCGGCTGCTACAGTACCGCCGCTGCTACAGTGCCCTGCCGCCGCTACAGTGCCCGCCGATCAATAGTATCGCCGCTGCTACAATACCCGCTACAGTACTGCTGCAGTAACCTGCGCCCAATGGGTTTTGAACCCCCATTTTTCAGGTGATTAAATAATTAATTAAATTATTAAAAATTAAGTAAAACGATGTGGAAAAACTATGTAAAAATAGATCCACATCAAATTACCCCACACTTAAACATTATTTGTCCTCAAACAATCCTATGTTTTATTATCTAGAAAAACAGAAAAATGTATTTATGATAAAGATCACACTGTAACATGTCCAGTACTCAAAACAGAGGACAATACATAGCAATAGGCTTTAAGAAAATGATTTACTCATATGAATCTTTCCTAAAACAAATAATCAAGGATAATTAAGAACACAAATACCATCCATCAAATAAGATTTCATGCCTCATATGTGATACAACTTAGTGATTAACTTCAATCCAGTCTCAAGTTTTAAGTCCAATAATGACAGGAGATAAAATATCATTGGAATTAAGATGTTACCCAGGAACATTGTACTTTGACTTTTTCACCTAGGTTCCATAAATAAGTGTTTTTTTTGTGAATCACCTCAATGATACAACCTAAATGATTTCCATATAAACCAATTGATCCCTTCTTCATCTGGCGTTCGTCATTCCCCTCACCTTAATGAGCTCATTTTTGACCCTAGACGCTTTATTTTATATTTCTCATGTCATGTATCATTGTGCTAAACACTGTGCAATGCACTTATTTAAGGCGTACAGAGGGATTTTAGTAAACAGAAACACACCCAGCACCTAGGGTCTTAGAAACTCACCATGGGATCCCAAATACCCAAATTACTCCAGTTTCAAAAGATTTATATAAAACTATTTACATTGGGCATTAAATCAATTACTTTTAATAATTAAAAGAAAAGAATGAGGCCCCTAGAATCAGAATCAAACTTCCAGTTCCAAAGGTTATGATCATAGCTCCACAAACATGTAACCCATATCACTTTCAAAAGTAGTACCTAAACTGAATTTCCATCAAATCACTAAATAAAACCACTCAGCAATCATCCAAACTCATTAATTTTAGACCCAAGTAGCTCTTAACTATCAGAAAGGAGCTTATCCTAAGGCAAAACCCAATTGAGAAAAATATAAAGCCTAAAAATATAACAGAATTTTGAAAAAATTTATCCATTTTTACAAAAAAAATTGAAATTGCAGTGGGAATTGATGAGATTTCAATTAAACACAGTTAAGCACAGTCAATAATTGACCCCCTCCCCCACACTTAAAACCCAACTTTGACCCCAAAGTTGACTTCTAAATATGGAGAAGAACAATTAAACAATTAATGTTCAAAACAGATTTTCAATTAAGTAGATATATAACATATATAAAGGGTCTCAATGAAGTTCAAAAATATTGTTTTCCACAATAAATAAATTAACAGCAGGTTCATATCTAGGCACACACATTAAAGTGACATGGATTTTTAATTAAAGTTCAAACAAGGCAAGACACTTGTGGGTGCACAATTAATTGGGTGAAAGCAATCTGAAATTTTTGGTTCAAAAGAATTTTCAATATTACAAAAAAATTCATGCTATCACCCCTTAGAAAAACCACTTTAATGAAAAACACACTAACCAGAAAACATGTACCCCCCCCCCCACACACACTTAATTTTATACAGTGAATGGGTTTTAAACAATGAATTTCAGTTAACACCAACAGGCATATGCAGATTTTTAATACAAGTTAGTGACATGAAGCAAAAGTTTTTTTTTAACATGAAATTTATGAAGGAGAAAAAATATGAAACAGAATTCAACAATAAGGTACTTCCCTGACTTAATGTTGTTTCCATCAATCCTTCAGCATGGGAATTATACTCCTTAAATGACACAGCAGCAACATCCTAGAAACACAGAGCATGTGAATCACAGACAAATAACCAGCATAGACATATTTCATCTAAGAGACAACAAAGCAGCACTTTATTCAATAATAAACAATAAAAAAAGAAAACAAAGAAAGAGAATGGGTTGACTCCCATGAAGCACTGATTTTAAAGTCTTCAGTTAGACTTTATTTAATTTCAAATTGTTATTTATTAACAAAAAAGAAGAACCATGGGTTGCCTCCCAAGAAGCGCTAGGTTTAAAGTCCCCATCCAGACTCAATTTCCCTAGATATTTCTATCCATGATCATTTAAAGGGAATGAATTATTATTAATGTGAACTTCACTATTATCTAATGATTTAAGAATAGGATCAACCAAAACATTCTTATCTATAGAACCAAACAATATTTTCAAAAGTTCCTTTAACAACACCATTACTAAAATAATGTCCAGCCTTTTTTGGCCTCCACAAACCACTTCCTTAGCTCTAAAAATGTTCAAAAGCTTCCTAAGGAAATCACCAATTTTACCAGTTATACTTACATAGCTTCCCTCGCACTTAGAGGTCAACTCCAACCCAAAATCAGAAGAAAAACATTCAACAAAATTTTCAGTATTTTCAAAAAATGTTCCTAACATAGCTTTCACAAAAGATAACTCATAAAACTCTCAAAAAAAATCATATTCAGGTTCCAACAGGTGGTACCCAGTGTCCACAGATGACTCAAATGATGTAAAACTTTCATGATCAGGTTGGAAGTCATCGCAAACAACATCAAACTGATCAAGAAAGAAAGTTTCCAGAAAATACACTTGCTCATAATGGGCACAATCTAGTTTTTCATCAGGACTCAGACCAGAACTTTCTCCAACTTCATAAACCCTTAGACAATAAACTTCATAAGGAAAACATTCAAAAACGGTTTGAGACAGTTCAGGACAAGAATGTGACTCACTTTCTGTAATAGGTTCTAGGGAAAAAATCTCATCAAGAGGAAGGAGTGGGACAGGAATAGAAGCTTGAAGAAAAGTTTCAATAGGCTGGGGAATCAAAATCTCTGTGACCTCAAGAGGAAAAGAACCATACTCAGCTCAAACCTCAATTTTAAAAACATTGATTCTCAGCAACATCTATGAAATCACAACCAACCACATGTTGAGGCTTTTCAAACACTAAAAACTCCTCCACATCATCAATGGATTGAAGAGTGAGTTTCCCCTTGGACACATCAATGACAGCACCAGCTGTAGCAAGGAAAGGTCTCCCTAAGATGATTGGGACTTTTTCATCACACTCCATATCTAAGATAAGGAAGTCTGTGGGTAGTGTAAGTTTTCCTACACTCACTAATAGATCATCCACCCTCCCTGAAGGGTGTGTGAGTGACCTGTCAGCAAGTTTAAGACAAACAGAAGTTGGTTTCAAGTCCCTAAGACCCAAACTTCTAAAAAGGGAGTAAGGCATAATATTGATGCTTGCTCCTAAGTCGCACAAACAATTAAGTTGCTCACTTGCTCCTATTTTTCATTGAATAATAAAGCTTCTAGGATCTTTCAATTTTGGAGGAAACTTCTTCAACGAGATGGCACTACACTCCTCATTGAGATTAACTTTTTCCAACTTCTTCCAATCATTTTTGTTTTTTAGAAACCTTATGGTAAAAGAAACATATGAAGGAATTTTATCTAAGGCTTATACAAATGGAATTTTGATACTAAAGTTTCGAATCATTTTAAGAAACCTCAAATAGTCAGGTTCATTATTCTTCTTCACTCTTTCAGGGGAGGGAATGGGAGGGGCATAAGTTTTTAGAACAGGTAGATTATTCTCCTTCTCCTCAATTCCATTGTTTTTATTTTCTTTAATTAATTCCCACTTCATTTTCCTTGGTTCCTGGACTTTTTCAGATGTAAATTCAACATTATGTTCAGGTCGAACAAAGCTGTCCAAATTCCCAGATTCTGTTTCAAGCATATTTTTCTTTCCAGATTCAGTTTTTCCATTAGTTTTAGTTTTCCCAGAGTGAATCTTTACTTGTTTTTGGGTTTAAAGGCCAGATCTAGTGGTTACAGCCATGATATTCTCTCTTGGATTAAGAATTGAAGTGTTGGGTAGCTTTCCCTTTCCCTTATCACCTTGATCCTTAGCCATTTGTATTATTTGATGTTATAAATTGTGGATCTTACCATCTGTTTCCTTCCTAAATGAATTGATTTCTCCCAAAACTTGTTGTAACAACCCCTTTAACTCCCCTTGAGAATTAGAAAATTCATCCCCATGTTGGTTTGAGTTATAAATTTTAGGGTGTGATTGGTAGTTAGGGGCAGTGGTCTGTTTTATGACACCTTGTTCTTTCCAGGACAAGTTTGGGTGATTTTGATAACTAGAAGTGTACTGATTGGAGTATTGGTCATTTGTCCCTTGGTTCCTAGTTCTAAAATCCACAAATTTGGAACTCTCATCAAACTGGACAGGGAGATCAAAATTACGACAACATGTATGAGTGTGACCGAACATCCCACAATGATTACATTGCTCCCTTAAGACTCTATCACTAACAACAGTTGCCTGAGGATTGTCTTCATCTCTATGGACGACTCTCTTCCTAGAACACTTGTGATGAGATTTTTGAGCTAGCTTTTCATACACAAGTTTCATCTCATTAGCTGTGGAGTCAGAAAAGTCACCCCCACAGAATTGATCAACTAAATTTTGGTTGTAAGGGGTGAGAGAATTATAGAAGGTTTCCATGAGTAAATGGGGAGAAAATTGATGATTGGAACTTTGTCTAAGAAGAATTCTAAACCTATCCCATGCCTCGTTAAATAACTCTCACTCATCTTGGACAAACCCAGTAATTTTGTGCCTAATCTCAGAGGTGGTGTTCCTAGGATAGAATTTTGATATAAAGGCAGTAAACACCTCTTCCCAGGTCTCAAAAAGTTCTCCATCTAAGTTCTGAAACCAAATCCTAGCCTTCCCCTTCAGAAAAAATGGAAAAAACCTCAATATCAACTCCTCCTCACAAAGCTCTCTCAGAGGTAATTATTGTACATAACTATATAACTCTCTAATGAACTCAAGTGAATCCTCTCCTAGAAGACCATTGAATGAAGGAAGTTGAGAAAGTGGGACTGCTTAATTTCATAGTTCCTAGACCCAGGGGTCAACCTAATGCAAGATGGGTTACTTGATACTATTGGAATTTGAAACTCCCTAAGACTAGGTAATTGATGGGCTGCAACTACGGGCTATGACACATTCATGTTTTGATCAACTCTATTATCCTGATTCTCCATTTCAATGTTTTTCGAAGTAGTTAAATTATTGACTGATTTAGAGTTTGAAGGTTCTAATGTAATAGTGAATTCTCTTGTGCTCATGAAAAGTGTAATAACAGTTCAGAATAGCAAAAAAGTAGAGCTAACAGGAGCTCAAAAAAACAGATACAGTAGCAGTTCAGTAGTAAATGAAGCAGATTTTTTTACAGTTTTAAAATTTTCAATTTTTTTGGTGTTTTTTTATATGTTTTTTTAAAATTTTTAGAAAAATAATGGGTCATGTCTTCCTCGGAAACGGCGCCAAAGCGCTAATCTAAATCGTCGTTGAAGCCGGTCAAAGTTTAATATTAATATTCCTACTAACTACAATATATGTGGCAAGCAGGGTCGAACCCACAGAGAAGGCGAATTTGACCACTATTCTTATAAAAACTTACAAAAAGATCCCACTGTTGTCAGCAGTGGAATAGATTTTCTATTTTTTTTATATATTTTTTATATTTTTAAAATTGTACTCTAATGAAACACTACATACTTTTTGATTTTTCGTTTTAAACTATTATGAAATAAGAAACGGACTAAGAAAAGTAAGAAACAGAGATAAAAAATGCTGATAGTGAACAATCAAGTAAATTGCTCTGGGAAGAGTCTCCATTCTACTGGTTTAATAGGTATTCTGAATCACTTTAAAGTTATTTCCTAGAACCACCATAAAAAGAGTGACTTTTCTCCCTCGCCAAGAGTTAAGTCACACAGGCTGACTGATTTTAGAGTTCGCCACTCTAAAACAAATCAGCTGTGAAAAGTTCGAAAAGATAATGACAACAGGACGAACTCGCCGTAAGTCCCGAAGCATCTGTGAATTGATTATTTTTTAAAGATGTTTCCACGATCAATCTCACCGATTTGATTGCGGAGTTTTGAAAATTAAGTACTAGCGGTGAAAAGCAATTGAATGATATCAGCATCAATCTCGCCGATCTTTACTGAATTCAGTGAATTGATTAAGTGATATGAGAATTAAATGTAACCAGTAGAACTTCAATTCATCCCCAAACTAAAAATTTAGCTAACTAATATTTTATTCATTATCACTAACTCGATTACAAAAGTCATTCAATTACAGAGGAAGAGATTTAAAGGAAAATAGAGGAAGAAAAATCCCTCTGCTCGCATCAATACTGCTACTCCTAGCCCTCGGAACTCCAAAGAGTGTCTCTCTAAGAATTGCTCCAGGTACTCTGCTCTGCTCCCAGACTGGTGTGTTCGTTGAGTGAGTGTGTCTTGGTGAATGAATCCCCCTCCAAAAAATATGCTGCTTTCTCTGCTTTAAAAATCAACTGTCAACTGCTGCATGTCACCGCACATCTTCTACCCACTTCGAAAGTTCTTTACCCACATACTGCAAAAGGTGCGTTTTTTCAAACCTGCAAGGTTAGAAAAGAAAAATAAATAAAACGAACATAAAAAATGAAAAATGGTTAATTTTAAGTGTTATTTTAACTTGTTAATAATTAACTAAAGTTGATTGATATTTATTTACTTATATATTATTTATACAATTATTAACTATGATAAAACAAAAATTAATTAGTAAGTTATTAACTTAATTAGGGTAATAAATATAAATACTAAGTTATTAATTTTATCAATTTTTAAACTAAGTTATTAAAAACATAAATAAATAAATAAATAATATAATATTTTAGAATGTAATAATAATTTAATTATTATTATTAAAAAAATTAAATTGTTAAATTAATTAATTAATTAGTTAATTTTGATTTAGTAACTAAAATTATTACTAAAGTTTTAATTATTTTAAATTAATAAGTAAATTTTATAGTTTATTTATAATTATTATTAAATCTAAATTTATTATATTAATAGAAAATTAATTTATTGTTATCATTTATTATTAATTTAGTTTTATATTTTCATTTATAATTTATCTATGTATTAAAATTTTAATTGTTTTAAAATTTATAACTTTTGTAAATTATTTTACATTAACTTGACTTTTTAAAGTTTACTTTAACTTTAACCTACTTTTTGTTTTTTTCTTCTATAACTTTTTACTTTACTTTATTATACTTTTTGTTTTATATTACGTATACTATTATTATTATTTTTATTTTATTTTATTTTCTTTTGTTATCTTCTTCTCCTCCCCAATTCTGGCACGAGCAGTGCGGCAGCCATCGGCTCTCGTGGGTGGTGCGGAGATTCTCCCTGCTTAACACAGCAGCGCGGTGAGGCACGGATCTCCTTCAGCAACACCGGTAGACAGCAACAGCTTCGCACCAACTTGGCTCTGGCGCGGCGGCGGTCCAGCAGTTCTTCCCTCCTCCCGCAGCACGGCTCTTGGACAGGAAGCGCAACAGGGAAGAAGGAAAGAGGGTTTGTGGCAAAAGGATGGCCTATCGGTGAGAACAGACAGCAATGAGGCAGGGGCTTGAGCGGGTGTGAGGAGAAGAGTATCGGTGAGAATTAAATATCAGTGAGGGAAAAAATGTAAATCAGTGAGGGGGTGAAAATAGGGCTGTATCGGTGAGGATTAGATAGGAGCCATAACCGGTGAAGAAAAATAGAGATTGGCTACCGGTGAGGTGCAAAAATAGAAAAAAGGGTTTTATCGGTGAGGTTAGGAACAGCCTATCAGTAAGGGGAAGCTACTAGTGAGGTAGAGGACATCGGTGAGGTAGTGGGGCGCGGGGTCACTGATATGGAAAAATAAGAATTCACCGGTAGAATAAATAATAGTCGACACTAGTATAAAAAAACTCAGTTACTTAAAGAAAAACTAATGGTGACTTTAAAAAAATAAATTGAACTTGAATTAAAACTAAAGAAAAATAAAAATAATAAAAGCAATTAATTACAAAGAACCTAAATCTAAACACCATTTATTTAAAACAGAATTTTTATTTAACCTTTAATACATTAAAATTTTTAATTGACAACACTATAATTAAAAACTAAATAATTATTAAACTAAATTAATAAAAGACTTAGAATTAAAAAAACTAAACAAATTAATTACAAAGATTAGCAGCAAATAAAATAGAAGAGCATCAGTGACTTGGGTCACCGCAAACACTTATCTACCTCACCGGTAGACTAAAACAATTATCAAATCAATTAAAAATCAATCTGCATACATAAAATAATATAATTAAAGTCTAAAAACTCTTAATTAATTAATTAATTAACTAATTGAACTAATAAAATTAAGGTCAAACCATTTTATTTAATTTAAAACATATATTATATACATAAGTGATTGGAAGGAAGACTAAACACATTATTTAACATTGATAACCTATTCTAATGTAACTAAGTTAAAAGATATGATACTAAAATAAATACTAAGTTAATTAAATAAAAGGACAAAAATTAATAATTGTTTAAAATAGCTATTAACTTATTAAAAAGTCAAGCAGATTAAAATTAACCAAACTAATTAAGACACAATTAAAGTAGAATAAGTTATTAATATTAATATTGTTATTTTGATGACTAAAAATACATAATTAACTATAAAAATTGATTAATTTACAAAGTTAGCTATAAAAATACAAAAGTAAAAATATGTATTATAAAGTGATTAAATAATTAATTAAATCATTAAAAATTAAGTAAAAAGATGTGGAAAAACTATGTAAAAATAGAGCCACATCAAGCGTCTTCTGCGGACCTTCCCTGGCGGTCCTCCTGTGCGCGCGGCGCCTCCCGCAGATCCCCCGGTGGCCCTCCTCCTTTACGAGCAGCGACTCCCGTGAACCTCCCCCGGCGGTCCTCCTATGCGTGCGGTGCCTCCTACAGATCCCATGGCGGCCCTCCTCCTTTGTGAGAAGCGCCTCCCATGGCCCATCCCCGGCGGTCCTCCTGTGCGCCCGGCGCCTCCCTCGGATCCCCCGGCGGCCCTCCTTCTTTGCGAGCGGCACCTCCTGCAGATCCATCGGTGGCCCTCCATCGTGCGTGTGCCACTTCCTCACACATCGGCCTCACCTTAAAAGAGGCCCTCCACGTCGGCTCCCTTCCCAATGGATCCCTCCCGCCGTCCACGCCGACGGATCCCAGATTTTTTTTTCTTCTCTCCGGTCGTGGCTCCCTCCAAGTGGACCGGTCCAGAAAAACTGGTCCAGGCGGCTCTCTCCAGGAGACCCTGCTTCCTCCAGGCAAACCAGCTCCTCCCGGTTCTTCCTGCGCACGGCATGCACTGGCTCTCGGCACCCTCCCGCTATCCACTGCTTCTCCCGGCTTCCCGAGACGCCCGACCCGCCCGCTGATTCCGACGCTGCCCACAACTGCGTCTTAGACCAATAAACTGACGCTTCCATGGCAGACCCCTCCCCTCTGCCTCAGATGATCACCACTTCCACCCGCCTCGTCGATGACCGGTTGGACTCCACAAATTTATCCATCTGTCGGAAGACTGCGGTGATGTCCCTGACCAGGATGGAACTTGATCATCACCTTGAGGATCCTCCCCCGGCTTCGACTGACCCCAAATACCATAAATGGAAGCTTTCCGATAGCAAGATCTTTGCTCTGCTAGTCAATTCAATGGATCGATCGGTCAAGGATGTCACCCGCATGACAAATACAGCCAAGGAACTATGGGACTCCTTGGACATTATGTATTTCGAGACCAACAACCTGGCTCGGGTGTCCAATATCCTCCAACGCCTGTCCCATATTCGACAGTAGGACCAGTACTTCACCACATATTTCCTGGAATGGAAAGGGCTTCGTGATGAATTGCAGGAGTTATGGCCCATTCCCCAGACACCGGAAGAAGCTCAGACCCGGTGGGACCAACTCTGCATCTTCACTCTTCTCAGCGGCCTCACTCCGGAGTTTTCCACCACGACAACCGAGCTGCTCGCCAGCCCTTCGTCGCTGGAGATCCCAAAGGTTTATCATCAGCTGAGCAAGGCCCAACGGTCTCTTCCCCCTCCCACCCCGATCATTGACCACTCAGCTCTCGTCAGACATGGAGGTGGATGCTCTTCAAGCCCTCATGGACGTGGTCATGTGGAAGGTTGTCCACGTCCCCTCTGTCAACATTATGGAAAGCTTGGCCACATGATCAACCGGTGTTGGGTTTTACATGGACATCCATCTCAGCGCCTGCGGCAAGGAAAGACAACGGTCCAAGAGGCTTCCTCGGAAGTTGCCACTCTTCCACCATCTATGGACCTGTCTATGGCCGACATCCGGCTGACTCATGATCCTCGGGACCCCGCAAGACCCGGTCATCCTCAGCTTCTCTGGCCCATTCTGTTCACTCCATTGCCTTTGTCGGTCGTCGCTCCCCTGTATGGATGCTCGATTCAGGTGCCTGCGACCACCTCACCGGTGATGCTGGTATGTTGACCTCTTACTTCCCTTATGACAACCCTGCTTTTTATTACAACTTAAACATGATTTATTACATAAAACATCACTTGATACAACAAAGAAGATCGAGAGGTTTAGTATCTTTGGGGCTTAGGATCTTTACATAAAAACTTAAAACATGAAATACAACATCTTTATTGAAAGCTTCCTTCACATGACCACTACATTCCCTCGTACTTAGCATTGCATGAGATAACCTGAGGACATGCATAAGAAAAGGGTGAGCTATAAAGCCCAGTAATGGAGTACACATGGAATAAAATGAGGAGTA
Source organism: Viscum album (assembly GCA_963277665.1). Taxonomy (NCBI): domain Eukaryota; kingdom Viridiplantae; phylum Streptophyta; class Magnoliopsida; order Santalales; family Viscaceae; genus Viscum; species Viscum album. The sequence continues at coordinate 2,040,173,660 of OY728148.1, forward strand.
CAGTACATGTTAGACAATAGGAATATCAATAGAGCATAAAATAAACATGAACACAAAGGCATGATAAAGCATGATAATCATAACATGGAAATGTGGCAAGAACACTTAACATGGAATTAGCATGAGCCAAGGCTCATTGCACGTAAAGCAAGAGTAAACCCTCATTGCACATGAAGCACAAGTAAACCCTCATTGCACTTGAATTAGCATGAGTCGACACTCATTGCACATGACGTATCATGATACTATACTTTACCTAATGCATTGGAGTGCTATAAGGGTGCACCCTTCTTAAACATTTCATTTCATGCATAAGTGTGCCAAATGGATCATAAAACATAGATTCATAAAACATAAACATTTATTCCATGATAAAGGAATGTGGAATTCATACATGAAACTTTACAATCAATAAGTAAATGTGCATAAAGGTGAATACCCTTGATAGAGAAATGGGAATGATATTCACTACACAATGACATTGGCTTAGAAAATCGGTGCGATTTCGGCAGCGTAACGGCGTGACATAAGAATTCATAAAAAAGGTTGATGAGAGAGAAAGGGGTTCCTCATCATATTTAAATGTAATGGACAGTAAGGAGGTCATATAGATACATTTCCCAACAATTTTAATGGAATTTAGATTCATGATACAAAATTATTTGCTTGAATGTAAAAGAAGAGAGAGAAGTTCCTTTCAGAATTTCGACATAGTAACGGCTGTACATGGAAGGAATTTAATGAGAGAGAAAGGGGTCTCCCATAATTTAAAAAATAAGAGGTAAGTATGGGGTAGGTGTGAAACCATACCCCAACATTCATATTTGAAATTAAAAGGGCAATACAACTTAAAGAAAATTGACAAAAATGATAAAGGAAGAAAAAAAACCCTTACTTGGAAGTGTGCTTCCAAAGGCTAGAGAGAGGCTTGTGAGAGAATTATTGGGAGCTTGGGGCACCTTGGGAGGATTCTAGATAGATTAAGGAAGAGGTTGGACGAACTCCAAAGGCTTTGAGTGAGGAGGAAGTGGGAGCTTGGGTGGGTTTATATAGGAAAGGTGAGGGAATTCTTTATTATTTAGGTTTGGGTCCCCTTACATTAAATTAATCCAAACCACAAACCATCCCATGGTTTTTGCCCATGGTTTTTAGAAAAGGGAAGAGGAAAAAAATATTTTATAAGGCCCAAGTCCGAAATTCTTAAAATAATAAGGTAGTTTATGTGGAGGTGAGTCACACTCCCATGGAAATTAATTTAAAAAGGAAAAGTATTGAATAAGTCTTGAGGGGTCCATTAATGCTTTGAAAAATAATTCAAACAAACCCAAAATCACATTATTTTAATGATAAAACATATATTGGCCGAACATAAGGATTATGGTATTTTATTACATCACTATTGGGTCATTATGATGTCATAAAACACATTATATATTTAAACGGTATTTAATTTTTACCCAAATATTTGACTGCCTCAGAAAATTATGAAAAATTCACTATTGGATAATTTCGACGTCCTGATTCCAGAAATGACATTTATTTTATCTAAAAAATTTTCTAAATATGTTAATTTTCACTTTTAAAATAAAAACAAACATTTATCGAAAATTCGCGGGTTTTGACAGAAATGGTTTTCAATCCTTAATATAAAATTTTAATTGCATTCATAAAATTATAAGATCATTTATATTTAATAAAAATTAATTTAATAATATTATTATTATTTTATTAAAATATTATTTAATTCAAAAATTCCTTAATTTGATAAAATAGATTTCTTAATTAAATAATAACTAAAAACACCATTTGTACTTTAAAAACTATTTACAATATATCAAAAATGACTAGAAATTATATTCATTATTATATACAAAAATAATGTACATGAACATAGTACTACTTATTTGTTACATAACCCCACAAAACAGCCGCATAAGACCTAAGGGTAAGGTGTGCGATGGTGACAGACTCTTGGGGTGACTCGGATAACATCGCTCGAGTGGTAATCTCTATCAACTTACACTTTTTCTATAGACGGTCCCGTTAGAGCTTGACATGGTGAAGCTCAGCTTGGGCTTGGTCAAGGGAGAAGCCCAAGGATGCCACCTCTTTTCCGAGCTCCGAAAAATGGGCTTCGTATGGGGAAATTCTACTGGATGAGGCCATCGCTTCTTTTGTCTGAGTAAATTGGATTTGTGAAGGTCCTATATTTACACTAATCATGTGATCACTGCTCAACGGATATATTAACAACAGTCAAAATTCTTAACATAAAACCAAAGAAGTTGACATCTTATAAAAACATTTTTCATTAAGAGACATTTAACTGGATCAAGAGGTATTTTCCATTAATGAAACTTTAGGTCGTTACAATATTCCCCCCTTAAGAAATTTCGCCCTAGAAATTTTCCTTTTCCCACACTAAAACAAATGTGGGTAACTCAGCTTCATCATATCCTCCGATTCCCAAGTCGCTTCTTCAAACTTGTGGTTTCTCCACAATACCTTGACGAGGGGCATTGTCTTATTTCGTAGAACTTTTTCTCAATGATCTAAGATCTTCACTGGTTGCTCCTCATAAGAAAGATCGTCTTCCTATTGTACCACCTCATAAGAGAGTACATGTGAAGGGTCTGGTATGTACTTCCTTAAGAGGGATACATGAAAGACATCATATACTTTGGCCATAGTAGGTGGAAGTGCTAGTCGATAGGCCACAGCCCCAACACGATCAAGAACCTCAAAGGGGACGATATACCTTGGACTTAACTTCCCTTTCTTTCCAAACCTCATGACCTTTTTCCACGGAGATATGCATAGAAACACCATATCTCCAACTTTAAACTCAAGGTCTCATCGACGATTATCTACATAACTCTTCTGTCGACTTTGAGCTGCCTTGATATGCTGCTGAATGATTTTCACCTTCTCCACCATTTCCTCGATCATTTCTGGTCCAAGAAACTTACGTTCACCAACCTCATCCCAACATGCCGGTGTTCTGCACCTTTTCCCATACAGGGCTTCATATGGCGCCATTTGGATGCTCAAGTGGAAACTGTTATTATAAGAGAACTCAACTAGAGGAAGATGTTGATCCCATCCTCTTTTAAAGTCCATTGAGCACGCTCTCAACATATCCTAAAGTGTTTGGATAGTCCGCTCAGATTGGCCATCAATTTGAGGATGATAGGCCGTACTGAAGTTCAGTTCAGTATTCAGAGCATGTTGAAGACTCCTCCAAAACATAGAGGTGAATCTTGGATCTCAGTCAGACACAATAGATAGTGGTACTCCATGCAACCTTACCACTTCCCTGATATATATCCATTCCAGTTGATCCAATGAGAAATCCTCCTGAATAGAAATGAAGTGTGCAGTCTTTATTAGATGATCCATAATAACCCAGATTGCATTGTTGCCTTTGGATGTCCTTGGAAGTCCAGTGACAAAGTCCATGGTGATGTTCTCCCATTTTCATTCTGGTATGGGCAATGGTTGCATCATCCCCTTAGACTTCTGCCTCTCTGCCTTCACTTGCTGACACACCCGGCACTTTGATGTATATTCAACGATCTCCTTCTTCATATCATCCCACCAAAAGTTTTCTCAAAGATCTAGATACATCTTTGTGCTCCCTGGGTGAATAGAGAAATTTGAACTATGTGCATCATCCAAAAGTTTCTTCTTCAGCTCCGGACTTGATGGAACACATAGTCTTTTTCCAAACCGCACAATTCCTTCTTCATTAACATTAAACTCTGAGGATTTCCCTTTTTTGATAGCTTCCACCTTTTCCTGAATTCCCACATCATCCTTTTGAGCATCCTTTAACCTTTCCAAAAGAGATGGTTGAGCAATCATTTGTGAAAGGATTGATGATGTTCCCATCTTTATGATTCCCACGTCCATCTTCATCAAGTCTAAGAAGATTGGATCCTTCTCAATTCTCATCATTGATAGAATTTCTGGGTCCTTTTTACTTAGGGCATCTGCCAGCTTGTTCGCTTTCCCAGGGTGGTAATGTATTGAACAGTCATAATCCTTGATGAGATCTATCCATCTTCTCTAGCTCATATTAATCTCTTTCTATGTGAATATATATATAAGAATCTTGTGGTCAGTATATATCTCAAATTTCTCTCCATAGAGATAATGCTGCCAGATTTTCAAGGCAAAGATCACAACCGCCAACTCCAGATCATGCGTTGGATAGTTTCGCTCATGGATTTTCAACTGCCTTGAGGCATAGGATATCACTTTATCATTCTGCATCAGCACACAACCTAATCCATTCTTTGAATCATTAATGAATACCACAAAAAAGTTCCCCACTTGTGGGTAAGGTGAGCACAGGTGCAGTGATAAGCCTCCTTTTTAACTCCTTGAATCTTTCTTCACATTCATCACTCCAAGAAAACTTTACTCCCTTTCGAGTTAGCTTGGTAAGAGGGTTGGAAAATCGTGATAAATTCCTCACAAATCGTTGATAATATCCAGCTAACCCCAAGAAGCTACGGATATCCGTTACTGATGTTGGCCTTGACCATCCCTCAATTGCATCTTTTTTGGACGGGTCCACAGATATCCCATTGCTTGTGATGATATCGCCCAAGAATGAGACCTCCCTCAACCAAAACTCACACTTGATATACTTTGCATAGATCTTCTCCTTGCGCAAAGTCTCTAGTACAGTTTTTAAATGCTCCTCATGATCCTCCTTGGTTTTGGAGTATATTAGAATATCATCTATAAAGACTACCTCAAATTTGTCAAGGTAATATCTAAAGACTCTATTCATCTAGTCCCTAAATATTTCTAGAGAATTTGTGAGTCCGAAAGGCATTACTATGAATTCATAGTGCTCGTATCTTGTACGAAAAGAAGTCTTGGGGAAATCTTCCTTCTTCACCCTTACTTGATAATATCCCAACCGCAAGTCCACCTTGGAAAAGTATAGTGCTCCACGCAGCAGATCAAATAAGTCATCGATTCTTGGGAGAGGATACTTGTTCTTTATCGTGATTTTGTTAAGCTCACTATAATCTATGAAAAGCCTCATTGACCCATCCTTCTTCTTGACGAAGAGGACTAGTGCACCCCATGGTGAAGCACTTGGGCGTATAAACCCTTTATCCAGATTCTCTTGTAGTTGTTTCTTCAGCTCTTCAAGCTCTACAACAGCCATTCTATATGGAATCTTTGATATTGGTAGCGCCCCGGGTATAAGTTCAATTGAGAACTCAACATCTCTTCTTGGAGGAAGACCAGGCAGTTCCTCGGGAAACACTTCAGCAAATTCCCTCACAATAGGCATTTCTTCAAGGATGGTTTCTTCCTTGGACTCAATCATCTGAGCCAGATATGTGTGCTCATAAGGCAGTAATATCCATTCTTGAGATGAGCGAGCTAAAGGAGATTCATCTTCCTCCTGACACTTGTAAATAATCGGGGGTCGATTCTCCATATAGAGTGTGATTTCCCTCTCCCGACAATTTATATTGGCTCTATATAAGGAAAGTCAATCCATGCCAATAATTGCATCAAATTACACCAAAGGGAGTATGATGAGGTTCGCCGGGAAATTCAATCCACAGATTATAACAGGGGAGGACTTATACTCATGGGATGCAATGATTGTCCCATTTTCCGTATTCATCGACATCTTTACTTCCATGATTTGTGGTGGTGCTGGGATTGTTCTACTAAACTTTCGAGATATAAAATAATGCGTAGAACCTGAATCAAAAAGTACGTTCTCTATTCTTGAATGAATAACTAGCGTACCTGTCACCACTTCGTTGTCAGGGTTCACTTTGGCAGAAGTGATGGCAAAATCTCTTCCTTGCTATGTTGGAGGTTGTTAGTTGCCTCCGATAACCCTTGGATTAGGGAACCGATTTGCAAAATGACCCAGTTCTTTGCATTTGTAGCATTGAACAACGCATTGAGGTTCGAACGGAGCGTTCCTCTCCTTTGTCGCTGCCGCGGGTCCTTCTTGCCGACAGTTAACAGCTAGGTGCCCTTCTCTTCCACACCTGAAGCATTTTCTCGTCCCCTTAAGGTAATTTCCAGGGTGATTCTTTCCGCACTTTTGGAAAGTGGGGTGCTGGATCTTCTTAGCGTCGTTGGATTTATCCATCGGACCACCAGCATTGAAGTCCACCTTACGCTTCTTTTCCCCATGTTACCCATGTGATTCCCCGATCTCCATTTCGACCTTGAGGGCACATCGGACAATTTCCTCATAGCTGTCGAAGTCATGGATCGCTAATGCTTTCCACAATCTAGGCTTAAGCCCACCAAATAAGTGGTAAACCTTGCATTCGGGGGTAACGACAAAGCCGGAAACATATCGTGCAAGCCTTGTGAAGTTTTCCTCATACGCTCCAACAGATTCTTCATCTTTTTTCTTGAGGGAAAGGAAGTCCCTTTCCATCTTAAGCCGGAGGGTGCGCGGAAAATATTTATCGAAAAACATCTTCCGGAAATCCTTCCATTCCAATGACTCGATCTCCTACTCAAGCTTCGTATTTTTTATCAATGTCCACCATTTATCAACTTCACCCTCCATACGATAAGCCACCAGGAGAACCTTCTCTTGTTCAGAACATTGGAGGATGGAGAAGATCTTTTCAATGGAGTTGATCCATTATTCAGCGATCGTGGGATCAGATGATCCACTAAAAGTAGGAGGCCTTTGTCTCATGAAGCTCTCGATATCGACTTGTTCTTTCTTAGGGGGGGTTGAACGTTCCTCTTGACCCGTGTTTCTATTCAAAACTTGAGTTATCTGAGAGAGAAGCATGAAAAAGTTCGTGATTCCAGCTCCCATTGGATTTGGCATCTCAATAGTACAGTCATCACACTGATCTTCACAACGGTTGTTAGCCCGAGTCCTCCTATTACTAGCCATTGGCTGGAATAAAAGAAAATTTAGGGGTAACACATAAAGGGTAATCCAAAGAAAAAAGTTGATGACTCATAAATAAAATTTTATTTCCTTAACTCATGAGTCTATAGGCTTCAATCTAGGCTTTTCATGATCTACTTTCTAACATATATTATTAGGGGAATTTTTCCCTTAATAAGGGTTCATACTAAGATTGTGAATTTATCAAAAAATATCCCTCGGGAGTGTCGTAACCAAGAGTGCATCAAGGCCTGTTGTCATGCACCAGTTCCCGTTCGAGTCTAGCTCAAAGCGGTGTTTTCAGGTTTTACCCCTAGGATACATCTGTGCCAGAGCTGCCTCTACCTGCTCATATCTAGATAGAGATGTATTTTCTTGATAACCCACTTACTCAATACTCACAAAACCTTAGGGATGATTTTATTGTACTTAGTCTTGTATCTAAGGCTTTAGTAGGGTTTCCTAATCCCAAAAATAACTAAACCTATCCTCTGATACCAACTATGACAACCCTGCTTTTTATTACAACTTAAACATTATTTATTACATAAAACATCACTTGATACAACAAATAAGATCGAGAGGTTTGGTGTATTTGGGGATTAGGATCATTGCATAAAAACTTAAAACATTAAATAAAACATCTTTATTGAAAAATTCCTTTACATGACCACTACATTCTCTCGTACTTACCATTGCATGGGATAACCTGAGGACATGCATAAGAAAAGGGTGAGCTATAAAGCCCATTAAGGGAGTACACATGGAATAACATGAGGATTACAATACATGTTAGACAATAGGAATATCAATAGAGCATAAAATAAACATGAACACAAAGGCATGATAAAGCATGATAATCATAACATGGAAATGTGGCAACAACACTTAACATGGAATTAGCATGATCCAAGGCTCATTGCACACAAAGCATGAGTAAACCCTCATTGCACATGAAGCACGAGTAAACCCTTGTTGCACTTGAATTAGCATGAGTCAACACTAATTGCACATGAAGTATCATGATACTATACTTTACCCAATGCATTGGAGCGCTATAAGGGCGCACCCTTCTTAAACATTTCATTTCATGCATAAGTGTGCCACATGGATCATAAAACATGGATTCATAAAACATAAACATTTATTCCACGATAAAGTAATGTGGAATTAATACATGAAACTTTACAATCAATAATTAAATGTGCATAAAGGTGAATACCATTGATGGAGAAATGGGCATGGTATTCACTACACAATGACATTGGCTTAGAAAATCGTTGCGATTTCGGCAGCGTAACGGCGTGACATACGAATTCATAAAAAAGGTTGATGATAGAGAAAGGGGTTACTAATCATATTTACATGTAATGGAAAGTAAGGAGGTAATATAGATACATGTACCAACAATTTTAATGGAATTTAGATTCATGATATAAAATTATTTTCTTGAATGTAAAAGAAGAGAGAGAAGTTCCTTTCAGAATTTTGGCATTGTAACGGGTGTACATGGAAGGCATTTAATGAGAGAGAAAGGGGTCTACCATAATTCAAACAATAAGAGGTCAGTATGGGGGAGGTGTGAAACCATACCCCAACATTCATATTTGAAATTAAAAGGGCAATACAACTTAAATAAAATTGAAAAAAATGAGAAAGGAAGAAAAAAACCCTTACTTGGAAGTGTGCTTCCAAAGGCTAGAGAGAGGCTTTTGAGAGGCTTCTTGGGAGCTTGGGGAACCTTGGGAGGATTATATAGAGAGTAGGTAAGAGGTTGGACGAACTCAAAAGTCTTTGAGTGAGGAGGAAGTGGGAGCTTGGGTGGGTTTATATAGGAAAGGTGAGGGAATTCTTTATTATTTAGGTTTGGGTCCCCTTACATTAAATTAATCCAAACCACAAACCATCCCATGGTTTTTGCCCATGTTTTTTGGTAAAGGAAAGAGGAAAACAATATTTTTTAAGGCCCAATTACGAACTTATTAAAATAATAAGGTTTCTTATGTGGAGGTGAGTCACACTCTCATGGAAATTAATTTAAAAAGGAAAAGTGTTGAATAAGTCTTGAGGGGTCCATTAATGCTTTGAAAAATAAGTCAAACAAACCCAAAATCACATTATTTTAATGATAAAACATATATTGGCCGAAAATAAGGATCAAGGTATTTTTTTACATCACCATTGGGTCATTATGATGTCATAAAACACATTATATATTTAAACGGTATTTAATTTTTACCCAAAAATTTGACTGTCTCAGGAAATTATGAAAAATTCACCGTTGGATAATTTCAACATCCTGATTCCAGAAATGAAATTTATTTTATCTAATTTTTTTTCTAAATATGTTAATTTTCACTTTTAAAATAAAAACCAACATTTATCGAAAATTCACGGGTTTTGACAGAAATGGCTTTCAAACCTTAATATAAAATTTTAATTGCATTCATAAAATTATAAGATCATTTATATTTAATAAAAATTAATTTAATAATATTATTATTATTTTATTAAAATATTATTTAATTAAAAAATCCCTTAATTTAATAAAATAGATTTCTTAATTAAATAATAACTAAAAACACCATTTGTACTTTAAAAAATATTTACAATGTATCAAAAATGACTAGAAATTATATTCATTATTATATACAAAAATAATGTACATGAACATAGTACTACTTCTTTGTTACATAACCCCTTAAAACAGTCGCATAAGACCTAAGGGTAAGGTGTGCGATGGTGACAGACTCTTGGGGTGGCTCGGATAACATCGCTCGAGTGGTAATCTCTATCAACTTCCACTTTTCACGTAGACGGTCCCGTTCAAGCTTGACATGGTGAAGTTCAGATTGGGCTTGGTCAAGGGCAAAGCCCAAGGATGCCACCTCTTTTCCGAGCTCGGAAAAATGGGCTTCGTATGGGGAAGTTCTACTGGATGAGGCCATCGCTTCTTTTGTCTGAATAAATTGGATTTGTTAAGGTCCTATATTTATACTAATCATGTGATCACTGTTCAATGGCTATATTAACAATGGTCAAAATTCTTAACATAAAACCAAATAAGTTGACATCTTATAAAAACATTTTTCATAGAGACATTTAACTGGATCAAGAGGTATTTTCCATTAATGAAACTTTGGGTCGTTACAATATTCCCCCCTTAAGAAATTTCTCCCACGAAATTTTCCTTTTCCCACACTAAAATAAATGTGGGTAACTCAGCTTCATCATATACTCTGATTCCCAAGTCACTTATTCAAACTTGTGGTTTCTCCACAATACCTTAACGAGGGGCATTGTCTTATTTTGTAGAACTTTTTCTTTACGATCTAAGATCTTCACTGGTAGCTCCTCATAAGAAAGATCAACTTCCAATTGTACCACCTCAGAAGAGAGTACATGTGAAGGGTCTGATATGTACTTCCTTAAGAGGGATACATGAAAGACATCATGTACTTTGGCCATAGTAGGTGGAAGTGCTAGTCGATAGGCCACAACCCCAACACGATCAAGAACCTTGAAGGGGCCGATATACCTTGGACTTAACTTCCCTTTCTTTCCAAACCTCATGACCTTTTTCCACAGAGATATGCGTAGAAACACCATGTCTCCAACATTAAACTCAAGGTCTCGTCGACGATTATCTGCATAACTCTTCTCTCGACTTTAGGCTACCTTGATATGCTGCTGAATGGTTTTCACCTTCTCCACCATTTCCTCGATCATTTCTGGTCCAAGCAGCTTACGTTCACCGACCTCATCCCAACATGCCGGTGTTCTGCACCTTTTCCCATATAGGGCTTCATATGGCGTCATTTGGATGCTCAAGTGGAAACTGTTATTATAAGAGAACTCAACCAGAGGAAGATGTTGATCCCATCCTCCTTTAAAGTCCATTTAGCACGCTCTCAACATATCCTAAAGTGTTTGGATAGTCCGCTCGGATTGGCCATCAGTTTGAGGATGATAGGCCATACTAAAGTTCAGTTTAGTATTCAGAGCATGTTGAAGACTCCTCCAAAACTTAGAGGTGAATCTTGGATCTCGGTCAGACACAATAGATAGTGGTACTCTATTCAACCTTACCACTTCCCTGATATATATCCATGACAGTTGATCCAATGAGAAATCCTCCTGAATAGAAATGAAGTGTGTATTCTTTGTTAGAAGATCCACAATAACCCAGATTTCATTTTTGCCTTTAGATGTCCTTGGAAGTCCGGTGACAAAGTCCATAGTGATGTTCTCCCATTTCCATTCTGGTATGGGAAATGGTTGCATCATCCCCTTAGACTTCTTCCTCTCTGCCTTCACTTGCTGACACACCAGGAACTTTGATGTATATTCAGCGATATCCTTCTTCATATTATCCCACCAAAAGTTTTCTCGGAGATCTCAATATATCTTTGTGCTCCCTGGGTGAATAGAGAAATTTGAACTATGTGCATCATCCAAAAGTTCCTTTTTCAGCTCCGAACTTGATGGAACACATTGTCTTTTTCCAAACCGCCCAATTCCTTCTTCATTAACATTAAACTCTGAGTATTTCCCTTGTTTGATAGCTTCCACCTTTTCCTGAATTCCCACATCATCCTTTTGAGCATCCTTTAACCTTTCCAAAAGAGATGGTTGAGCAATCATTTGTGAAATGATTGATGATGTTCCCTTCTTTATGATTCCCATGTCCATCTTCATCAAGTCTAAGAAGATTGTATCCTTCTCAATTCTCATCATTGATAGAATTGGTGGGTCCTTTCTACTTAGGGCATCTGCCACCTTGTTCTCTTTCCTAGGGTGGTAATGTATTGAACAGTCATAATCCTTGATGAGCTCTATCCATCTTCTCTGGCGCATATTAAGATCTTTCTATGTGAATATATATTTAAGAATCTTTTGGCCAGTATATATCTCATATTTCTCTCCATAGAGATAATGCTGCCAGATTTTCAAGGCAAAGATCACAACCGCTAACTCCAGATCATGCGTTGGATAGTTTCGCTCATGGATTTTCAACTGCCTTGAGGCATAGGATATCACTTTATCATTCTACATCAGCACACAACCTAATACATTCTTTGAAGCATCACTAAATACCACAAAAAGTTCCCCACTTGTGGGTAAGGTGAGCACGGGTGTAGTGATAAGCCTTCTTTTTAACTCCATGAAGATTTCTTTGCATTCATCAATCTAAGAAAACTTTACTCCCTTTCAAGTTAGCTTGGTAAGAGGGTTGGAAAATCGGGAGAAATTCCTCACAAATCGTCGATAATATCCAGCTAACCCCAAGAAGCTACGGATATCTGTTACCGATGTTGGCCTTGGCCATCAATCAATTGCATCTATTTTGGACGGATCTACAGATATCCCATTGCTTGTGATGATATGGCCCAAGAATGAGACCTCCCTCAACCAGAACTCACACTTGCTGTACTTTTCATAGAGCTTCTCCTTGTTCAAAGTCTCTAGTACAGTTTTTAAATGCTCCTCATGATCCTCCTTGGTTTTGGAGTATATTAGAATATCATCTATAAAGACTACCACAAATTTGTCAAGGTAATCTCTAAAGACTCTATTCATGAAGTCCATGAATATTGATGGAGCATTGGTGAGTCCGAAAGGAATTACTATGAATTCATAGTGCCCGTATCTTGTACGAAAAGCAGTCTTGGGTACATCTTCCTTCTTCACCCTTACTTGATAATATCCCGACCACAAGTCCACCTTGGAGAAGTATTGTGTTCCACGCAGCTGATCAAACAAGTCATCGATTATTGGGAGAGGATACTTGTTCTTTATCGTGATTTTTTTAAGTTCACGATAATCGATGCAAATTCGCATTGACCCATCCTTCTTCTTGACGAAGAGGACTGGTTCACCCCATGGTGAAGCACTTGGGCGTATAAACCCTTTATCCAGATTTTTCTGTAGTTGTTTCTTCAGCTCTTCAAGCTCTACAACAACCATTCTATATGGAGTCTTGGATATTGGTAGCGCCCCGGGTATAAGTTTAATTGAGAACTCAACATCTCTTCTTAGAGGAAGACCAGACAGTTCCTCGGGAAACACTTCAGCGAATTCCCTCACAATAGGCATTTCTTCAAGGATGGTTTCTTCCTTGGACTCAATCATCTGAGCCAGATATGCATGCTCATAAGGCAGTAATATCCATGCTTGAGATGATGGAGCTAAAGGAGATTCATCTTCCTCCTGACACTTGTAAAGAATCGGGGGTCGATTCTTCATATGGAGTGTGATTTCCCTCTCCCGACAATTTATATTGGCTCTATATAAGGAAAGTCAATCCATGCCAAGAATTGCATCAAATTCCACCAGAGAGAGTATGAAGAGGTTCGCCGGGAAATTCAATCCACATATTATAATAGGGGAGGACTTATACGCATGGGATGCAATGATTGCCGCATTTTTCGTACTCCCTGACATCTTTACTTCCATGATTTGTGGTGGTGCTGGGATTGTTCTACTAAACTTTCGAGATATAAAAGAATGCGTAGAACCTGAATCAAAAAGTACGTTCGTTATTCTTGAATGAATAACTAGCGTACCTGTCACCACTTCGTTGTGGGGGTTCACTTTAGCAGAAGTGATGGCAAAAGCTCTTCCTTGTTGTCTTGGAGGTTGTTGGTTGCCTCCGATAACCCTTGGATTAGGGCACTGATTTGAAAAATGACCCGGTTCTTTGCATTTGTAGCATTGAACAACGCGTTCAGGTTCGAACGGAGCGTTCCTCTCCTATGTCGCAACTGCGGGTCCTTCTTGCCGACAGTTAACAGCTAGGTTCCCTTCTCTTCCACACCTGAAGCATTTTCTCATCCCCTTAAGGCAATTTCCAGGGTGCTTCTTTCCGCACTTTTGGAAAGTGGGGTGCTGTATCTTCTTAGTACCATTGGATTTATCCATCGGACCACCAGCATTGAAGTCCACCTTATGCTTCTTTTCCCCATGATACCCCTGTGATTCCCTGTAACGACCCAATCTTTTTGAGTAGTATATTAACTTACTCTTAATGATTTAATAGAGATGTTAATGGTTAAGGCAGAAAGAGGAGTCGATGGATTCATCCAGTAGATTCGAACCTTATAAATCCCACTTATCAGAGCTTGGGAAGGAGGTGGCATCTTTGGGCTTCGCTTTGGACCAAGCCCAAGCTGAACTCCAGCGTGTCAAGCTTGAACGGAAACGCCTACGGGAGAAGTTCAAGTTAGTAGAGATTACTACTAGGGCAATGTTATCTGAGCCTCCCTCAGATTCTCTCACTATATCACATCTTACACTTAGGTCATATGCCGGTGTTATAAGGGGATATGTAATGAGACCCTAGCTTCCTTGTGTAATCCTTTGGGATGAATGAATTGAGATTTCTTCCTTTAGTGATGTTTGTGAAATTTCAAATGTCCGGATAATTTTAGGATGTATTTTATTGATGAATTTTGAAAAAAGGATATTTTAAAATATTTTATGTAAACCCTAAATAATTAATGATGTGTAATGATTTTCAAAAAATGGTCTTCTTCAAAAGTGTTCAGTAAGGAATTTGGAGTCTAATAAGATCAACTTAATTTTTGATGAATAGTAAATTATGGATAGTGATTTTACGGTTAAGATTAGTAATTTGACCAAATGGATTAGTAATTTCACTCAAAGAAAGTTTTAATATAATTTAGACACCTTGATTAAGTAGTGAGATTCAATAAAATGGGTAAATAACGGTTTCATAAATTATTAATCAAGTATTAGTTTCTTTGGGTGAATAGTGTTTTTAATTAAAAATTTAATTAAAAATAATTATAAAAATATTTTTATAAAATGGACTTTATTTTTGAACTCAGAGCATCGATATTATGTTATGGTAATTTTTGGGGATTTTTCTGAAAAAAATGAATTCTCGATGAATAGTGCTTTTATTTAAAAATTAAATTAAAAATATTTAGAAAATTATTTTTATAAAATGGTGTTCATATTTTTAATAAGAGCATCGATATTTGGTTAAGGTGAAATTTTGGGATTTTTCTGAGAAAGATGAATTTTTCAGTGAATAGTAAAAATGCAGTTTTAGGGTTTCGGTATGTTTAATGACATCATAACTGTGTCATGATGATGTCATGAGATATTTTTAGGGTTGTCCGGCCAAAGGTGATGAATTATTGTATTGGGGGCCCCATGTGGCCTAACTCCATGGTAAATTCCATGGGAGAGCACATGGTTTTGAGAAAAGCACTTGTGAGGTGTCCCTTGGCCATTAATGCCTTGTCCCCTCACTTTCCCTATAAATACCCACCCTTTCCTCCTTTAGTTTTCACTCCCAACTCTCCCACAACAAAGTTATGGTCTCCTTACCTCCCAAGGAGTCCTCCCAAGGTGCCCCCAAGCCCTCAAGGTCCAAACCTTTGAGTTTTAAGAGTTACGTTTAAGGTAAGGGATCCGACCTTTCTCTTTCTTTTCATGTAATCTCCTTTATGTCATTCCCTTTATGCTACATGTTCTTATGTGAGAGGATGTTCTTTTATATTCCTCTTACCTTTTAATTTTTATATGATGAGATATCTCCTCTTACTCTCATCATTTTGTTTTATGAAAGTTTAAGTGACGCCGTTAGGCTGCCGAATTTTTAAGGGATTCTTTCACCCTTCTCATTTTTCAAGTTCTATTTTCATGTCAAGTCTTTCAAGTTCCTTTTGATTATTTTGGGGTATGATCTCTATATATATCATACTTATATTTTATGATCATATGATGAGAGACCCTATTTGATCTTTTCAAATAATTTTTATTGAAGTTTAAGTGACGCCGTTAGGCTGCCGAATTTTTATAAGAGAAATCTCATTTTTGTCTTACTTCCATGTTTTTCATTTCAAATGGTATGTCCTTAAAATTTCATTAACATGATTCATATCCTTTATATTCTTCCCCTATACTATTTTTATATATCATTTATGAGTGGTTGACCCATGTCCCCTCTCTTTTCAACGTCTTCTAAAACCCTGTAACGTAGCCGTTATGCTGCAGAATTTTCGTCTCAAAATGCCTCTCTCTTTTTCTCAAAATTATTTTATGTTATTAAGTGAATACTCAAAGCTATTATTTCTATAGGGGTATTCACATATATATCAAAATGTTCTATTTTAAATTCTGGTATTTACATACATGAAACCGACTTTCCCTTTCTGTGGGTTTAAAGTGACATAAAGATCATGTCTTTAAAGCAGTTTTAAAACATTATGATTATGAAATGAAACCCATTTATTTTATGCTATATGGGTTGTTTATGAAATAATTGATGATGATATATGTTTCTCACATGATAATAAAGACATTTCAATGGTGTGCCCAGATAGCGCTCCAATGCATTGGGTAAAGACTTAATCTCTAGAGATGACTTTTTAGACTGATACCTTGGTGAATAACCTTGGTAATTTTTAATGACACCTTGGGGATGGACCTTGGTGAAACGAAATGATTGTCAATATTAAATGTTTCAGCCACATCTTAAAGTTATGAAAAATGTTATTTTTATTATGATATATCTCATGATTTCTTTCTCATTCCTTAAAGTTCTTTTCATGACCTTATTGAAGTATCTCAAGTTCACATGTAAAATGTTTCTCTTATTTCCGTTACTGGGCCTTCTGCTCACCCTTTCTTTTGATGTATGTCCCCAGGTTATGAGATGCAGTAATGAACCTAGGATAAACTTAAGGAGAAGCATTTCAAGTGTTTAAGAATAATGTTTTATGTTGTTTTCATGTATTATATTCCTTGTTTCCAAGACACTAAACCTTAAAGATCCTGAGTTCCGTGTAATGAAATTAAATTTTATGATATAAAAAGACGGGATGCTATAGTTGGTATCAAAGGATGGTTTAGTTATTTGTGGAAATTAGGATATAAAAACATTAGGAAGAACCCTATATAAATGATTAAATATAGGAAAACTTCCTGGTATTTTGGTAAGTATTGAGTAAGTGGTTTATCAAACAAATACATCCATGTCTGGATACGAGCAGGTAGAGGCGGCTCTGGCACAGATGTACATAGAGGTAAAACCCGAAAATACCGCTTTGAGCTAGACTCGAATGGGAAATAGTGCACGATAACGGGCCTTGCTGCACTCTTGGTTACGACACTCCTGGGGGATATGTTTGGTTAATCACAAGCTTTTTATGAATCATTATGAAGGAATTATAGAGAAATGTAATTGTCTTAGAATGAAGTCTTGGTTAAAAGATTTATAAATGAAATAAGTTTCTCACTAAAGTTTTATTCTTTTAGAAAATGGCGGGAAATAGGAGGAACCGTGCAGATGGTGACCTCAATGCACCATATCCTTACGACCCTTCGATGGAAGCCGGAATGGAAACATTCATGCGAATGATGAACCAACTGACTCAAGTTATGAGTAATAACTTGAATCATGCTGAGAAGCTGATCTCACCATGAAGGGAACAACATTCTGTTGAGTCCTTCATTCGTCAACGACCACCATCATTCAGTGGATCTACTGACCCATTGGTTGTGGAACAATGGATAAGCTCCATTGAAAAGATCTTTTCTGTACTCCTTTGTTCGGAACAAGAAAAAGTCACCCTTGCTGTTTATCGCCTAGAGGGAGAAGCTGATCAGTGGTGGTCACTAGTCAAAAACACGAAGCCTAGAGGAGAGATGGAAGCTATGGAGTGGGAATAATTCTAGGTAATATTCTTTAACAAGTATTTCCCTCGTTCCATGAGAACGAGAATAGAGAAAGAGTTTCTCGAGCTGAAGCAGAAGGAGAACGAATCTGTCAGAAGCTATGAGATGAACTTCACCCGACTTTCACGATATACCTCTATCTTTGTCATGGATCCAAGTGGGAAGGTTGATATATTTTTTGGTGGACTAATACCTCATCTGTGGAAGAATTTAGCCAACCAGGACTACGATAGCTATGAGGAGATCGTGCGGAGTGCAATGAAAGTTGAGCTGGAGTTTGGTGAGACACAGTGGTCTCATAAATCAAATGATAAGAAGAGATCATTGGAGCCCAGTTTAGGGAAGAATTTTGATCATGGAAGAGGTGGAAATCAAATGAAACTTACCTCATGCAATAAATGTTGGAAGAAGCATCCGGGGAACTGCTTGGTCGGAAGTGGAAAGTGCTACAAGTATGGAAAAGGAGGCCATATTGATTGGAATTGTCGTAGTGAGGTGATGCCTCAACTCCCCAACACTAAAGACAGAGGAAAGATGGTTCTTCCATTACCCTAAGTCCATTGCTTCAAGTGTGGACAGCTTGGGCACTATGCTAATCTATGTCCAAATCCAAGGGCAGTGGAGGGGAATCACCATCAACCTCAGCAAAGGCCAGGGGAGCAAGGTTGTGCTTTTTCTATCACAACAACTGAAGTTGAAGCTCTGAATGACATGGTAGCAGGTACTCTTGTTGTCCTCTCAAAGCTAGCAACTACTTTGTTTGATTCCGGTTCTACGCATTCCTTTATTTCTTCCAAGTTTTCAAAGAATATAGAATCAATCCCCGAATTGCTTGAGGTAGAGTTGTCAGTCAAGACTCCAAGTGGGATTATCCATGCATCAACAGTGTTTAGAAACTCTAGTGTTTACTTTAGTGAGTACAATCTTATCGCAAATCTAGTAGTCATTCCCATGTTGGAATTCGACGTTATACTAGGGATGGACTGGCTCTCAAGGTATAATTCTAAGATCAAATGCAGAAGTAAGGAAATCTCAGTAGTATTGAATAAACGAACTATAGTTATCTTCCAAGGAGAGATATCCCAAACTGATCCCTATCTAGAAGCACATCCTATAGCTTTCTTTATGGAGTTAATCGGTGATGATGAATAAGGAAAAGGGAGCATAAAAATAGAAGATGTTCCAATTGTTTAGGAATACATGGATGTATTTCCTGAGGAGTTACCTGGACCTCCCCCAGAAAGAGAGGTAGAGTTATCCATTGAACTCGTACCTAGATCACAACCGATAGCAAAGACCCCTTATATAATGGAAAATGTGGAGCTAGAAGAGTTAAAGAAACAACTCCAAGACTTGTTGGAGAAGGGGTTTATCCAACTGAGTGTGTCTCCTTGGGGGGAACCAGTTCTCTTTGTGAAGAATAAGGATGGATCAATGCGGCTATGCATTGATTATAGAGAACTGAACGAGATCACAGTGAAGAACAGATATCCTCTTCCAAGAATTGATGATTTATTTGACCAACTTCGTGGGGCTCAATTCTTCTCTAAGATTAACCTTCGATCTGGTTATCATCAACTGAGGGTGAAGAAGGAAGATATTCCAAAGACTTCCTTCTGATCATGATATGGGCATTATGAGTTTACTGTTATGCCCTTCGGCTTGACTAATGCTACTGCTATTTTCATGGATTTGATGAATAGAGTCTTAGAGGACTACCTTGATAATTTTGTGGTAGTCTTTATTGATGATATTTTGATATATTCAAAAAGTTGTGATGAGCATGAAGATCATATGAGGGTTATTTTGAAAACTCTACGGAAGGGGAGGCTCTTTGGAAAGTTCAGCAAGTGTGAGTTTTGGTTACAACAAGTGGCTTTCTTGGGGAACATCGTAACCAATGAAGGAATCTCGGTTGACCCTGCAAAGACAATGGTTGTGGAGGAGTGGCCTCAACCCACAACAGTAACTGATATTCGTATTTTCCTTGGTTTAGCAGGATATTATAGGAGGTTTGTGAAAAACTTTTCACGGCTTTCTAATCCACTAACCAAGTTGACTCGAAAAGGGGTTAAGTTTATCTGGACAAAGGAATGCGAGGAAAGTTTCCAAGAGCTGAAGAAGAGATTGGTTACTGCACCAGTGTTAACACTACCCTCTATCGGATAAGGATTCGTTATTTTTAGTGATGCATCTCTGAAAGGGCTTGGGTGCGTCCTCATGCAAAATGACAAGGTAATTGCTTATGCATCTCGACAGTTGAAGATTCATGAGCAGAATTATCCTACGCATGATCTAGAGCTGGCGGCCGTTGTTTTTGCTCTAAAGATATGGAGGCACTATCTTTATGGGGAGAAATGTGATATATACACTGACCACCAAAGTCTAAAGTACATTTTCACACAGAAATAATTGAACATGAGACAAAGGAGATGGTTGGAGCTTATTAAATACTATGATTGTTCAATTCATTATCACCCTGGAAGAGCAAATAAAGTCGTAGATGCATTAAGCAGGAAGGACCCTGTTGTTCTGGCAACAATGAGGATCCTAGGAGATCCCTTGATTAAAGATCTAGTAAAACTGGACATGGGAATTATAAGGAAAGGGACATCATCAACCCTATCCCAAATGATTTCTCAACCTTCATTACTAGAGAAGATCAAGAAGGCTTAAAAAGAAGATCCTTTGCTGCAGGAGAAGTTGGAGGCTGTAAAAGATGGGAAGTTCCCTGATTTCAATATTGATCAAGAAGGTGTATTGAAATTTCGTACAAGACTATGTGTTCCATCTAGTCTGGAGATAAAGAAAGAACTGATGGATGAAGCTCATAGCTCTACTTTCTCTATACATCCAGGAAGCACTAAAATGTATAGAGACCTTCGTGATCATTATTGGTGGGATAACATGAAGAGGGAGATTGCTGATTACACTACAAGGTGCCTGGTGTGTCAACAAGTAAAAGAAGAACGACAACTTCCTAAGGGGGTATTACAACTGCTACCCATACTAGCATGGAAGTGGGATAATATCACTATGGAATTTGTAACTGGTCTCACGAAAACATCCAAAGGAAACAATGCGATATGGGTTATTGTGGACCGTCTCACCAAGACCGCCCATTTTATCTCTATTCGGGAATATTTCTCTCTGGATCAACTTTCCAAGATATACGTGAAGGAAGTGGTAAGGCTGCATGGGGTACCACTATCCATTGTGTCTGATCGTGATCCAAGATTCACATCAAAATTCTGGAGAAGTCTTCAACATGCTTTGAATACTGAATTGAATTTTAGTACGGCCTATCATCCTCAAACTGATGGCCAATCTAAAAGGACTATTCAGACACTTGAATACATGCTGAGATTATGCTCAATGGAATTTAAAGGTGGGTGGGATTAACACCTCCCATTAGTTGAGTTCTCCTATAACAACAGCTTCCATTCGAGTATTCATATGGCACCCTATGAAGCTCTGTATGGAAAGTGATGTAGAACTCCTACTTGTTGGGATGAAACTAGTGAGAGAAAGCTTCTTGGACCTGATCTCATGCAAGATATGACAGAACAGTTTCATGCCATCCAACAACACATAAAGGTTGCTCAGAGTCGGCAGAAGAGCTATGTTGACAATCGTCGAAGGGACTTGGAGTTTGGTGTTGGCGACAAAGTCTTCCTTCGAATTTCTCCATGGAAGAGAGTCATGCAGTTTGGGAAAAAAGGGAAGCTCAGCCCTAGGTACATTGGCCCCTATGAAATCCTTGATCACATAGGAGCAGTGGCCTATCGTCTAGCACTTCCACCAAACCTAGCCCAAGTTCACAATGTCTTCCATGTATCTCTCTTGAGGAAGTACATACCCGACCCTTCGCATGTACTGAACCCAGAGGTGGTACAACTGGAACATGACCTCTCTTATGAGGAGCGGCCAGTGGAGATCTTAGACTATAGAGACAAGGTTCTACGAAACAAGACTACCCACCTTGTGAAAGTGTTGTGGAGGAATAATAAATATGAAGAAGCGACTTGGGAGCCTGAGGAAATGATGAAGCAAAAGTACCCTCACCTTTTTGACTAGGCCTCAAGTATAAATTTCGGGGATGAAATTTCTTAAGGGGGGAAGAATGTAACGACCCAATCTTTTTGAGTAGTATATTAACTTACTCTTAATGATTTAATAGATATGTTAATGGTTAATGCAGAAAGAGGAGTCGATGGCTTCATCTAGTAGACTCGAACCTTATGAAGCCCACTTATCAGAGCTTGGGAAGGAGGTGGCATCTTTGGGCTTCGCTTTGGACCAAGCCCAAGCTGAACTCCAGCGTGTCAAGCTTGAATGGAAACGCCTACGGGAGAAGTTCAAGTTAGTAGAGATTACTACTAGGGAAATGTTATCTGAGCCTCCCTCAGATTCTCTCACCATAGCACACCTTACACTTAGGTCATATGCCGGTGTTATAAGGGGTTATGTAACAAGACCCTAGCTTCCTTGTGTAATCCTTTGGGATGAATGAATTGAGATTTCCTCCTTTAGTGATGTTTGTGAAATTTCAAATGTTCGGATAATTTTAGGATGTATTTTATTGATGAATTTTGAAAAAAGGATATTTTAAAATATTTATGTAAACCCTAAATAATTAATGATGTGTAATGATTTTCAAAAAATGGTCTTCTGCAAAAGTGTTCAGTAAGGAATTTTGAGTCTAATAAGATCAACTTAATTTTTGATGAATAGTAAATTATGAATAGTGATTTTACGCTTAAGATTAGTAATGTGACCAAATGGATTAGTAATTTCACTCAAAGAAAGTTTTAATATAATTTAGACACCTTGATTAAGTAGTGAGATTCAATAAAATGGGTAAATAACGGTTTCATAAATTATTAATCAAGTATTAGTTTTTTCGGGTGAATAGTGTTTTTTAATTAAAAATTTAATTAAAAATAATTAGAAAATTATTTTTATAAAATGGACTTTATTTTTGAACTCAGAGCATCGATATTATGTTATGGTAATTTTGGGGATTTTTCTGAAAAAAATGAATTCTCGATGAATAGTGCTTTTCTTTAAAAATTAAATTAAAAATATTTAGAAAATTATTTTTATAAAATGGAGTTCATATTTGTAATAAGAGCATCGATATTTGGTTAAGGTGAAATTTTGGGATTTTTCTGAGAAAGATGAATTTTTCAGTGAATAGTCAAAATGCAGTTTTAGGGTTTTAGTATGTTTAATGACATCATAACTGTGTCATGATGATGTCATGAGATATTTTTAGGGTTGGCCAGCCAAAGGTGATGAATTATTGTATTGGGGGCCCCTTGTGGCCTAACTCCATGGTAAATGCCATGGGAGAGCACATGGTTTTGAGAAAAGCACTTGTGAGGTGTCCCTTGGCCATTAATGCCTTGTCCCCTCACTTTCCCTATAAATACCCACCCTTTTCTCCTTTAGTTTTCACTCCCAACTCTCCCCAAACGAATTTCTGGTCTCCTTACCTCCTAAGGAGTCCTCTCAAGGTGCCCCCAATCCCTCAAGGTCCAAACCTTTGAGTTTTAAGAGTTACGTTTAAGGTAAGGGATCCGACCTTTCTCTTTCTTTTCATGTAATCTCCTTTATGTCATTCCCTTTATGATCCATGTTATTATGTGAGAGGATGTTATTTTATATTACTCTTACTTCCATTTTCATGTTTATATGATTAGAGATCCCCTCTTACTCTCATCATTTCTTTTTATGAAAGTTTAAGTGACGCCGTTAGGCTGCCGAATTTTTAAGGGATTCTTTCACCCTTCTCATTTTTCAAGTTCTATTTTCATGTCAAGTCTTTCAAGTTCCTTTTGATTATGTTGGGGTATGATATCTATATCTATAATACTTATCTCTTATTATCATATGATGAGATACCCTATTTGATCGTGTCAAATCATTTTTATTGAAGTTTAAGTGACGCCGTTAGGCTGCCGAATTTTTATAAGAGAAATCTCATTTTTGTCTTACTTCCATGTTTTTCATTTCAAATGGTATGTCATTAAAATTTCATTACCATGATTCATATCATTTATATTATGTCCCTATACTATTTTTATATATCATTTATGATTGGGTGACCCATGTCCCCTCTCTTTTCAACGTTTTCTAAAACCATGTAACGTAGCCGTTATGCTGCAGAATTTTCGTCTCAAAATGCCTCTCTCTTTTTCTCAAAATTATTTTATGTTATTAAGTGAATACTCAAATCTCTTATTTATATAGGGGTATTCACATATATATCAAAATGTTCTATTTTAAATTCTGGGATTTACATACATGAAACCCGCTTTCCCTTTCCGTGGGTTTAAAGTGACATAAAGATCATGTCTTTAAAGCAGTTTTAAAACGTTATGATTATGAAATGAAACCCATTTCTTTTATGCTATATGGGTTGTTTATGAAATAATTGATGATGATATATGTGGATAACATGATAATAAATAAATTTCAAGGGTGCGCCCAGATAGCGCTCCAATGCATTGGGTAAAGACTTAATCTCTAGAGATGACTTTTTAGACTGATACCTTGGTGAATAACCTTGGTAATTTTTAATGACACCTTGGGGATAGACCTTGGTGAAATGAAATGGTTGTAAATATTAAATGTTGCAGAAAAATCTTAAAGTTATGAAAAATGTTATTTTTATTATGATATATCTCATGATTTCTTTCTCATGCCTTAAAGTTCTTTTCATGACCTTATTGAAGTATCTCAAGTTCACATGAAAAATGTTTCTCTTATTTCCGTTACTGGGCCTTCTGCTCACCCTTTCTTTTGATGTATGTCCCCAGGTTATGAGATGCAGTAATGAACCTAGGATGAACTTAAGTAGAAGCCTTTCAAGTGTTTAAGAAGAATGTTTTATGTTGTTTTCATGTATTATGTTCCTTGTTTCCAAGACACTAAACCTTAAAGATCCTCAGTTCTGTGTAATGAAATGAAAGTTTATGTTATAAAAATATGGGATTCTATATTCCCTGATCTCCATTTCGACCTTGAGGGCACATCGGACAATTTCCTCATAGCTGTCGAAGTCATGGATCGCTAATTCTTTCCGCAAGCTAGGCTTTAGCCCACCAAAGAAGCGGTCAAACTTGCATTCGGGGGTAACAACAAAGCCGGAAGCGTATCGTGCAAGCCTTGTGAAGTTTTCCTCATACGCTCCGACAGATTCTTCATATTTTTTCTTGAGGGAAAGGAAGTCCCTTTCCATCTTAAGCCGGAGGGTGCGCGAAAAATATTTATCGAAAAACATCTTTCGGAAATCCTTCCATTCTAACGCCTCGATCTCCTCCTCAGGCTTCGTATTTTTGATCAATTTCCACCATTGATCAGCTTCACCCTCCATACGATAAGCCGCCAGGAGAACCTTCTCTTGTTCAGAACATTGGAGGATGAAGAAGATCTTTTCAATGGAGTTGATCCATTGTTCAGCGATCGTGGGATCAGATGATCCACTAAAAGTAGGAGGACTTTGTCTCATGAATCTCTCGATAGCGACTTGTTCTTTCTTAGGGGGGGTTGAACGCTCCTCTTGACCCATGTTTCTATTCAAAACTTGAGTTAGCTGAGAGAGAAGCGTGACAAAGTTCGTGATTCCCGTTCCCATTGGATTTGGCATCTCATTAGTACAGTCATCACATTGATCTTCACAACAGTTGTTAGCCCGAGTCCTCCTATTAACGGCCATTGGCTGGAATAAAAGGAAAGTTAGGGGTAACACATTAAGGGTAATCCGAAGACAAAAGTTGATGACTCATAAATAAACTTTTATTTCCTTAACTCATGAGTCTATAGGCTTCAATCTAGGCTTTTCATGATCTACTTTCTAACATATATTCTTAGGGACATTTTTTCCTTAATAAGGGTCCATACTAAGATTGTGAATTTATCAAAACATATCCCTCGGGGGTGTCATAACCAAGAGTGCAACAAGGCCCATTGTCGTGCACCGGTTCCCGTTCGAGTCTAGCTCAAGGCGGTATTTTTTGGTTTTACCCCTAGGATACATCTGTGCCAGAGCCGCCTCTACCTGCTTGTATCCAGGCAGGGATGTATTTGCTTGATAACCCACTTACTCAATAATCACCAAAACTTAGTGACGATTTTATTGTACTTAGTCTTGTATCTAAGGCTTTACTAGGGTTTCCTAATCCCAAAAATTACTAAACCTATCCTCTGATACCAACTATGACAACCCTGCTTTTTATTACAACTTAAACATGATTTATTACATAAAACATCACTTGATACAACAAAGAAGATCGAGAGTTTTAGTGTCTTTGGGGCTTAGGATCATTACATAAAAACTTAAAACATGAAATAAAACTTCTTTATTGAAAACTTCCTTTACATGACCACTACATTCCCTCGTACTTAGCATTGCATGGGATAACCTGAGGACATGCATAAGAAAAGGGTGAGCTATAAAGCCCAGTAAGTGAGTACACATGGAATAACATGAGGAGTACAATACATGTTAGACAATAGGAATATCAATAGAGCATAAAAGAAACATGAACATAAAGGCATGATAAAGCATGATAATCATAACATGGAAATGTGGCAACAACACTTAACATGGAATTAGCATGATCTAAGGCTCATTGCACATAAAGCATGAGTAAACCCTCATTGCACATGAAGCATGAGTAAACCCTTGTTGCACTTGAATTAGCATGAGTCAACACTCATTGCACATGACATATCATGATACTATACTTTACCCAATGCATTGGAGCTCTATAAGGGCGCACCCTTCTTAAACCTTTCATTTCATGCATAAGTGTGCCACATGGATCATAAAACATGGATTCATAAAACATAAACATTTATTCCAAGATAAAGGAATGTGGAATTCATACATAAAACATTACAATAAATAAGTAAATGTGCATAAAGGTTAATACCCTTGATGGAGAAATGGGCATGGTATTCACTACACAATGACATTGGCTTAGAAAATCGGTGCGATTTCGGCAGCGTAACGGCGTGACATAAGAATTCATAAAAAAGGTTGATGAGAGAGAAAGGGGTTCCTCAACATATTTACATGTAATGGAAATTAAGGAGTTTATATAGATACATGTACCAATAATTTTAATGTAATTTAGATTCATGATACAAAATTATTTGCTTGAATGTAAAACAAGAGAGAGAAGTTCCTTTCAGAATTTCTGCATAGTAACGGGTGTACATGGAAGGAATTTAATGAGAGAGAAAGGGGTATCCCATCATTAAAACAATAAAAGGGAAGTATGGGGGAGATGTGAAACCATACCCCAACATTCATATTTGAAATTAAAAGGGAAATACAACTTAAATAAAATTGAAAAAAATGAGAAAGGAAGAAAAAAACCCTTACTTGGAAGTGTGCTTCCAAAGGCTAGAGAGAGGCTTGTGAGAGGCTTCTTGGGAGATTGGGGCACCTTGGGAGGATTATAGAGAGAGTAAGGCAGAGGTTGGATGAACTCCAAAGGCTTTGAGTGATGAGGAAGTGGGATCTTGGGTGGGTTTATATAGGAAAGGTGAGGGAATTCTTTATTATTTAGGTTTGGGTCCCCTTACAGTAAATTAATCCAAACCACAAACCATACCATGGTTTTTGCCCATGGTTTTTGGAAAAGGGAAGAGAAAAAAAATATTTTATAAGTCCCAAGTCCTAAATTCTTAAAATAATAAGGTTGCTTATGTGGAGGTGAGTCACACTCTCATGGAAATTAATTTAAAAAGGCAAAGTGTTGAATAAGTCTTGAGGGGTCCATTAATGATTTGAAAAATAAGTCAAACAAACCCAAAATCACATTATTTTAATGATAAAACATATATTGGCCGAACATAAGGATTATGGTATTTTATTACATCACCATTGGGTCATTATGATGTCATAAAACACATTATATATTTAAACGGTATTTAATTTTTACCCAAAAATTTGACTGTCTCAGAAAATTATGAAAAATTCACCGTTGGATAATTTCGACGTCCTAATTCCAGAAATGACATTTATTTTATCTAAAAAAATTTCTAAATATGTTAATTTTCACTTTTAAAATAAAAACCAACATTTATAAAAAATTCACGGGTTTTGACAGAAATGGCTTTCAAACCTTAATATAAAATTTTAATTGCATTCATAAAAATATAAGATCATTTATATTTAATAAAAATAAATTTAATAATAATATTATTATTTTATTAAAATATTATTTAATTCAAAAATCCCTTAATTTAATAAAATAGATTTCTTAATTAAATAATAACTAAAAACACCATTTGTACTTTAAAAACTATTTATAATGTATCAAAAATGACTAGAAATTATATTCATTATTATATACAAAAATAATGTACATGAACATAGTACTACTTATTTGTTACATAACCCCTTAAAACAGCCGCATAAGACCTAAGGGTAAGGTGTGCGATGGTGAAAGACTCTTGGGGTGGCTCGGATAACATCGCTCGAGTGGTAATCTCTATCAACTTCCACTTTTCCCGTAGACGGTCCCGTTCGAGCTTGACATGGTGAAGCTCAGCTTGGGCTTGGTCAAGGGAGAAGCTCAAGGATGCCACCTCTTTTCTGAGCTTCGAAAAATGGGCTTCGTATGGGGAAATTCTACTGGATGAGGCCATCGCTTCTTTTGTCCGAGTAAATTGGATTTGTTAAGGTCCTATATTTATACTAATCATGTGATCACTGTTCAATGGCTATATTAACAACGGTAAAAATTCTTAACATAAAACCAAAGAAGTTGACATCTTATAAAAACATTTTTCATAAAGAGACATTTAACTGGATCAAGAGGGATTTTCCATTAATGAAACTTTGGGTCGTTACAGCCCTTATACCGGTTCATCGGTCATCACCGCCACTAACGGCTCCACTATCCCCATTGCGGGCTTCGGCGCATGCTCCATGACTTCATAGATTCACCTACCATGTGTGGCACATGTTCCCCACAGTCCATTTAATCTTCTTTCCATTAGTAAGCTGACAAAAGATTATAATTGTGCTTCCATATTTACCTCCTCTGGTGTTGTATTTCAGGAGTGGACTACGAACCGAGAACTTGGTGTAGGCCAGCTTCGGGATGGGGTCTACATGTTCGATGGTCCGGCACCAATCGCTTGCATGTCTGCCTCTACTCGATCATTGGATATTCATTCCTGGTCGGGACACCTGCCTACCTCCACCATTCATCATCTTTTTCCAAACTTTAGTCAGCATAATTCTTTTCATTGTGAGTCATGTACATTTGCGAAACATCATCGCACTACATATATTCCTAGCGTGGATACAAGGGCCTCACACCCTTTTGATCTGGTTAATTCAGACGTGTGGGGTCCTTGTACCATTTCGAGTCATTTGGGATATAAATATTATATATCTTTCATTGATTATTTTTCCCGAATGACTTGGATTTATCTCCTTCGAGAACGCTCCGAAGTGTTTTTCACATTCCAGACATTTTAAAATGAGATTCAAAACCAATTTTCCATCTTTGTAAAATGTCTCTGCTCGGATAATGGTCGTGAGTATCTCTCCACTCCCTTTCAGCTGTTTCTTCAGACAAAAGGCATCCTTCATTATACCTCCTGTCCTGATACACCCAGCAGAATGGTGTGGCCGAGCGGAAACACCGACACATTCTGGAGACTTCTCATGACCTCCTCTTCCACCGACAGGTGCCTCTATATTTTTGGGGAGATGCAATTCTCACCACCACCTACCTTATAAACCTCCTTACTTCCTCCATCCTTCAGGGGGAGACTCCTTTTCAGGTGTTGTTCTCCTCTCTCCCTCTTCACTCCCTTCCCCTTTGAGTATTTGGATGCCTCTGATCCGTTCGCGACACACGTCATGACCTCTCCAAACTCTCTCTCAAATCCCTTTGGTGCATTTTTCTTGGCTACTCCCACACTCAGCGCGGATATCACTACTTCTCACCTGACCTACGGTGGTATTTCATCTCGGTCGACGTTGCATTTGTTGAGAGATCTCTGTTATCCCTTCCCTATCCTCATCCTGACCCCTCCATCGATGATTGTATTCCTCTCATCATCCACCCTCCACCGGTGTCAACCCCTGTTGACACACATTTTGGTCAGGTCTAACCCGTCATCCATAAACTATGTCCCCTGTCCTGGCCAATGACATTTTCATCCCCACTTCGTCCGATGCTCCTGCCCCGCCACCTGAGGACTTGCCCATTGCCTTACGGAATGGTACTATCTCCTGCCAGAGTACTCCTCTATTTGTATCTTCATACGAGGGTTTTTCCACTCTAGTGACAGTTCCTCGCACAGTTGGTGATTCCAAATATCACCCTGGGTGGCTAGTAGCAATGCGGGAAGAATTGCAGGCTCTGGAAGAAACCCATACTTGGGATCTTGTCACCCTTCCAGCAGGAAAACAGACGGTCAGAAGAAAATGGATTTACACAGTCAGGCTGAATCCCGATGGCACTCTCCATCGCCTCAAAGCCCTCCTGGTAGCCAAGGGCTTCGCGCAGACTTACAGTATTGACTACTTTGATACCTTATCCCCAGTTGCCAAGATGGCCTCTATTTGATTATTCATCTCTTTGGATTCCCATCATCATTGGCCTCTTTATCAATTGGATGTCAAGAATGCCTTCCTCCATGGATTCCTTAACGAAGAGGTTTATCTGCAGCAGCCCCCCAGATTTTGTGCCTCCGGCACCGAGTCTCAAGTCTGCCGACTTCGTTGCTCTCTTTATGGCCTCAACCAGTATCCTTGTGCTTGGTTCGACCGCTTTAGCATGGTATTCACCGACTTTGGGCTATCTCGCAGCATGAAGGAACACACTGTGTTCTACAGAATGACATATGTTGGCTGCATCCTATTGGTCATTTATGTGGATGATATCATCATCACTAGCAGCAACTCTGCGGGTATCACCCATCTCAAGAGGCATCTTCACCAGCACTTCGACACAAAGGATCTCGTTACTCTCACATACTTCCTTGGAATCAAGGTCTCCTATTCTTCGGACACCATCTCCCTATGCCAACAGAAGTATGCGTTGGATATTATGCAAGATGCTGGGCTAACACAGGCCACTGCTGTCGACGCCCCTCTGGATCCTAGGGAACGGTCTCTCTATGCCTCCTCGGCACTATATCCACATCCAAAGCGGTACCGTCGACTAGTGGGTAAACTCAATTATCTTACAATGACTCGTCCCGACATTTCCTGTGTTGTTGGAAAAGTGACTCAATTTATGGAGCATCCGACCACCTCACATTGGGATGTTGTCATCCACATCTCCAAATACATCAAGCGAGATCCTGCCTATGGTATTTGCTACTCCTAACATCCTCATCTGCATATTTAGGCCTTTCGTGATGCTGATTATGCTGGTTGTCTTGATATTCGGAGATCTAATTCTGGGTTTTCCATATTCTTGGCAGACAACCTCATCTCTTGGCACAACAAGAAACATACTGTCACCTCCGGATCCATTGTAGAGTCTGAGTAGGGTTCCATGTCCACCGTCACTACGTAGATCATTTGGATTTTCCATCTCCTCCAGGAGTTTGGCTTTCCTCAGCAGACAGCTTCTCACATCTGGTGTGACAATCAGACAACCACCAAAATTGCTTCGAATCTCGTCTTCCATGAACGCACGAAGCATATTGAGTTGTACTTCCACTTTCTTCGACACCGCTTGGAGCACAATCATGTTAGCTTTAGCCACATTCTGATGGCGGACCAGCTTGCTTACATTTTCACAAAAGGCCTCCCTGGGGCTCACCTAACCTCACTCAGTTCCAAGCTGGGCATCCACAGCATCTGCAGCCCAGCTTGAGGGGGAGTGTGTCTGGTCTTGTATACTGTCATTTTTTGTGGGACTCATTGTCCAAGATGGGCATGTCTATCTTGAGGGGTAGTGTTAAACCCTCTTTTTTATTCTTTTTATTATTATGGGTATTTTCGAGTCCCACATTGGAATACTCCCTTGTGTATTCCTATTTCTCAATATATAAAAGAAGACCTCCGCCTCACCCTGAGGGTAAGGGGGTTTTCATAATCTACAATTAACATGTCATGAAACTTAAAAATAAAATCATAGAACCATGGCAGGAGGGAGAGAGAGTGATGGGAGAGAAATAAAGAGTGATGGGAATTTTAATTCTCAGGAAAATGAATCCCACATAAATCTTATTTTTTCACTTAATCAATAGAGGGAGGATGCTTTTGGTGGGGGAATGGAGGGAATCCATTTGCTCACCATTTTTGGTGCATCTAATGGAAAAAGAGTATATCCACAGACTTCCCCTCACAATTACATGAAATTAATTTTTTCAAATTGTTAAATTGATGCATCACTATGTCATAGTAAAGCTTCTGAAAAACTCTAGTTGGTAGTGCTTTCATAAATAGATTAGAAATATTATTGCTTGATCTAACATATTACACCTCAATCTCTTTCCTTTTCATAATCGTGAAAATGATAAGAGCTTAATAAGTGTTACCAGCCTAGGATCGCACTCGGGTGTTGACCCATTAGTTAATCCATGACTCCCTGTAATACACACATACAAATGGTGGGGTAGAAAAGAAAACTAGGGTTAGTCTGTTAGATGGGTATAAATACAGTACATGGTTATTACGGGGTATTTAGTTAGAAAGTAGAAACGGTATCTGTTGGAACATAACCAAGCGGTAGCTACGGACGGACTCTCGTACCAGTTTCACCGGCAGCTAGAGGATGACCAGGAGGAATCTCTATCTCTTCTTGTTGTATATCTCACACATCCATAAACACATTCTACTAGTAATATCAACCAATTCTCTTGTTTCTTCTTGTTAAACCTAGTTTTATTATATTGGGTATTTCCGAGTCCCACATTGAAATACTCTTCCATGTATTTCATCTTACTGATCTATAAAAGAATGTCCCCACCTCACATTGAGGTACGGGGAATTAGTCGTCTACATGGTATCAGAGGGTACTCCCTAATTATTCCCCCTCTCTCAGTTCCAACCGGCCCTGCCCTCCCTGTGGACTCTTGCTTCTGTCTGGCCTCGCGCTGCTTCTCTCCGATTCAGCCCCCGTATGAGAGGCGACCTCCCATCGTGAACTCCCCCCCCACCCAGCGGTGCCCTCCCATCGCAAACTCCATTTTTACCCCTCTCAATCCCGACAGCCAACCCCGCCTCCCGCGGCGGTCCTGCATCTGTCGCGCCTCCCATCACGGCTTCCCGGTTTTGCTCGGCTCCACCCTCCAAGATCCTGACGTCGTTGCCTGGCCGGCCATGATCCTCCTCCCATGATGCTTCTCCCTGACGGTGCCCCTCACCATCACCTCATGCAGCTGCACCCCCCCCCCCTCGATGCACCCTTTCTTCCCAACCACTCTCTCCCGCAACATCGTTCGGGTCCTCCTTCCAGTAGCCTCCTCAGCGCTCCCCAGCCCGCCTCCGAAAATGCATCTTGGCCCTACCCTCCCCGACACTCTTGCGAAAACTTCTCGACCCCTACTCTACTCGGCGACTCCCGACCTGCCATTCCCCAGTGCTTCCCGTCACAACAACTCTTTACTAGTTGACTCAACTGCCTGTGGCCCTCCGACACAACATCCGGTCGCCAGCTTTCCTACAAGGCCGCCCCTCACCTCCAGTGCCTGACTTCCCGCATGGCAGCCCCTTGCATCATCTGTTCATTTGTGCGCCCACCTGAGAAACAGTCCCATGATCCGCCTTTGGTTATCCCGCAAGGCACCCCCCCTTCATCTAGTACCCTTTACTCGACAACGCTCTCGATGGAGGAGATTTCCTTGATACAATATTATTGGGTGACTGTGCCACTATCCTCTTCTCCATCCCCCAATGCTCAGACTGGCAGCTCTACCACTTGTGTTTCTTATCATCAGACAACTTGGATTCTTGGCTCTAGTGCATCGGAACATCTCACAGGGGAATTTGGTATGTTCACTACCTATCATCCGTACACAGGTGCCTCTACAATTACTGTTGCTAATGGCTCAACAATCCTCATCACTGGATTTGACACATGTCCCTTGACCCCGTCTATTCACCTGGAATCGGTCGCTCATGTTCCTCAAAGTCAATTTAATCTTATCTTCGTTAGCAAACTCACTACAGAATTAAATTGTGTTGCTACTTTTACCTCATCTGTTGTTTTTCAGGAGTGGACGGCGAATCAGGAACTTGGTCGACTTATCTTCGGAATGAGGTTTACATGTTCGATACCCCACCATCTCTTTCTTTCTCATCCACCTCAGCCTGTGCCCTTGACCTACATTCTCACCTTGGTCATCCACCGGCTTCCATCCTACATAAACTTTGCCCCCAATTTAGTTCCCACCTATCCTTCCATTGTGAATCCTGCAATTTTTTCAAACATCACCGGGTGACATATGTTCCTCGACTGGAACCAGGTGCAACGAATCCTTTTGATCTTGTTCATTCCGATGTCTGGGGTTCTTGTTGGTTTCCTATCCAGTTCAGGTACAATTATTATATCACCTTTATTGATGACTAATCCCGCATGACATGGATTTACCTGCTTCATTATCGGTCTGAAGTATCTTCTACCTTTCAGACTTTTTATAATGAAATTCATACTCAATTCTCCACCTCCCTTAAATGTCTCATCTCTGACAATGGACAAGAATATTTATCCACTTTCTTTCAGAAGTTTCTTAAGGATAAAGACATCATTCATCAGACAACTGCCCTGATACACCTCAGCAGAATGGAGTGGTC
The DNA here is from genome assembly GCA_963277665.1 of Viscum album. NCBI lineage: Eukaryota > Viridiplantae > Streptophyta > Magnoliopsida > Santalales > Viscaceae > Viscum > Viscum album. The sequence continues at coordinate 2,040,208,075 of OY728148.1, forward strand.
GAGCGGAAACATCGCTGTTGGTTCCAAAATATTGGACGAAAAAGAAAGGAGAAAAAGAAGACTGTGCTCTGCCTCGCGAAGCCCCGACACGGAGCGCACCCCAGCAACGCGGCCGCCGCGAAGCCCCAGAGGCGGTAACGCTCCGTGAATGCCCTGACGTTCGCGAGCCCGCCGTGAAGAACCAGAGGCGGTAACGCTCCGCAAACTCCCTAACATTCGCGAGCCCTCCATGAAGAACCGAAGGCGGTAACGCTCCGAGAATGCCCTGACGTTCGCAAGACCACCGAGAAGCAAAGGAGGCGGTAACCCTCCACAAATCCAGTTGACGTTCACGGCCCACCGTGAAGCAACCGAAGCCCCTTCACGCCGTGTGAGCTCTGCTTCGCGGTGCCCCTTTCCTATAAATACAGAGCTCCCCCTAAGCTCTCCAGATGGACAATCTGACCTTTCGGATTCTCAACTCCTGAATCGCGAATCACCCTTCGCCCCGGGAATCATGAGCTCTATGAGGTATATTTGCTTCGCGAGATGCCTTCGCCTTGTCTCGTTTTGAGCCCCTCTTCCGAGAGGGATGCCCTTCGTGAATCCTAAGGGAATTCGCGAAGGAAGCGGATCCCCAAGGGGACTCGGGCAGCCGCAGAGCGTTCATGCTTCCCGAAACCCCCATCCTGTACAAGTGATCCATATGCCAAGGTAGGATCACTGTACTTCGTGAAGCACATTGTTGAGAAGCACCATGCTTCGCGAGGCACCTCCGATTTGTGAGGTAGTGCTCCGCGAATGCTATTCCACTTCGTAAAGCACCTCCCATTCGCATCCCTGGCCCATGCTAAGGCCAAGCCACTTCACTTCGCGAAGCACCCCCCTTTGTAAGTTCCCTCTACCATGCAGAGTAACCGAGTTCCACAAGGCCCCTACCTGTGGACCCCTCTGCTTGGTAATCCCTCTTCCTGTGCGGCCCTCTAGGCTTGCAAGATGTGATTTCAAAGTCCCCTGGACAATACCACCCGTAGCGTTGTTTTGCCTAATGCCTCTTCGCATAGGCATGCTAATGGCTATTTCTTCTTCGCATAGCCATGCTAACGTGGACCCCCCGATGGTTCCCTCTGCAACCCCCCTTCTACACGGCCTTATTGATGCCTTACCTCCCACAACGAGCAGAGGGTACCGGTTATGTAAGTCATAGGGGTGCGGAGTAATCCCACCTCGTCCGACCTATAGAACATTAAACTGGCAAGCAACTCGTCCTTAACACATGACATTAAACTCTGACCCGACCCCACGCCTCACACGTAGGGTCCCCCCGGATCGGACATTCTTTACACCGCTCGTCTCCACAGTAATGGAATCTTCCTCACATGGAATGATATCCTCCATTTTGGAGTGGCGTTTGTCCATGGGGAAAGGGAATCCACCTTGGTATAAGCCCCTAGCTTCTCATGTAGGAGGCACTACCCCTGCCCCTCCTCACTTCCTCGGTTCCAAGGCCAGCAAGGGACATGATAGGGAGGCGGGACTCCTCCTTTATTGGGTCTCGAATCCCTCTCCCGTTGCGCTCTGTCACACCCTGGGCCTCCATCCCGGAGTAAGTCCCAGCACCATGGGCCGCCTAACGCGTAAGCCCCTCTTCGCTTCCCATGGACGCACCCTTCGTGACGTGATCGTCAGTTCTCTGCTGCCTCTTGTTTCTCACACCGAGCATGACTCACATGGGCTTAGATTAAGCACTGACCATGAAAATGCCTCGTCCCACATGATGTTAAACTGCATCCCAGTCCAATGGTAAGCCGTTGTGACCTCACTAAACTATGAGGACTTTGATCCGTACTAATGCATGGTACGTAGGAAGCCTCCATGAGCTTCAAGCCCACCACTACTCGGTCATTTCTTCACATCGAGTTCCATCCCCATCCCGCATGACGTTAAACTGCATCCCAATCCAGTGGTAATCCGTTGTGACCTCACTGAACTATGGGGACTTTGATTCGTGCTAAGGCATGGTACGTAGGAAGCCTCCACGAGGTTCAAGACCACCACTACTCAGTCGTTTCTTCACGTCGAGTTCCACCCCCATCCCACATGACGTTAAACTGCATCCCAGTCCAGTGGTAAGCCTTTGTGACCTCACTGAACTACAAGGAATTTGATCCGTGCTAAGGCATGGTACGTAGAAAGCCTCCACGAGGTTCAATCCCACCACTACTCGATCATTTATTCATGTCGAGTTCCACCCCCATCCCGCATGATGTTAAACTACATCCCAGTCCAACAGTAAGCCATTGTGACCTCACCAAACTATGAGGACTTTGATCCGTGCTAAGGCATGGTACGTAGGAAGCCTCCATGAGGTTCAAGCCCACCACTACTCGGTCGTTTATTCACGTCAATTTCTACCCCCATCCAACACGACATTAAACTGCACACCCGAACTACGAGGACTTTGATTTGTGTCAATGCATGGTAAGTAGGAAGCCTCCACGAGGTTCAAGCCCACCACCAGTGGACCCCTTGGGTTCACCTTCACGTCGGTTCACCAACGAAGCACCACCCGAACTACGTGGTCTTTGATCCATTCTAAGGAATGGTATGTAGGAAGCCTCCATGAGGTTCAATCCCACCACCCACCTGGACCCCTGGTCTCTTCACGTCGGCCTTCCGGCATCCAACCTGAACTACGTGGTCTTTGATCCGTGCTAAGTCATGGTACATAGGAAGCCTCCACGAGGTTCAAGCCCACCACTCTTTGGTCATTCCAACCCCCTTCGCATCGGTTCACCAACACCTGGGTAGCCTAGAGTGTAAGCCCCATGCCATCCAGACCAAGGTCCGCATTCATGTCGGTTCTCCGACATGCCCCTCATTGAACTACGAGATCTTTGATCCATGTCAAGGCATGGTATGTAGAAAGCCTCCATGAGGTTCAAGCCCACCACCCACCTGGACCCCTGGTCCCTTCACGACGGTTCTCCGGCGCCCTTTTCTAAACTACGTGGTCTTTGATCCATGTCAAGGCATGGTACGTAGGAAACCTCTACAAGGTTCAAGCCCACCTGGACCCCTGGTCCCCTTACGTCGGTTCACCGACCCCATATCCTCGGGCCGCCTCAGAGTGTAATCCTCATTCCATGCCGAACTACGCAGACTTTGATTTACTGCCAAGAGGATACGTAGGAGGTCTCTTCGAGGCTCAAGCCCATCACCGTCATCATCTCCATGATGGCCCCATTTCAGTCCCCTTTCACTCCATGTAATTCTACATCATCCACCCTGATTCTCACCTGGGCCGCCACATCCCGGTGAAATCATGCCACCCCATTCCCTTTCACAACTTTCGGGAAGCCACCCACGGGCTGGCTCCGACTTCGGTATTCCCTCAAGGGGGGATTACTTGATCTAATCCACTCCAGTTAGTGTTCTGGTCAGCCCGACCCATCTTTGCAGGATGTTAAACTTGCGGCATACCCCGTGTTAAACATGGGAAGCTGAGGAAAACCTCATATACATGCATATGGCATACAATACCCTGCATTCGATGTGGGATGCCTCGGGCTTCCACGCCCTCGAGAAGACCTATAATAAGGGACCAACAACAGACACGCAAATTCCCCAGTGTTCAGACACGTTAATGATTCCTTGACGTGACTACTCCCCCAACTGAAGGTTGCTGCCCTGACTGGACCCTTTGGAATGTCCTGATAGAAGCAGTGTAATTAATCGGCGTCCATGGAAATATGGAACTGGGAAGAGTTTCACGAACAACATATTAAATCTAGGAGGGAGACCCGGACTAGGTGACGAGTTCCGAGGAGGAATCCACAGAAGGAAGAACCGACATCCCATCATCCCGTTTCGATCAAGGAGAAGATGTCCCTGAATAAGGAGCAGATACCGCCCGCCTTTGGAAAGAGGGAATGAGGGGTAACAGCAGCGCGTCCTCCACAGACGGATGCACGCGCCCCAGAAAAAGCGTCGGAAACAGAAATGGTGAACCAGAAGTGAAAGTCTTCTCTTCAATGTAAAGATTAGTAGCACTCAAGGTATCAATAGATTGACGTGTCACTGGATCCAGATATCAGGCGTCGGGCCCCGCTAAGTAAATAGCGGGCCTGGCGTGAAACTCACCAGAAGTTGGGGTAGTAGAACGTGGGGCATTCCATTCTGCAATGTTTTGGCGTGGATTCCTCTCACCGAACATGGAAGATGGAATGACACTGGGGCACTGGTTGTCGATCTATTTTCCTCGTAGTGTTGATGATTTAACCTCCCTGCTTCTCAGGAATCAGGTTGCTGCTATCGGAACACGATCGCCGCCCACCCGCCTATGTAGAGGAAGGGGAAATACCAGCACAGCTACTCCGCGTGGCTCCACTACCGCCACAACGACATCTACATCCATGAATATGGGACGCCCACATCCCCTTTCTCCGTCAGAGATTATCCAACGTAGGGTGATCAACGACCTTGTATGTAGGTACGAGGAGGAAGGGGTCATCCCAACTCGGGATATGGCCCGCCTGGACCTGGAGGCGTCCAAGCCCCACCGTCAACGCCTCCCTTTAGGGCCGCGCACGGAGCCCCTTCTCCCCACCCTAACGTTCAATCGTTTCGGGAGCCTATCCCCGGAACGCCTCGACGACCCCCTACCTTATGCTGATGAGGTGGGTGATGTCCAGCTCAGCCCGACCAGGGCCTCGGTACAAGGACTCTAGGAAAGGGCCCCCACCCGGCCGCGTCAGCATCGCCGTCCGGATTTTCCAGAGGAGCAGGGAGGCTACGCCCCTTCACCACCTGCACCAGCTCATCTGACCCAACGCCAGCATCGGGCCCGAGATGAGGACACCTGTCAAGGGGCGTTAACGTCAACAAATATTATGGCCCGATCCACCTCCGATGTACACCGTGAAGCCCTTGCATGCACTGAGAAGGGGCACTCCTATGCCCGATCGGGATTGAGGCCCCAACCGCCCAATGGGCAGAATGGGTTGACTCTCCGGGTCGCAAGCCTGAGTGGTGATCGCCGCGAACCAATTCGCGGTGATGTCACCCCGTATGGAGGCCCTCCCCGTACCACTACTACACAGAGCATGGGACTTCCCCACTCTGAAGCTTGTCATGGAGGTATGCCTCATGCTACCCCCATCCTGAATGAAGAGCTATCCCGCGATAGTGATACTCGGCGCATAATCCTCTCCCACGCCCACCACACCGGGTATGGAGTTCCTCCTCATACCCCCGACCGTCTATGTGAAGGTATTGCCCATTTGGTCCCTCTCCAGCATGGGGATCCTCCCTATGTTCTCTCCACAGATGGTGAAGTACCTCCTCGCCCTGGAAACCAGAGGGGTGAAGGTCAACCTTTCTCCACCTGCATCGAGCATGAAGGTCCTCCCCATTCTCATGCCGGTTCCAACATAGGTTCTGCCCATACGAGTGTTGTTCATGGAGGTCCTCCCCATGTATCCTTGGACATCTACCCTGGTTCCCCTCGCACCCCGGCCGTCTCAAGTGGAAGTCCTCTCCGCCCTGGCACCATCGAGGCCCCGAGACTACTTGTTGGGAATCAGCCTTGTCCCGAAGAGCCATCTAGGGGCAGGAGAGCGGGTCATAGCCGCCACAAGAAGAATCCTGGGAAGTCCCGAGCGAAGATCAAACTGGCCCGCTTCTCGGATTCTAAAGCGGAATGCGACTCAGCGATGGAACCTTCTCCTCGGTCCTCCGTGTCAAGGACCAGGGTAGGAACAAGGTGTGTCAACCTCATTCTGCCAGAATGTGAAGTCCACCGGATTCCCGCCTCTATCTGCAGGTACATCTAGGAGGAGGAAATTTTTGGAATCTCACAGGTTTCGACCATGCAATCACCACCGTCGTCACCAGAAGCGCCCTCTACCTCTACCAGAGATCACAGAGAGCTATTTTGGGGACCAACGATGGTTGAGCAATGGCCTGACCCATCACCGGTGACCGCAATCCCTACACTAGAAGTTGTGACGGTCAGCCCTTCGTATCGTGACATTGTGGTTAGGTTACCTCACTCTTCGGAGGATGGCCCGGAGTTTGGCGGCCAGTCAGCTCGTTCCCCGTATTCTCCACCACCTAGATTACTGTCATAGCGGTCCGCCTCAGTACTGCTACCGATTCCTCAGCCGCCCCCAGTTGATGAGTTGGGAAATATAGGGACAGACCCTGAATCCGAGCCCAGAAGCTTCTGGAACATTCTCACGGCGAACCACTTCCTAGAGAAGTTCTGGCCAGCGACACTGTCGAACTTTTGTGCGCTGGAATCCCTCACCCCGGAGGAAGTAGAGTGCTTCCACCAAACCCTATGGGAGATGCACTTATGCCTTCTTTATGAGCGGGTGGTGTACCCCAGGAGCTGAGAGCACTTTTAGGAAATCGGCGAGCAATGCCACCTGGTCAATTTTGCCGCACTCCCTGTGGCCCAGCGCCCTGAGGCACCAGGTCGCCAGAGTTCCCTCCAACACAAATGCGTTCAGAGTTTTAAAGTACTCTGCAGAATTACTAGGGAAGCTACCCCCCATGTGCAAGTCTGTGGTTGGGGATAGTATGCCACCCTCCTCTTCAGTCCTATCTGGCGGCGGCCCGATTTTTTATGCGATATTGAGGACATGCCTCCAAGAGGGGTCACGGTCCACATGGATGACATAGTGGACAAGGATGATGAGATGGAGTTTCTCGATGGAGATTTACCCCCTGAGGCTGTACTACCACTGCTAGACCCATCAGGGAGGATTACCCATCAACAGAGGAACCTTCTAGGCCTCCTTGTACCCACTGAGTCATTGGTACTCAGTCGGATGGCCGGTAAGGGTAAGGAGCACATCAAAACTGTCAAGAACACCGACCTATACGCCTCAGTGCAGAAGACGGACGAAGACCCCGAGAAGGCCACGTTGCGCTAACAGCTCGCTGAGCAGAAGAGGTTGGTCGACGAACTCCTGGCCGAGCGCACTATCGAGAGACAACCCAACTATGGTGATCCCAATCTAGGAAAGAAGGGGCAGGAACAATTTCCCCCTGGTGAGATGCCTCCGGGCAACCCTGATCATGCTAATCCCACAGACAGGGAAGAGACCGGAACTCACGACAAGAGGGCATGATATGTATCGCCAAACCCTCCTGAATGGCGAGGCAATCCGAGGAATCTAGCTCGGGTTCCCTCAGCTGCCCCACAGGTCGTTCCGCCAGTCGCTCCATGAGCCGCTGGAGCCAGATACGGTGTCGAAGAGCCCGAAAACACACTCGTGATTAGGGATCCCCATCAAGACAGGGACCCCCACCCGGATGATCTTATAGTGGTACTCATCGCCCGTCTTAAGGCGTTGGAAACGCGGCAGGTGGCAGTCCCACCAGATGGAAAGCCATATCCCGTGTGGGTGGATGATATGCCTACACCTCCAGGTTTTGGGAACCCCACTTTCTTTCCCTTTAACGGGACAGGGGACCCGCCGCAACACTTAGCACACTTTTCTTCCAGGTGTGGCCCCATGTTGGGAACCCCGACACAGAAAGAGGCCGCCAAACTCCGATGTTTTTTGCAGACATTGGAGGGCCCTGCGTTCGTCTGGTACAGGAAGCTCCCCATTGGATCGGTGACCGACTGGGAGGATCTCCGCTGGTAGTTCCTATATCAGTTCAGCTCCACCATGAGAAAGACCAACATCGCAGAACTCTTCAAGTGCAAACAAAGGACTGATGAGCGAGTCGTGGACTTAATCGCCCGATGGAAGGGGCTTACATACTCCCTCGACATGTCACTGACTCAGGAGCAATTACTGATGGTGCATGTAGGGAATATTAAAACAGATCTAGTTCCTTCCCTGATCACCCAGAACTATCATGGAGGGTTCTGGGACTTCTCGGATAAGGCCCAGCGCCTCGAGGATGCTCTGAAACAGTCTAGTCAGGCGCGTCTTCTGCCCATGTGATCCCACCAAGGAGGGCCAGAGCCGATCCCACTATAGTGGCCCAAATAGAGGCCCCAAGGCAGCTATAGTTGCTACCGGTGGTGCCGGATTAGCAACCTCGTAGAGGCCCCCCGCCTCAGGCACAACCTCCTGCCCAGCAGCGACCGCCTCAGAACTGATAGGTTCCCCCGCGCAATGCGCCACCACCACCTAGGTAGGACAATTAGGCTCTGACTCCTCGGCAGGCCCATCAGGCCCCTCACCAGGGCCAGGCCCCCAGAGATCCCTTTCCAGAAAGAAGGAACCATACTTACTCATTCAACGAGAATCAGGTCCCTGGTTACTTCCGAAGTTCCCTAGAGCAGGGGATTGTGCGCCTACCTGAGTGAAGAAGGCCGGCAGAGGCGAATCTTACCGATCGCCCCAACTACTTCCCCTATCACCGGATCCTGGGGCACACCCTCAAGTAGTTCTTTGTGTTTAAAGACTAGCTCTAAGACCAGGTCAACAACAACATAGTCAGGCTAGGCCCGGCTCCAACACAAGTAGCGGGTGTTTTTTTCAGATCAAAAAGTGGTAGTGACGACGAAGGTGAGTGGCAGTAGGTTCCCAGCCGTGGGTCCCAGAAGTACGATGTCTGGATGGCTCGTAAAATAGTCTTTTGTGCCCATGGTATCATTCGGGCATGCCTGAATCAGCCGAAACCTTTGGAGGAAGCAACCAGTACCTCTGCGTTGTCATCTCAGCCGGCCTCTTCCCAAAAGGGCAAGCAGCGATGGCATAAGAAGAAGCATCGCGCTCCCCCGCTGCCATCGTCATCCCGCACTCTTGGAGACTTTATGCCCCCTGAGATAGGGATCCCTCCCAGAATCCACCTAGTGGTGTATGATTAATCAAGTGACAGTCAGGGGTATGCTTTAGTTAACACCATGGAGCTGGTAAATCCCAACATGACTCCCGACGAGGGGGAACACCAGATGAGCCTCCACAACGTCCCCAGTCGACGTCAATGTCAGCAAAACTGCGGACACATGGTTCGTCAAGGCACATCAGTGGGCACTTTTAGCTAGGCCGTGCACGCTACTGAAACCAGAAAAAAGGCCCAGCGCAGGGCACAACACGCAAAAACTCATCTGGTGCCCTCAGATCTACCTTCATCGCCGTTCGTGCTACTAGACCAGGCAGAGTTGTCTTTTCCACACCACGGACATCATCACCCTACTACAGGCCAATCTCAACTATCCAGTCCTCATCTGACAACCACCCTTCAGGCCTCAACTTGCAGGCAGTGGGATGTACCCAGTACCAACCAGCCGCCGATCCAACTGTCAGGGCCTGATGTGCTTCCAATTGTGGAGCGGCCTCCTGTGAACAGAGGATCGCATCTGGCATGGAAGTATGTCATTATGAAGCACCTTGTCATCATCCCATCATGGCTCTCTATCCTTGAGGATCTTCTTCTATCATCTGAAATGCGTGAGGCACTTGCCGAGGCCCTAAGGATCCCCCTCCAGTTTGAGATGGAGGTAGCAGCTGCAGAAGCCTTCCATGCTGAGGTAATTGAGAATGCCGAATGCCAGGCAGTTATCTCATTCTCTGGTGAAGATGAAGACCCTCCCATACAGGGTCACATTCTCCCTCTATACATCGTTGGTTAGTTCAATGGTATGGAATTCCTTCACTGCCTCGTTGACACGGGTTTGGGGATTAACCTAATCCCAACTCGCACACTGCGGAAGCTAGGTTTGTCAAAGGATGATCTAAATCCCTCCGACCTCAGAATTCAGGGATATGACAGGACCGAGAAGACTCCAGTCGGCAAGATCCGTTTGAAGACCCATTTTGGTGGCCTAATGGCCATCACCGAATTCATGGTTGTATCCCAGGACACCGAGTACAATGCATTGATGGAAAGGTCATGGCTCCATCTGCATGCAGCAGTCCCTTCGTCATATCAACAATGCCTCAAATACTCCCTCAACGGTCGAGTAGGCGTTCTCTAAGGAGATGCGTCTCCTTTTTCCTCTTGTGAAGCCCGCTATCTGGATGATGACTATTATAAGAGAAAGGACAAGAAAATCCTGGAAAGCGAGGTTGAACTCGCCCCGGCCACAAGTGATCCCTAGGAAGGTCTGGATTGTAACGACCCAATCTTTTTGAGTGTTATATTAACTTACTCTTAATGATTTAATAAGATGTTAATGGTTAATGCAGAAAGAGGAGTCGATGGCTTCATCCAGTAGACTCAACCCTTACGAAGCCCACTTATCAGAGCTTGGGAAGGAGGTAGCATCTGTGGGCTTCGCTTTGGACCAAGCCCAAGCCGAGCTCCAGCGTGTCAAGCTTGAACGAAAACGCTTGCAGGAGAAGTTCAAGTTAGTGGAGATTGCTACTAGGGCAATGTTATCTGAGACTCCCTCAGATTCTCTCACCATAGCACACCTTACACTTAGGTCTTATGCCAGTGTTATAAGGGGCTATGTGATGAGACCCTAGTTTCCTTGTGTAATCCTTTCGGGTGAATAAATTGAGATTTCTTCCTTTAGTGATGTTGTGAAATTTCAAATGTCTAGATAATTTTAGAATGTATTTTATTGATGAATTTTGAAAAAGGGATATTTTAAAATATTTATGTAAACCCTAAATAACTAATGATGTGTAATGATTTTCAAAAAATGGTCTTCTACAAAAGTGTTCAGTAAGGAATTTGGAGTCTAATAAGATCAACTTAATTTTTGATGAATAGTAAATTATGAATAGTGATTTTACGCTTAGGATTAGTAATGTGACCAAATGGATTAGTAATTTCACTCAACGAAAGTTTTAATATGATTTAGACACCTAGGTTAAGTAATGTGATTCAATAAAATGGTTAAATAACGGTTTCATAAATTATTATTCAAGTATTAGTTTTTTCGGATGAATAGTGTTTTTTAATTAAAAATTTAATTAAAAATAATTAGAAAATTATTTTTATAAAAAGGACTTTATTTTTGAACTCAGAGCATCGATATTATGTTATGGTAATTTTTGGGGATTTTTCTGAAAAAAATGAATTTTCGATGAATAGTGTATTTATTTAAAAATAAAATTAAAAATATTTAGAAAATTATTTTTATAAAATGGAGTCCATTTTTGAAATCATTGCATTGATATTTGGTTAAGGTGAAATTTTGGGATTATTCTGAGAAAGTTGAATTTTCGGTGAATAGTGAAAGTATAGTTTTTAAGTTACGGGTTTTTAATGACATCATTAAATGATGTATTAAGTATATATTCAATATGGTCGAATTATGAATAGTAAGTTAAGGTGTGAGGTGTCCCAAGTGGCCAATACCATGGGAAAATACCATGGGAAAGCCCATGGTTTTGCCAAAACCACTAGTGAGGTGTCCCTTGGCCATTAATGCTTTGTCCCCTCACTTTCCCTATAAATACCCACCCTTTCCTCCTTTAGTTTTCACTCCCAACTCTCCCCCAACGAAGTTCTGGTCTTCTTACCTTCCAAGGAGTCCTCCCAAGGTGCCCCCAAGCCCTCAAGGTCCAATCCTTTGAGTTTCAAGAGTCACGTTTTAAGGTAAGGGATCTGACCCCTCTCTTTCTTTTCAGGTAATCTCTTTTATGTCATTCCTATTATGCTCCTTGTTTTTATGTGAGAGGATGTTATTTTATATTCCTCTTACTGCCCTTTCATGTTTATATGATGAGAGATCCCCTCTTACTCTCATCATTTCGTTTTATGAAAGTTTAAGTGACGTCGTTAGGCTGCCGAATGTTTAAGTGATTCTTTCACCCTTCTCATTTTTCAAGTTCGATTTTCATGTCAAATCTTTCAAGTTCCTTTTTATTCTGTTGGGGTATGATCTCTATATCTATCATACTGATCTCTTATTATCATATGATGAGAGACCCTATTTTATTTTTTCAATTCATTTTTGTTGAAGTTTAAGTGACACCGTTAGGCTGCCGAATTTTCATAAGAGAAATCAAATTTTTGTCTTCCTTCCATGTTTTTCATTTCAATTGGTATGTCCTTGAAATTGCATCACCATGTCCATATATCCTTCTTACTCGGTCCCTCTACCTTTTTATGGGTCAATTATGATTGTTCAACCCATGTCCCCTCTCTTTTCAAAGTTTCTAAAACCTTGTAACATAGCTGTTATGCTGCAGAATTTTCATCTCAAAATGCCTCTCTTTTCTCAAACTTATTTTATGTTATAAAGTGAATACTCAAAGCTCCTATTTCTAAAGGGGTATTCACATATATATAAAAAATGTTCTATTTTAAATTCTGGGATTTACATACATGATACCCGCTTTCCCTTTCCGTGGGTTTAAAGTAACGTAAAGATCATGTCTTTAAAGCAGTTTTTAAAACGTTATGATTATGAAATGAAACCCATTTATTTTATGCTATATGGGTTATTTATGAAATGTTTGATGATGATATATGTGGCTCACATGAAAATAAAGACAAATTTAAGGGTGCGCCCTGATAGCGCTCCAATGCATTGGGTAAAGACTTAATCTCTAGAGATGACCATTTTAACGACGCCTTGGTGAATAACCTTGGTAATTTTTAACGACACCTTGGGGATGGACCTTGGTGAAATGAAACGATTGTCAATATTAAATGTTGTAGCCACATCTTCAAGTTATGAAAAATGATTATTTTTATTATGATGTATCTCATGATTTCTTTCTCATGCCTTAAAGTTCTTTTCATGTCCTTATTGAAGTTCCTCAAGTTCACTTGTAAAATGTTTCTCTTGTTTCCCTTACTGGGCCTTCTGCTCACCCTTTCTTTTGATGTATGTCCCCAGGTTATGAGATGCATAATGAACATAGGATGAACTAAAGGAGAATCCTTTCAAGTGTTTAAGAAGAATGTTTTATGTTTTTTTTATGTATTATGATCCTTGTTTCCAAGACACTAAACCTTAACGATCCTCAGTTCCGTGTAATGAAATGAAAGTTATGTTATAACAAGACGGGATGTTATAGTTGGTATCAAAGGATGGTTTAGTTATTTGTGGAAATTAGGATATAAAAACATTAGGAAGAACCCTATAGAAAAGTTTAAATATAGGAAAACTTCCTGGTATTTTGGTAAGTATTGAGTGAGTGGTTTATCAAACAAATACATCCCTGTCTGGATACGAGCAGGTAGAGGCGGCTCTGGCACAGATGTACATAGGGGTAAAACCCGAAAACACCGCTTTGAGCTAGACTCGAACGGGAACTGGTGCACGATAACGGGCCTTGCTGCACTCTTGGTTACGACACTCCCGGGGGATATGTTTGGTTAATCACAAACTTTTTATGAATCATTATGAAGGAATTATAGAGAAGTATATTTTTCTAAGAACGAAGTCTTAGTTAAAAGATTCATAAATGAAATAAGTTTCTCACTAAGGTTTTATTCTTTTAGAAAATGGCGGGCAATAGGAGGAACCGTGCCGATGGTGACCGCAATGCACCATGTGCTGACGGCCCTCCGATGGAAGCTGGAATGGAAACATTCATGCGAATGATGAACCAACTGACTCAAGTTATGAGTAATAACTTGAATCAAGCTGAGAGGCCGACCTCACCGCGAAGGGAACAACTTTCTGTTGAGTCCTTCATGCGTCAACGACCACCAACATTTAGTGGATCTACTGACCCATTGGTTGCGGAACAATGGATAAGCTCCATTAAAAAGATCTTTTCTGTACTTCATTGTTCGGAACAAGAAAACGTCACCCTTGCTATTTACCGCCTAGAGGGAGAAGCTGATCAGTGGTGGTCACTGGTCAAAAACACAAAGCCATGAGGAGAGATGGTAGCTATGGAGTGGGAAGAGTTCCGGGGAATAATCTTTAACAAGTATTTCCCTCGTTCCATGAGAACGAGAATGGAGAAAGAATTCCTCGAGCTGAAGCAGAAGGAGAATGAATCAGTTGGAACCTACGAGATGAACTTCACAAGGCTTTCCCGTTATACCTCAATCTTTGTCATGGACCCTAATGGGAAGGTTGATAGATTATTTGGTGGACTACGACCTCATCTGCGGAAGAATCTAGCCAACAGGGACTATGATAGCTATGAAGAAATAGTTCGAAGTGCTATGAAAGTCGAGCTGGAGTTTGGTGAGACACAGTGGTCTCACAAACCAAATGAAAAGAAGAGGTCGTTGGAGCCTAGTTTAGGGAAGTCTTTTGATCAGGGAAGAGGTGGAAAGCAAATGCAACTTACCACATGCAATAAATGTGGGAAGAATCATCTGGGGAACTGCTTGAGTGGAAGTGTCAAGTGCTACAAGTGTGGAAGAGGAGGCCATATTGCTCGGAATTGTCATAGTGAGGTGAAGCCTCAGCTTCCCAACACTAACGACAGAGGAAAGATGGTTCTGGCCCTACCCGAAGTCACATGCTTCAAGTGTGGACAGCTTGGGCACTTTGCTAATCAATGTCCAAATCCAAGGGCGGTGGAGGGGAATCACCATCAACTTCAGCAGAGGCCAAGGGAGCAAGGTCGTGCTTTTGCTATCACCACAACTGAAGTTGAAGTTCCGAATGATGTGGTAGCAGGTACTGTTGTTGTCCTCTCAAAACTAGCAAGTACTTTATTTGATTCTGGTTCTACGCATTCCTTTATTTCCTCCAAGTTTGCAAGGAATATAGAATCAATCCCAGAATTGCTTGAGTTAGAGTTGTCAGTCAAGACTCCAAGTGGGATTATCCTTGCATCAACAGTATTTAGAGACTCTAGTGTTTACTTTGGTGAGCACAATCTTATCGCAAATCTAGTAGTCATTCCCATGAAGGAATTTGACATTATACTAGGGATGGACTGGCTCTCAAAGTATAATGCTAAGATCAAATGCAGAAGTAAGGAAATCTCAGTAGTCTTGAATGAACGACCTACAGTTATCTTCCGAGGAGAGATATCCCGAACTGATCCCTATCTAGAAGCACCTCCTATAGCTTTCTTTATGGAGTTAATCAGTGATGAGGAAGAAGGGAAAGGGAGCATACAAATTGAAGATGTCCCGATTGTTCAGGAATACATGGATGTATTTCCTGAGGAGTTACCTGGACCTCCCCCAGAAAGAGAGGTAGAGTTCTCCATTGAACTCGTACCTGGGTCTCAGCCGATATCAAAGACTCCATATAGAATGGAAAATGTGGAGCTAGAAGAGTTAAAGAAACAACTCCAAGACTTGTTGGAGAAGGGGTTTATCCGACCGAGTGTGTCTCCTTGGGGAGCACCAGTTCTCTTTGTGAAGAAGAAGGATGGATCAATGCGGCTATGCATTGATTATAGAGAACTGAACGGGATAACAGTGAAGAATAGATATCCTCTTCCAAGAATTGATGATTTATTTGACCAACTTCGAGGGGCTCAATTCTTCTCTAAGATTGACCTTCGATCTGGTTATCATCAACTGAGGGTGAATAAGGAAGATATTCCAAAGACTGCCTTCCGATCAAGATATGGGCATTATGAGTTTACTGTTATGCCCTTCGGCTTGACTAATGCTCCTGCTATTTTCATGGATTTGATGAATAGAGTCTTTAAGGACTACCTTGATAACTTTGTGGTAGTTTTTATTGATGATATTTTGATATATTCAAAAAGTCGTGAGGAGCATGAAGATCATCTGAGGGTTATTTTGAAAACTCTACGGAAGGAGAGGCTCTATGGGAAGTTCAGCAAGTGTGAGTTTTGGTTACAACAAGTGGCTTTCTTGGGGCACATCGTAACCAACGAAGGAATCTCGGTTGACCATGCAAAGACAATGGTTGTGGAGGAGTGGCCTCAACCCACAACAGTAACTGAGATTCGTAGTTTCCTTGGTTTAGCGGGATATTATAGGAGGTTTGTGAAAAACTTTTCACGGCTTTCTAATCCACTAACCAAGTTGACTCGAAAAGGGGTTAAGTTCATCTGGACAAAGGAATGCGAGGAAAGTTTCCAAGAGCTGAAGAAGAGATTGATTACTGCACCTGTGTAAACACTACCCTCTATCGGAGAAGGATTCGTTATTTTTAGCGATGCATCTCTGAAAGGGCTTGGGTGCGTCCTCATGCAAAATGACAAAGTAATTGCTTATGCATCTCGACAGTTGAAGATTCATGAGCAGAATTATCCTACGCATGATCTAGAGCTGGCGGCAGTTGTTTTTGATCTAAAGATATGGAGGCACTATCTTTATGGGGAGAAATGTGATATATACACTGACCACCAAAGTCTAAAGTATATTTTCACACAGAAAGAATTGAACATGAGACAAAGGAGATGGTTGGAGCTTATTAAAGACTATGATTGTTCAATTCATTATCACCCTGGAAGAGCAAACAAAGTCGCGGATGCGTTAAGCAGGAAAGATCCTGTTGTTCTGGCAACAATGAGGATCGTAGGAGATCCCTTGATTAAAGATCTAGTAAAACTGGACATGGGAATTATAAGGAAAGGGACATCATCAACCCTATTCCAAATGATTTCTCAACCTTCATTACTAGAGAGGATCAAGAAGGCTCAAAAAGAAGATCCTTTGCTGCAGGAGAAGTTTGAGGCTGTAAAGGATGGTAAGTTCCCTGATTTCAATATTGATCAAGAAGGTGTATTGAAATTTCGTACAAGACTATGTGTTCCATCTATTCCGTAGATAAAGAAAGAACTGATGGATGAAGCTCATAGCTCTACATTCTCTATACACCCGGGAAGCACTAAGATGTATAGAGACCTTCGTGATCATTATTGGTGGGATAACATGAAGAGGGAGATTGCTGATTACACTACAAGGTGCCTGGTGTGTCAGCAAGTAAAGGCAGAAAGACAACTTCCTAAGGGGGTATTACAACCGCTACCCATACCAGTATGGAAGTGGGATAATATCACCATGGACTTTGTAACTTGTCTCCCAAAAACATC
Organism: Viscum album; assembly: GCA_963277665.1. Taxonomy (NCBI): domain Eukaryota; kingdom Viridiplantae; phylum Streptophyta; class Magnoliopsida; order Santalales; family Viscaceae; genus Viscum; species Viscum album. Next base: position 2,040,224,922 of record OY728148.1, read on the forward strand.
CAAAGGAAACAATGCGATATGGGTTATTGTGGACCGTCTCACCAAGACAGCCCATTTTATCTCTATTCGGGAAGATTTCTCTCTGGATCAGCTTGCCAAGATATACGTGAAGGAAGTGGTAAGGCTGCATGGGGTACCACTATCCATTGTATCTGATCGTGACCCAAGATTCACATCAAAATTCTGGAGAAGTCTTCAACATGCTCTGAATACTGAATTGAATTTTAGTACGTCCTATCATCCTCAAACTGATGGCCAATCTGAAAGGACTATTCAGACACTCGAAGACATGTTGAGATTATGCTCAATGGAATTTAAGGGTGGATGGGATCAACACCTCCCATTAGTGGAGTTCTCCTATAAACAACAGCTTCCATGCGAGTATTCAGATGGCACCCTATGAAGCTCTGTATGGAAAGCGGTGTAGAACTCCTACTTGTTGGGATGAAACTGGTGAGAGGAAGCTTCTTGGGCCTGATCTCGTGCAAGAGATGACGGAACAGGTTCATGCCATCCAACAACACATAAAGGCTGCTCAGAGTTGACAGAAGAGTTATGCTGACAATCGTCGAAGGGACTTGGAGTTTGGTGTTGGTGACAAAGTCTTCCTTCGAATTTCTCCATAGAAGAGAGTCATGCGGTTTGGGAAGAAAGGGAAGCTCATCCCTAGGTACATTGGCCCCTATGAAATCCTTGATCGCATAGGAGCAGTGGCCTATCGTCTAGCACTTCCACCGAACCTAGCTCAAGTTCATGATGTCTTCCATGTATCTCTCTTGAGGAAGTACATACCCGACCCTTCGCATGTACTGAACCCAGAGGTGGTACAACTTGAACATGACCTCTCTTATGAGGAGCAGCCAGTGGAGATCTTGGACCCTAGAGACAAGGTTCTACGAAACAAGACTACCCACCTTGTGAAAGTGTTGTGGAGGAATCATAAATATGAAGAGGCGACTTGGGAGCCGGAGGAAACAATGAAGCAAAAGTACCCTCACCTTTTCGACTAGGCCTCAAGTATAAATTTCGGGGACGAAATTTCTTAAGGGGGGAAGAATGTAACGACCCAATATTTTTGAGTGTTATATTAACTTACTCTTAATGATTTAATAAGATGTTAATGGTTAATGCAGAAAGAGGAGTCGATGGCTTCATCCAGTAGACTCAACCCTTACGAAGCCCACTTATCAGAGCTTGGGAAGGAGGTAGCATCTGTGGGCTTCGCTTTGGACCAAGCCCAAGCCGAGCTCCAGTGTGTCAAGCTTGAACGAAAACGCTTGCAGGAGAAGTTCAAGTTAGTGGAGATTGCTACTAGGGCAATGTTATCTGAGACTCCCTCAGATTCTCTCACCATAGCACACCTTACACTTAGGTCTTATGCCAGTGTTATAAGGGGCTATGTGATGAGACCCTAGTTTCCTTGTGTAATCCTTTCGGGTGAATAAATTGAGATTTCTTCCTTTAGTGATGTTGTGAAATTTCAAATGTCTAGATAATTTTAGAATGTATTTTATTGATGAATTTTGAAAAGGGGATATTTTAAAATATTTATGTAAACCCTAAATAACTAATGATGTGTAATCATTTTCAAAAAATGGTCTTCTACAAAAGTGTTCAGTAAGGAATTTGGAGTCTAAAAAGATCAACTTAATTTTTGATGAATAGTAAATTATGAATAGTGATTTTACGCTTAGGATTAGTAATGTGACCAAATGGATTAGTAATTTCACTCAAAGAAAGTTTTAATATGATTTAGACACCTAGGTTAAGTAATGTGATTCAATAAAATGGTTAAATAACGGTTTCATAAATTATTATTCAAGTATTAGTTTTTTCGGATGAATAGTGTTTTTTTAATTAAAAATTTAATTAAAAATAATTAGAAAATTACTTTTATAAAAAGGACTTTATTTTTGAACTCATAGCATCAATATTATGTTATGGTAATTTTTGGGGATTTTTCTGAAAAAAATGAATTTTCGATGAATAGTGTATTTATTTAAAAATAAAATTAAAAATATTTAGAAAATTATTTATATAAAATGGAGTCCATTTTTGAAATCATTGCATTGATATTTGGTTAAGGTGAAATTTTGGGATTGTTCTGAGAAAGTTGAATTTTCGGTGAATAGTGAAAGTATAGTTTTTAAGTTACGGGTTTTTAATGACATCATTAAATGATGTATTAAGTATATATTCAATATGGTCGAATTATGAATAGTAAGTTAAGGTGTGAGGTGTCCCAAGTGGCCAATACCATGGGCAAATACCATGGGCAAGCCCATGGTTTTGCCAAAACCACTAGTGAGGTGTCCCTTGGCCATTAATGCTTTGTCCCCTCACTTTCCCTATAAATACCCACCCTTTCCTCCTTTAGTTTTCACTCCCAACTCTCCCCCAACGAAGTTCTGGTCTTCTTACCTTTCAAGGAGTCCTCCCAAGGTGCCCCCAAGCCCTCAAGGTCCAATCCTTTGAGTTTCAAGAGTCACGTTTTAAGGTAAGGGATCCGACCCCTCTCTTTCTTTTCAGGTAATCTCTTTTATGTCATTCCTATTATGCTCCTTGTTTTTATGTGAGAGGATGTTATTTTATATTCCTCTTACTGCCCTTTCATGTTTATATGATGAGAGATCCCCTCTTACTCTCATCATTTCGTTTTATGAAAGTTTAAGTGACGCCGTTAGGCTGCCGAATGTTTAAGTGATTCTTTCACCCTTCTCATTTTTCAAGTTCGATTTTCATGTCAAATCTTTCAAGTTCCTTTTTATTCTGTTGGGGTATGATCTATATATCTATCATACTGATCTCTTATGATCATATTATGAGAGACCCTATTTTATTTGTTCAATTCATTTTTGTTGAAGTTTAAGTGACGCCGTTAGGCTGCCGAATTTTCATAAGAGAAATCAAATTTTTGTCTTCCTTCCATGTTTTTCATTTCAATTGGTATGTCCTTGAAATTGCATCACCATGTCCATATATCCTTCTTACTCTGTCCCTCTACCTTTTTATGGGTCAATTATGATTGTTCAACCCATGTCCCCTCTCTTTTCAAAGTTTCTAAAACCTTGTAACATAGATGTTATGCTGCAGAATTTTCGTCTCAAAATGCCTCTCTTTTCTCAAAATTATTTTATGTTATAAAGTGAATACTCAAAGCTCCTATTTATAAAGGGGTATTCACATATATATAAAAAAATGTTCTATTTTAAATTCTGGGATTTACATACATGATACCCGCTTTCCCTTTCCGTGGGTTTAAAGTAACGTAAAGATCATGTCTTTAAAGCAGTTTTTAAAACGTTATGATTATGAAATGAAACCCATTTATTTTATGCTATATGGGTTATTTATGAAATGTTTGATAATGATATATGTGGCTCACATGAAAATAAAGACAAATTTAAGGGTGCGCCCTGATAGCTCTCCAATGCATTGGGTAAAGACTTAATCTCTAGAGATGACCATTTTAACGACGCCTTGGTGAATAACCTTGGTAATTTTTAACGACACCTTGGGGATGGACCTTGGTGAAATGAAACGATTGTCAATATTAAATGTTGTAGCCACATCTTCAAGTTATGAAAAATGATTATTTTTATTATGATGTATCTCATGATTTCTTTCTCATGCCTTAAAGTTCTTTTCATGTCCTTATTGAAGTTCCTCAAGTTCACTTGTAAAATGTTTCTCTTGTTTCCCTTACTGGGCCTTCTGCTCACCCTTTCTTTTTATGTATGTCCCCAGGTTATGAGATGCATAATGAACATAGGATGAACTAAAGGAGAAGCCTTTCAAGTGTTTAAGAAGAATGTTTTATGTTTTTTTTATGTATTATGATCCTTGTTTCCAAGACACTAAACCTTAACGATCCTCAGTTCCGTGTAATGAAATGAAAGTTATGTTATAAAAAGACGGGATGTTATATGGATGATGCCTAAATCTTCCCAATCCATCGGTTGGAGGCCATGACCACCGACATGGGGCAGTGTTTTGTTGTTATGGGTACGAGAGGAAGGCATATTCTCAGGTCCAAGAGACGTCGGGAAATCACTTTGTACTCCTACACCAACCAGGATCAGGTGATCCCGGAACCTCCTACCCCTGTGCGGTACCGAGATGTCAGGCTCATGGAAATGGTGGTACGTCACACGTGTCTCTTCCACTAGTCTAGAATCAACCAGCTCAAGACGACGTGCCACCACTACTTAGATTTCATCAAGCGTGATCACTTGGGTCGAAGGCCGGATGGAATTGGATCAACCGCTTTCATCGCCATGGTCTTAGTAGAGACTACCTATGTGATGAACATCGCTGCTCAAGCCGGCACCATTTCCCTATCAGAGCCTGGTGGCTTAGAAGAAACTCCCTTCACAGAAGATCCCTCCAAAAGTTGAGAAGAATATCTAGAGGATGCTCCCCCTACCTTTGAAGAAGGCGTTGCTACCACGGCCGATGAACTAGTACAGGTGAACCTTGGTAGCGAGGTAGATCTGAGACCCACCTTGATCAGTTCTTCCATGTCCCTCGAGGAGTAGCAGTGGTATGTCGAATTTCTCAAGCAGCACCGTGACGTGTTTTCTTGGAGTTACGGTGAGATTCCAGGACTAGATTTGTTAGGTAGTCGTCCACCGCCTTGGTCTCCCGACAAACCATCGTGGATTCAAGTAGCCTTCCAAAAAGATGCACCCTTCTCACGGTGCCATGGTTGAGGCTGAGTTTGACAAGATTATCAAATCCAAATTCGTCAAGGAGGTCCAGTACCCCAAGTGACTGGCCAACATTGTTCCAGTCAGGAAGAAGAACGGACATATTAGATTCTACATCGACTTCTGCGATCTCAACCGCCACTGTCTGAAGGAAGATTTTCCCTCCCAGTGACAGATTTGTCGATTGACGCCACGGCCGGGTTGCAAGACCTCTCCTTCATGGATGGGTATTCCGGGTATAACCAGATCCGGATAGCCCCTGAAGAAGAGGAGTCCACTACCTTCACGGAACCCCAAGGTACTGTCTGTTACCGGGTCATGTCGTTCGGCCTGGAAAATGTAGGTTCCACTTATCAGCGAGCCATGCACTGCATATTCAAGCCGATTCTCAGGAAATTGGTGGAGTGCTATGTGGATGACCTGGTGGTCAAATCTCATCAGCACCAGGACCATCTCAAGGACCTTAAAAAAGTGTTCGACTTCCTCCGTTCCCGCCATCTGAAGATGAACCCGCTGAAGTGTACCTTCGGGGTCACCTCTGGGAAGTTTCTTGGGTTCGTTTTCAAGTACCGAGGCATCGAGATCGACCCAGAGAAAATCAAATCCATCATCCAGATGCCTCCTCTGAGCAATATTCGGGAACTTTGAGGTCTCCAAGTCCACTTAGCCTACATACGCCGATTCATTGCGAATCTGGATGGAAAGTGTAAGCCCCTTTCCCAGCTCATGAAGAAAGGCTCCACCTATGAGTGGGATGAAGAATTTCAGACCGCCTTCGAGGAAATAAAGCAGTATCTACTCCAACCTATAGTATTGATGCCACCAATCTCTGGAAAGATGATGGTCCTTTACGTGACCGCCCTGCAACGGTCCCTCAGTTCACTTCTCGTCCATAAGAACAATGAGGGTACGGAGAACAGCCACTACTACCTCAGCCGCATGCTCCTCGACACGGAGACCAGATACTCCCCCATCGAGAAGATCTACCTTGTGCTCGTATTCGCCATCCAGAAATTACGGCATTACCTGCAACACCATGAGGTACAATTGGTCTCTCAGGTAGACCCACTGAAGTACATTCTAAACCACCCCATGTTGACTGGCTGACTAGCACGGTGGGCGGTGATCCTCCGGCAGTTTGACATCAGGTTCGTGTCCCAGAAGGCTGTCAAGGGAAAGGCATTGGTAGACTTCCTAGCTGCCCATCCAACCTCCGCGGATCAATCCTTGGACCTGGACTTCCCTGACGAGGCAATCCTCTTAGTCGATCATGTCGTCTCATGCTGGAAAATGCACTTCGACGGTGCCTCTCGGAGCCCCAATGGTAGGAGGATCAACGATCCTAAGCTCAACAGAGTGGGTCTGGGTGTCGTCTTCATCACCCCGACGCAAGCCGTTCTACCATACTCATTCCTGTTGTTAGAAGGATTCACCAACAACAAGGTGGAGTATCAGGCTCTTATCAATGGCCTTGAGCTAGCCCTTGAGATCGATGTGCCCCATTTTCATGTAAAATGGGATTCTAAACTGGTCATTAAGAAAGTCAATGGTGATTATGTCGTCAGGAAGCCAGAGCTCATGCCATTGTTGGAGTGCACCCTCCGACTAATGGCCCAGTTTCCTTCTCAACCAGAGGTTACCCATGTTCCTTGGTCATATAACAGTCGAGTAGATGGTTTGGTCATCTTAGCTGCGTCCCTCACAGAGCCCAAGAAGGATGATTTTGATCATACATGTGGCACACTGGAGATTCATCGCTCCCGTCACCCTAGAGGATAACGATGGTCTGCGGTTAAGCCACCTTACTTCCAGACCTTCTACGTTAGGGGTCTCAGGTTCTTCAGATGCAGTGTTTGAGGTCACCCCCGACTGGAGGGCACCCTTTTTCAAGTATCTCCAAAATGGTTGCCTCCCAGATGATCAGGCCGAGCGTGAGTGAATCCAATGTCGCGAACTGCAATTTACTCTCCAGAGTGGTCCTAGTCTTGAGAGGATCCTCTATAAGCGGGGCTTCGATGGTGTTCTCCTCCGTTGAATTCAAGGAGTCGAGATTTCTCAGGTCATGCAAGAGGTTCACGCTGGTTCCTGCGGTGCCCATCAGGCTGTGCCAAAGCTGTCCCATCAGATACGGAAATTGGGGTATCTCTGGCCCTCTATGATCCATGATTGTATTGAGTTTTCCAAGAGATACCACACATGGCAAGTTCATGATAACTTCCTGCATCGGCCGCTAGAGCCTCTCTACTCCACCAAGTACTATTGGCCATTTTCATTGTGGGGACTCGGTGTCATGGAACCATACCCACCGGTGACAGCTCGCCAATACAGGTTCATCCTGACTGCTACAGATTTATTCTCCAAGTGGGCGAAGGCAGTTCCACTCAAAGAGGTTAAGGCCCATTCCATCATTGACTTAGTGAGCTCCAATATCATCCACCGGTTTGGAGTCCCTCACGCTATCCTCACCGACAACGGCACCAACTTCTGAGCAGCTGAGCTAAAGAAATTTTATGCCAAGTACAATATCCGTTCGAACCATACCTCTCACTATCATGCACAGAAAAATGGAAAGATCGAGGCATTCAACAAAAACCTCTCTAAAATTCTGTAGAATATGGTTGGTCAGAACAAGAAAAGTTGTCCGGACAAGCTCCCCAACGCCCTCTGAGCCTATCGGACGACGACTCGCAATTCCACCCAGGTGACTCCATATTCCCTGGTGTATGGGGCTGAGGTTGTCCTGCCCATCAAGATCCATCTGCCATCATTACACACTGCAGTCTATGACCAGCAGGTGCCAGATAAGGTGGCTGAAATCCATCTAGCTGAATTGGAAGCACTAGACGAGAACATGATTCGTTCCCTACACGATCTGGAAAGGCATCAGAATAAGCTAGCCAGATCCTTCAATAAGAAGGTCCTCCTTCGCTCTTTTCCACAAGGCGGCCTGGTATTGGCCCTCCGAGCACCAATGATCCCCGGCAGAAAACCACCCAAGCTGGAACCAAAATGGGAAGGACCTTACGTCATTCATAAGGTTTTCCCAATGGAGCATACTCCTTGGTGACCATGTATGGTGAGCGTATAACTCCTCCCACCAACGCCAAGTTTCTCAAGAAATACTTTGTCTGATCCCCTTGGTCCTGCATGACCTTCAACTGTACGGTCCCGCATGACCTTAAACTGCGCGTTTTGGTCCAGCACGACCTTAAACTGTATGGTCCTGCATGACCCTAAACTGCGCATTACGGTCCCGTATGACCCTAAACTTCACCTTCGTCCTCACTACAAGATGTTAAACTATAAGATTGGTCAGTAATTATTGACTGAGGCCCCTTGGGCTTCCACGACTCAGGCTCTCTTGCGGTTTTGTGTGATGTGGCGTGGGATTATGTCCTCATAAACGTCGGGTTTCCTGCTGTACCGTACATACCCCAAAAAGAGAAGCGTCCCCGTCCCACATGACATTAAACTTCATATCATCCTGCACGACGTTAAACTGCACTTCTAGAACTACGTATGGCTTGATTCCCATCCTAATGAGATACAAAGGAACGCTCAAACGTCTCGTATTGAGCCCAGCCCCGAGCTCTTCTCTTTGACTGTCCCCTGGGTATAGTTTCCTCGGAGGGTCCTTGCATGATGAGGAGTAGGCTTCCTTAGACCCGCTCATACAAAGATTATAATGGTCGTACCATGTGCACACTCCTGTTCTTCTATTCTCCCACGTCTTCACCACACGATGTTAAACTGCATGGCCTTCTAGAACTATGTGTGGCTTGATTCCCATCCTCATGGGATATGTAGGAATGCCCGGACATTTCGTCCGTTGGCCCAGCCCAAAAGCCAAAATCTTCCCCTCTGGTTAAGACATATGGAAGGGTGCACACTTTTTCCCCAATTTACGTCGAGTAAGCCTCGACCTGGATGTACGTCCTCCTCCCAGGAGATGTTCACCTCTTTCGTAGATGGGTACATCTATGCTTCACCCACTCCTTGACTGGGACTCCATCACTTCCCTCACCCGAAGGGACCCCCAAGAATAGCTGGATACCACGCCTAAGGGATCTCCTACCGATACGGGACAACTCCCCCGAGGGTTTCTGAGCAACGAGCCGATACAAGTCCCGCGTTTTGAATATGGTCAGCAGTTGATGCTCGTTTTTTGCTCCCATATCAGGTCGTCATAGGGACGCTGTATTTCGAACATAGTCAATAGTGTCCTAGATCTTCGGGTCCACCCCAAGATGTCCCAAACATCGAGTGCAGTGATTCGTTCTGCCCCATCCCGAAGCAACAAACTTCCCTCCAGATGGTGCCAACGTTCGGGCCTACAGCCCCCGTCCTTATTGCAAGACGTTAAACTACAAACTGGTCTGGCCTTCCTGACCGAGGCCCGGCCTCAGGCCCCCAGCCCCGTCCTCCCTGCAAGATGTTAAACTACAAGTCGGTCAGGTCTTCCTAACCCAAGCACCAATTATCAGGCCCCTCGTCCTTCTGGGCCCCCGGCTCAGGCTCTCTATGAGGGGATTGTACGGTGTGGTGTAGGATTATGTCCTCATTTACGTCGGGTTACTTGCCATGCCGTACACATCCTCGGACGAGATACAGTTATCCCTCCCCACATCCTCACTGCAAGATGTTAAACTGCAAGTTGGTCAGGCCCCTTGGCCTTCTCGGGCCCCTTCGCCCAACTTCTTACCCTGAGCGTACGGTGTGGTGTGGGATTATGTCCTCATTCATGTCGGGATCATGTCCCATGCCATACACATTCCCTCAATGAGGCTCAGACTTAGGCCTCTCGACCTTTCTGGGCCCACGGCCCTTGTCCTCACTGCAAGACATTAAACTACAAGCAGGCCAGGCCCTCCTGACCGAGGCCCAGCCTCAGGCCCCTTGGCCTTCTCGGGCCCCTTATCCCCAGTTTAGACTTGGAGTGTATGGTGTGGTGTAGGATTACGTCCTCATTCACGTCGGTTTGTTCGTTGTACCATACACTTCCCTTGCTTGGGGGTATCTTACTCCCTCCCCCCGTCATGCATGACGTTAAACTGCATCTTGAGAACTACGTGTGGCTTTATTCCCATCCTCATGGGATACGTAGGATCACCTGAATGTCTAGGATTCGGGTCCAGCCCCATCTCTCGGGAATCTCCATCCCACCTTGGCCCCTTGGCCTACCCTTCCTCCATGAGGGGATTATATGGCGTGGTACGAGATTATGTCCTCATTAACGTCGGTCTTGTAATGACCACACCATGTACCTCTCCCTCCCAATCTATTTCGTCGACCCTTTTTGGCATTTCACCAATGTGCCTAAGGGTACTCTGGTTTATTAACTAGAATGCCGGACTCTGTCGGACATGTTTTCATCCGCTTTTCAGGCTTTGTGTATCCCTTCATCAGGGCTTCCATTACCTTTCACACCCGGAGGGACCCCCAAGAATGGACTAGATACTACTCCCAAGGGATCTCTTACCGATACGGTCCAACACCCCCGAGGGTTTTGGACAACAAATCGATACAAATCCCGCGTTGTGAATGTGGTCAGCGATAGATGCTCGTTTGTTGTTACCACTTCAGGCTAACGCGATATAGATACTGTTTTTCCGCCACGGTCAATAGTTATCATCCATCGCCATACCAAACCCCATTAAGCCCAAAATGTCAGTTACACGATTCACATCCTTCTCCACTTCATCATGTCCAAGTAGAGTTTCGAAGCTCTTGGTACTACTCCTCAGTGCGCACCTGGTACGACTCCCCTTTGATGGACGTTCCAGGTATTTCAATAAGGATCTTCCTCCCTTGTTTCCCACACCAAGTTTAAATCATGTGGGATTAGGGATTGGGTTGAGGTCTACGCTTACTCAGAAAGTTGTCATCCCCCATGGTCTGATCTCTAAGACCATAAACTAAGATCTCCTCATAACTACGTCCAGCTTGATTCTCATCCTAATGGGATACGTAGGAACGCCCAGACCTCCTGTCCTTGGGTACAGCTTGAGTTTTGCTAATTTGTCTCTTCTGTCCTGCCTTCGGGACCCTGACTATAGGACCACGTGGCATGGTATGGGATTATGTCCGCATTCATGTTGGGTTGGCCATAGCCGCACCACGTGCCCCCCGTTCTAAGAATTAGCCCTCCTATTTTTTGTCCCGCATGAAATTAAAAGGCACCCTCTAGAACTACGTGTGGATTGATTCCCATACTCATGGGATACATAGGACCACCCGAATTTCTAGACTTTAGGTCCAGCCCCACCTCTTAGAGATCTCCCGATCTCCCGGTCACCTAGGCCCCTCGGCCTGTCCCTCTCCAAGAAGGGGATATAAAGGTATGATACAGGGTTTTTGGCACCATGCCCCCTTCTCCCGGGAATCTGCCATCTCTTGGTTACCCTCAAGTTGAGTCTCTTGACCCCTTGCAGTGGTTCACCCATGTGTTAAGAGTACTCCGGTCTAGGACCAAGAGTGTCAGATTCAACTTGGTCAAGTTCCTTCCACTTGTCAAGCTTCGTGTTCCCCTTCATTCAAGGCTTCCATTACCTTTCACACCCGGAGGGACCCCCAAGAATGGCCTAGATACCACGCCTAAGGTCTCTCATACCGATACGGTACAACGCCCCTGAGGGTTTTCAGACAACAAATTGATAAAAATCCCACGTTGCTAATATATTTAGCGGTCGATGCTTGTTTGTTGTTCCCATTTCAGGCTAATACGATATGGATGCTGCTTTTCCGCCACAGTCGGTAGTAATCCCATGTCGTCACACCAGCCCCTCCAGTCCTTGAATGTTGGTTGCATGATTCACCTTATGCTCCACCCCATCCTGTCTAGGTGGAATCTCGGCACTTTTGGCACTATCCCTCAGTGCACCTTTGCATGTCAGGGGGATGAAGCTACAATACGACGTCCTTCAGGGCTCCCACAGTCCGATCTCTAAGACAATAAACTAAGATCTCCATCTAGAAATATGTACAGCTTGATTCTGATCCTGATGGGATACCTAGGACCTCCCAGACTCCTCATCTTCGGGTCCATCCCATTTGGGGGAGCTAGTATCTCCCCCCTATTTCACCTATTACCTCTATATAGGCCCCGCGGCCTGAGGTCTCCCTCTCAGAGTGGCGTACGGTGTGATGCGGTTTCATGTTGGTTGTGTTTCATGACACCGTACACATTCCCCTCCTAGAATCATCTCTGCTAAGTCTACACTGCATGACGTTAAAATTCATTCTTGTCCCATCACATGACCCTAAACTATGACATTATCATCCTGGCTGCATGACGAAAAACAACACTGCATTGTGATAACCTCATCATGGAGGACATCACGTTGGGTATTGGTCACGTGCCATACCATTTTTCAATTCCTACTATGGCTTGATTCTTGTGGAGACACCAGGATTTGCTACCCTAGGTCTGTCGCTCCACAAAAAAAACCACTCACCTTAAAGGACAAATGAGATTTATCAAATACTGCTTCTCTTGGTGCGAGGGCTAGACCTGCGCACCCCTTTCATCCTTCGCACTGGTACCTTACTATACCGTTCCACCTTCCATAACTACGTGTGGCTTGATTCTCATCCTCATGAGATATGTAGGAGTGCCTGGGTACTCCCCGCAGGCCCAACCTAATTTTCTCATTTGGTCCCTTGACTTGAGCACTTCCCCTAGAGGACGCATGGTGTAGGATTACGTCCTCATTCACATCGGGTTTTTTAACCACCTTACCATGTGTCCCCTGCTCTTCTTACCCATCCATGGTCCAAATTCTATGACCTTAAACTAAGATCTTCCTATGGGAAGGGACTCGACTCCCTCTATCTAATACTCTCATTAACGTGTCCAGATTCATTTTGACAAAAATCCCAGAGTGTGGAATTTTCACGGGGATGTCCCCTCGTTCCACGTCCAAGCTTCGTGTGCTTGCTATTTGGATCCTCATATGCTTCCATGTCTGAAGGGACCCCCTAACATCCAGGTCCCATGCCGCATCAGCTCACCTACCATCCTGGTCCAATGCCCAGGAAGACTTCCGACAACATTTGTGACATGGTCCCGTGTTTCGAACATGGTCAACGGTCGACCCTCATTTGTCTGTCCCCATTCTAGGATAGTGTGATTTGGACGCTGCGTTTCCCCCATGGTTAACCGTTATCCTCCATCGTCATGCCACCATCATTGTGATCCAAATTCCGAGCATCATGATTCACACATTTCCACTTCCTCATGTTCAAGTGGAATTCCGACATACTCGACTCTATCTCTTCGCGCGTCTAGGTGTGCCATATGGATGTGTTAGCATCATTTTGCCGGTATTCACCGAGTGTCCCTTCGCCCTAACCTGCCCCTTCTTGAATCGAGAAGTTCCCCATTACTTCTTGTTTCTCACATCAAGCATGACTCATGTGGGCTTAGTAGTTTTGGTGGGATATGTACCGACGCAACCAGGCTTCTTATCATCCTACATGACGTTAAACTGTGCCTCCAGAACTACGTATGGATTTATTCTCATACTTATGGGATACGTAGAGACACCCCGGAATTTTTCCCAAAGTCTAGCCCCCAGGAGTTATAAAACTTGTTCTTCCCCTTTCCGGACCCCTGGTCGGACCCCTCATAGGGAACCGAACAACCACAACTCTACTCTGAACTAGTTCAGGATGCCCCAAGATGATAGTGGGAAGCGACAGACTCCCTCGCCAGAGAGGCCCTGTCTGAAAGAAGGAATGATCCATGATCAAACCGATGCGCCCATCTAGCATACTCCCACCACGGTGGCGTAATTTCATGAGTGTTGGATTCTGTTTGAACAAACCATCACTCCACTTCCCATGCTTTGCGTGCCCCTTATTCAGACTCCCGTCCTCTTTCATGTTCAGAGGGACCCACTAACAGTATGGACGCTCAACCTATGGTCCACCTACTGTCCTGGTCCAACATCCCGAAGTATTGATCGACAACATTTGTGACATGGTCCCGTGTTTCCAACATGGTCAACGGTAGACCCTCATTTGTTGTCCCCATCTCAGGCTAACGCAGTAAGGATACTGTTTCTCCGCCACGGTTAACAGTTGTCCTTTATTGTCACGCCACCCCCCACAATGTTCTGAATCTTGGGTATCGTGATTCACACTTCCCATTTCCGTTTGTTCGGATCGATTTCAGCGCCCCTGGAGTTGCACCGTTCGTGCACAAGAGCACGCTGGAAAAACGGTAATTTGGCTGTTTAGAGAACTTCCTTCTCCAGTCAGGTCTCTCCTACTTCCCGAAAATCTGGACTTGTTATCCAAACCCCGGATGCCCGAAGCCTGGTTTAAATTCATATGTTGGGTGGGGCAATAAGGCAACTATCTCTTGTTTCTCATATATGGCCCGACCCACGTGAGTTTAGGGAATTGTCATTGGACGTTCCGCAAACATTGTAAGGATGCAATGAACCGGTGCGAACAATGGAAATCATGCATGCTACGGCATACAAAAAAAAAATCGAAGCACGAGAGTACCATTAAAGGGTTTTTAATTATTATAGTACCCGAGGGTCAACTCCCCCTATGGATGGATTGAACCCATCAAAAGAACATTTCAGCTTCTCCGCCCTTCGACTTGTGGTGTCCAGGAATTGATGTCGTCGACTTAGGTCCTACTCCTCCTCAGCAACGATGGGGCGTAGTTCATCAGCCTCAGCTCGGGCCCTCTCCATGTCATCCTGGATTCTGGCCATTTTCCTAGAAACCCGATTTAAGCCCTCTTCGGCCTCTGCTATCTGGGCCTTTAATCGCAAGATCAGCTCAGATTGTTCATTGAGAGAGGCGGAGTGTTCGCTCGCCCGCGCCTGCAGCTGTTGGACCTTGTTTTCAGCCTCCTGGAGCTTCTTGATATTCGTCGCCTTCCTCCACTTCCAGCCCAAACTGAGCCCGCGATCATACTCCCTAATCTTCTCTTCTATGAGATCTCGGATGATTGTATGAGGACGCTGGGCATCCACTCCCCCAGTGCACAGTTCGCGCAACCACGAGTGAAGTCTATCTATCTCATCCAGCCATTACGCTTGGGGTGTGTTATTGATGAAGTGCGTTATTAACTTCCAAGATCGGTGGTGGACTATTTTGTTTTCCTCTTCATCAGAGGTCATTTCATCCCATTCTGCGTGATTGGCAGGTTCGTATGCGGGATACACCCGCAGGAAATCGTCGGCAGGATCTGCGTATGGCGTTGAATCTGGCGCGACATCTGGCGTCGGGGCAGGCGTGACGGGACTTGGGTAGGCCGGTTGATCCTCATCATCGGACTCCACCTCAATAACCTCGGGCATGACCCTACTGGTGGTCCCTCCAATTATAGTGTGTGCTGCAGCTCGGGTAGGTGGGGGAACTATCTCTACAATCATCGGCATGCCCCTAGGAGGGATGCCACCAGGCATCCCGATCAGCCTTGCCACAGCAGCCCAGGACATTCGTAGAACTGTACATGACAGATAAGGGCATGAACGTCAATTGGCATGATCTACATATGATAGCAATGAATCCAGTGGAGAAAGCTTATGAAGATCGAAATCTTGGTGCTTCTCCTGAGTCGATGCTGACGCGACCCCGAGGCGTGGCCCTCCGTATACTATTGGAAGGTCTGGAGATTCTGGAGGAGCCACCTTGGGTGATCTGGCCCCACCAGACATAGAACTGGACATAGCCGTAGGCGCGAGTTCTGAAGGTCCTGCATTATCACCTGCCAAGGGGCGAGAGCGAGGTCTACGTACAAGTTCCTCCTGCACGTTTTAGATGTTCTTAAGAGGTTCATAATGGCCTGAGAGCAGACCCTTAGGAAATAGATTTGGAATGATACCTCGAGAACCTCCATGAAATCATCGGAATCTGGGTCTTGATATTCAACTTCGCCTTCCTCCAACGGGCTCCTTCCGCCGGACTCGTCGTCCCCGAAGGATTTGTCTGATTCTTCTGGCAGGGGGAAGCGCTCTCTCAATTTGGCAGCCGACAGCTGTGGGGGATTCATCCGATCCAGCAGTACCCTCACCCGGTCTGTCATTGGGCGTGGGACACCACTGGAATGGATGTAGTCCTCCAGCTCGTCCAGATATTGCTCCGCCTCTGCTAGAGATTCCATGAAACCGACCTGGACATGGCCTATGCTCGGCAAATCCATCCCAAGACGATTCAAGTGCGTCCACATCTCGGGTGGACTGAGGAATTGCTGGTTGACATCCCAAATGTCCTAGGCCTCTAGGAAGACGACATCCTTTGGCATGTCAATGTGGCACAATCGCTTCCCTGGATCCTGAGTGGGTATCCGGCGGAATCCCCTCAGTGACCGCCCCTCTGGATGGATCTGCTCTTCCGGGACCACCGGGTCCACTACCACCGTTGGATCCACCGCTGCTGCCACACCCTTGGCCGGTGCAGGTCTCTCTGCCATGGCATCCCCGCCACCGCGAGAGGCACTTGTTGCTCTTCGACCCTATCCTCAGGATAGGGGAGGCCCGCCATCACCGGTTTGAATGGTTGGATGCCTCAGCATCTCCTCGGGATAAGCTTCCTCCCAGCTGATGGCATACTCCTTCACCAGTCCAAAGGCGACAGTCGGTGGAGGCAATGCCATTCACATTTTGCCATATTCCCATGTGAACATGAGCCACAGCTACCTCATTACACATAGGTGATCCTCATGACGCACCTCCCAGTAGACTTGTGGGGTCAGCCGCTGAAGGCACCGAAACTGCCTTGCGAACCGGTGCGGGGTGTATGGTTCTCATAGCGGCTCACGGTCCACCCGTGCCACCAAAACTCTACCTAGAAAGGCCAGGAGATAGGCCCAGTGCTCTTCGGTTCCCTGACCGTCGTCGGTGAGCACCCCCGTTGGAAATGGAAACAGGTGTAAGTTAAACTCGTTAGCCTTCCATACCCGGTTCAACACCATTGGTATGGTTAGTTTGAATGGGAAGCTCCCGGCCGCCTTCAGGATGGAGGGGCGGAAGTTCAACTCTGGTATCGAGATAGGGTTTGGATATTCGTAAACACCCCTGATGTGTGCTGCGATCCACCCATACAAAAGGTGGAAGGGCCCACATATCCCCGGCGGCTTCTTGCCCTCACTGACATGATGCAACATCTTGTACAGCCTGGAAAGCATCAGGATCCCCAGATTGACCCGCCGTCCCGTGGCCAGCATAGACGCCACGATGAACGATCTGGGCCGCACCCCCATGTTGGTATCCCTCACCGGAGGGATCCAACCGCAGATAAGGGTTGCGATGAACGCTGCCAGCCTGACTATCGGCTGCTTTTTAGTGCTGACACTGAAGCCCCAGGTCTTCCATTGGTTGTCCTCCAAGAGCTGCCAATACGAGTGCTCTTTGCCCCGTTGAGCCCCCTTCGTACAAGTTCAAGGCCTCGGAGGGAACTCTCGATTTACCAGGAGATTCAGGAAATGCTCGAACCACTTTTTGAAGTGGACATCCCTCACTGCTTCCTTGTCCTCTCCAGGAACTAGTGCCAGCGCCAACCGTGGAATTTTCTCTAGATCCTCCCACGCACTCAGGACGGGGAGGAACTCATCATACATGGCCCCTAGGATCGGGACCCCCGAAATCTAATGGACATCCCACAGACTGATGCCCACCTCCCCATGGTGTAGGTGAAAAGTGTTGGTCCTAGATGACCATCTTCTCAACAGCTCTGTCATCATCTGTTTCGGTTGATAAATGTGGAATTGGGAGGCCCATGACGCCTCGTACAAGCTCACCCTCCTCAGCTTGGCCCCGAACTCTTTGCATGAGGCACCTACCTAGTAGGCCCATGCCCAGTCATTGGTGAAGTTTCCGCCCTAGCGCGGGTCCCACTCATCGGACCACCCTTTCTTCGGATCCTGCAAAGATGCCTTCATCATAGTGTGGTATAGAGGAGGGGACGTCTCCGGTTTCAAGGGCTTCCCATAGATGTTGTTCACGTGGTTGTACAGACAGTCGGCAGTGATAGGCATGAAGTCCTCCTGCGCATGACCACTAGCCTCCCTGAACCATTGGCGCTAACATGGCGTGCTCCTGAACCAGCAAGCCGGTTCGTCCCTGCTCGCCTGAGGGATGAAGACATCATCCCTTATCCCGGAGCCATAAAAGGGCAGTTTCTTGCACAATGGATAGTTATTTTGGATCTCTGATAGCAGGTCTGTCAAAGAATTATGGTCCGAGTGGCTTCAGACCAGCTCCCTAAGGCCCAAACAGTTGGCTATATCATCCCTCCGGGCGGCGTCTGTAAGCACCCCCAACACAGCTTCTTGATAGGCCATTACGGTTTCAGAACTTGAAAAACTTTCGGGTTGGGTCGCGAAGGTTGATCGTGAAGATTTCTCGCGAAGCTCGTTCGTGAAACCAAGACGCGGATCCTGGCCTCAGCTTGCAAGGAGACGTTCGCTTGGCACAGTCGCGGAGTCAGAGACTCGCGGTTCGCCGCAAAGCTCGATTCACAGTGAGCAGACGCGGAGTATGCGGAGCTTCGCGAAGTCGAGAGCACAAAAGGACAAAAGGCGCTGAGAAAAAATAAGAAAAAAGAGAGGTCATCCCTTATTTATAGGTGGCGACCCCGGAGCTTCACGGAGCGCCTGGACTGCGCGGCCACCGGCCGCCTCGCGCGCCCCCTTCGCGAGCCAGCACCGCGACCTGCCGATAATTTTGGCGATTTTCCCTTAGAATTCAACCATTGATCCCTTTGCTGCTCCAAGTCTGAGGGGGGTCATTTGTTGGCGCCAAAATATTGGACGAAAAAGGATGGAGAAAAAGAAGACCGTGCTCTACCTCATGAAGCCCCGACGCGGAGCGCACCCCAGCAATGCGGCCGCCGTGAATCCCCAGAGGCGGTAATGCTCCACGAATGCCCTGATGTTCGCGAGCCCGCCGCGAAGAACCAGAGGCGGTAACACTCCGCGAATGCCCTAACGTTCGTGAGCCTGCCGCGAAGAGCTGGAGGCGGTAACGCTCCGTGAAAGTCCTGAAGTTCGCGAGCCCACCACGAAGTAGAGTAGGCGATAACCCTCTGCGAATCCGGTTGACGTTCGTGACCCGTCGTGAAGCAACCAAAGCCCCTTTGCGCCGCGTGAGATCTAATTCGTGGTGAACCTTGCCTATAAATATAGATCTCCCCCTGATCTCTCCAGATGGACAATCCAACCTTTCGGCTTCTCAGCTCCCGAATCGTGAAGCACCCTTCACCCCGGGAATCATGAGCTCTGCAAGGTATATTTGCTTCACGAGATGCCTTCGCCTTGTATGGTTTTGAGCCCCTCTTCCAAGAGGGATGCCCTTCGCGAAGCCTAAGGGCATTCGCGAAGGAAGGGGATCCCCAAGGGGACCCGGGCAGCCGTGGAGCATTCATGCTTTGCGAAACACCCATCCTGTACATGTGATCCATATGCCAAGGCAGGATCACTGTACTTCGCGAAGCACATTGCCGAGCAGCACCATGCTTCGCGAGGCACCTCCGCTTTGCGAGGCAGTGCTCTGCGAATGCTATTGCACTTCTCTAAGCACCTCCCATCTGCATCCCTACCCCATGCTAAGGCCAAGGCACTTCACTTCGTGAAGCACCCCCCTTTGTAAGTTCCCTCTACCATGCAGAGCAACCAAGTTCCACAAGGCCCCTACCTGTGGACCCCTCTGCTTGGTAATCCCTCTTCCCGTGCGGCCCTACAGGATTGAACGATGTGATTTCAAAGTCCCCTGGACGATACCACCTGTAGCGTTGTTTTGCCTAATGCTTCTTCACATAGGCACACTAATGGCTATTGCTTCTTCGCATAGCCACGCTAACGTGGACCCCCCGATGGTTCGCTCTGCGACCCCGCTTCTACACGGCCTTGTCGATGCCTTCCCTCCCACAAGGAGCAGAGGGTACCAGTTATGTAAGTCCTAGGGGTGTGGAGTAAGCCCACCTCGTCTGACCTTCAGGACGTTAAACTTCCAAGCACCTCGTCCTTAACACATGACGTTAAATTGTGACCCGACCCCATGCCTCGCATGCAGGGTCCCCCCGGATCGGACATTCTTTACACCGCTCATCTTCATAGGAATGGAATCTTACTCACATAGAATGATATCCTCCATTTTGGAGTGGCGTTTGTCCACGGGGAAAGGGAAACCACCTTGGTATAATCCCCTAGCTTCTCATGCAGGAGGCACTACCCCTGCCCCTCCTCACTTCCTCGGTTCCAATGCCAGCGAGGGACATGATAGGGAGGCAAGAATCCTCTTTTATTGTGTCTCGAATACCTATCCCGCGGTGCTCTGTCACACCCTGGGCCTCCATCCTAGAGTAAGTCCCAGCACCATGGGCCGCCTAATGCGTAAGCCCCTCTTTGCTTCCCACGAACGCACCCTTCGCGACGTGATTGCCACGTCTCTACTGCCTCTTGTTTCTCACACCGAGCATGACTCATGTGGGCTTAGAGTAAGCATCAACCATGACAATGCCCCGTCCCACATGATGTTAAACTACATCCCAGTCCAGCGGTAAGCCGTTGTGACCTCACTAAACTACGAGGACTTTGATCCATGCTAAGGCATGGTACGTAGGAAGCCTCCACGAGGTTCAAGCCCACCACTACTCGATTGTTTCTTCACGTCGAGTTCCACCCTCGTCCCGCATGACGTTAAACTGCATCCCAGTCCAGCAGTAAGCCATTGTGACCTCACTGAACTACAAGGACTTTGATCCGTACTAAGGCATGGTACGTAGGAAGACCCCGCGAGGTTCAATCCCACCACTACTCGGTCATTTCTTCACGTCGAGTTCCACCCCCGTCCCGCATGACGTTAAACTGCATCCCAGTCCAGCGGTAAGCCGTTGTGACCTCACTAAACTACGAGGACTTTGATCCATGCTAATTCATGGTACGTAGGAAGCCTCCACGAGGTTCAATCCCACCACTACTCGGTCGTTTCTTCACATCGGGTTCCTCCCCCGTTCCACATGATGTTAAAATGCATCCCAGTCCAGCGGTAAGCCGTTGTGACCTCAATGAACTACGAGGACTTTGATCTGTGATAAGGAATGGTACATAGGAAGCCTCCATGAGGTTCAAGACCACCACTACTCAGTCGTTTCTTCACGTCGAGTTCCACCCCCGTCCAGCACGATGTTAAAATGCACACCCGAACTATGAGGACTTTGATCCGTGTCAAGGCATGGTACGTAGGAAGCCTCCAGGAGGTTCAAGCCCACCACCAGTGGACCCCCTGGGTTCACCTTCATGTCGGTTCACCAACGAAGCACCACCCGAACTACGTGGTCTTTGATCCATGCTAAGGCATGGTACGTAGGAAGCCTCCATGAGGTTCAAACCCACCACCCACTTGGACCCCTGGTCCCTTCACGTCAGCCTTCCGGCATCCAACCTGAACTACGTGGTCTTTGATCTATGCTAAGGCATGGTACGTAGGAAGCCTCCACGAGGTTCAAGCCCACCACCCATTGGTCATTTCGACCCCCTTCGCGTCGGTTCACCAACACCTGGGCAGCCTAGAGTGTAAGCCCCACGCCATCCGGACCAAGGTCCGCATTCATGTCGGTTCTCTGACACACCCCTCATTGAACTACGAGGTCTTTGATCCGTGTCAAGGCATGGTACATAGGAAGCCTCCATGAGGTTCAATACCACCACCCACCTAGACCCATGGTCCCTTCACGATGGTTCTCCGGTGCCCTTTTCTGAACTACATGATCTTTGATCCATGTCAAGGCATGGTACGTAGGAAACCTACAAAAGGTTCAAGCCCACCTGGACCCCTGGTCCCCTCACGTCGGTTCACCGACCCCATATCCTCGGGTCGCCTCAGATTGTAAGCCCCATTCCATGCCGAACTACGCAGACTTTGATTCCCTGCCAAGGGGATACGTAGGAAGTCTCTTCGAGGCTCAAGCCCATCACCACCGTCATCTCCACGATGGACCCATTTCACTCCCCTTCCACTCCATGCAATTCTCCATCATCCACCTTGATTCTCACCCGGGCCACCACATCCCGGTGAAATCATGCCACCCCATTCCCTTCCACAGCCTTCAGAAAGCCGCCCACGGGCTGGCTCTGACTTCGGTATTCCCTCAAGGGGGGATTCCTTGATCTGATCTACTCCAGTTAGTGTTCTGATCATCCCGACCCATCTCCGCTGAATGTTAAACTTTCGTCATACCCCGTGTTAAACATGGGAATCTAAGGAAAACCTCAGATACATGCCTATGACATACAATATCCCACGTTCTATGTGGGATGACTCGGGATTTCGCACCCTCGAGAAGCCCTATAATAAGGGACCAACAACAGAAACGCCAATCCCCCAGCGTTCAGAAGCGTTAATGATGCCTCGACTTGACTACTCCCCCAACTGAAGGTTTCTGCCCTGACCGGACCGTTTGGAATGTCCTGACAGAAGCAGTGTAATTAACCGACATCCATGGAAATATGGCACTGGGAAGAGTTTCATGAACAACGTATTAAATCTATGAGGGAGACCCGGACTAGGTGATGAGTTTCGAGGAGGAATCCACGGAAGGAAGAACTGACATCCCATCATCCCGTTTCGATCAAGGAACAGACGTCCCTGAATAAGGAGCGGATGCTGCCCGTCTTTGGAAAGCGAGAATGCGGGGTAACAGTAGTGCATCCTCCACAGATGGATGTGCGCGCCCCGACGAAAGTGTCAGAAACAATCATCATATTTTGGAGACTGCTCGTGCCCTCCTATTCCACATGAAGGTGACTCCTTTTTTGGTCTGATGTCATCCTGACTGCTACCTACCTTCTAAATTGTCTCCCTTCTTCTAATCTCCAGGGGGAGACTCATTTTTGGACTCTGTTCTCCTCTCCCTCCTCACTCACTTCCACTCTGTGTGTTTGGGTGTCTGTGTTATGTTCAGGACACTCATCCCAACCTCTCTAAACTTTCTCCTAAATCCCTCCGTTGCATTTTCCTTGGATATTCCTGCACTCAGCGCGGATATTGGTGCTTCTCTCCAGACTTGGGGTGCTATATCATCTCTACCGATGTGTCATTTGTTGATAGCTCTCCTTTCACTCTTCTCTCTCCCAATCCAGACACCACCATAGATGATTGTCTTCCACTCATTATCCACCCATCTCTGTTGCCCCACTCTGATGGTCACCAGTTTGGCACTGTCTACTCCAGCCGCCCATCGACTGTATCCCCCGTCCAGGCTGAGGACACCATCATCCCAGAGTCATCCGATGCCCCTGCTTCTGCTATAGATGAATTTCCCATTGCACTCCGAAAAGGTACTCGTTCCTATCAGGATACTCCTCTGTTCACATCCTCATATAGGGGTCTTTCTGCTCTGGAGATGATATCAATTTCCTGCACTCTAAATATCACCCGGGGTGGCTACAAGCGATGTGGGATGAACTGAAAGCTATGGTTCCAGAAGGAAAATAGGCGGTCAGCTTCAAATGGATTTATACGGTCCGTCTCAATGCCGATGACACTCTCCATCGCCTCAAAGCCCGACTTGTGGAAAAAGGCTTTGCTCAGACATATGACATCGACTATTTTTGATACATTTTCTCTAGTTGTCAAGATGACATCTATCCGCTTATCCATATTTCTGGCCGCTCATCATCACTAACTGCTTCATCAACTAGATGTCAAGAATGTCTTTCTCCGTGGATTTTTTGAAGAAGAGGTATATCTGCAGCAACCTCTTGGATTTCATACCTTTGGAGACGACTCTCATGTATGTCGACTTCGTCGCTCTCTATATGGTATCAAGTAGTCTTCTAGTGCTTGGTTTGGCCACTTCAGCACCGTCGTCACCACCTTTGGACTCTCGCAGTATGAAGGATCACACCGTCTTCTACCATACGATGTCCAACGGCTGCATCCTTCTGGTGGTATATGTTGATGATATCATCATCACTAGGAGCGACTCCACTGGAATCTCCCAACTCAAGGGGCATCTTCACCACCACTTCCACACCAAAGATCTTGGTCCTCTCACATACTTCTTTGGTATCGAGGTCTCCCATTCTAAGGGCACTATCTTTCTCTACCAACAGAAATATGTCATGGATATTTTGCAGGATGCAGGTTTGAGTCGGACAACTTCCATGGACACTCCTCTTGAGCCTAAGGATCATTCTCTCTATGACGAAACGGCTCCCTTCCTCACCCAGAGAGCTACCGTTGTCTTGTGGTAAAACTCAATTACCTTACCATGAAATGACCAGACATTGCCTACACTATTGGAAAAATGAGTTAGTTTATGGAGAATCTGACCAAATTTCAGTGGGATGTTGTCCTCCACATCGTAAAATACATCAATAAAGACCCTGTCTGTGTAATCACATCACACTCATCTAAATTTTGAGGCATTTTGTGATGATGACTATGCTGGTTTCCTTCCTACCCGCAAGTCTACTTCTGAGTTTGTTGTTTTCGTTGCAGGTAACCTCATATTTTGGTGCAGCAAGAAGCAGACTGTCATCTCTAGATCTAGTGTGGGAGCTGAATACTGTGCCATGACCACGGTCACTACTGAGATTATTTGGCCTCGTCATCTACTCCATGATCTTGGCTTCTCACCATAGACGTATTCTCATATCTGGTATGACAATCAGGCGGCCACATAGATTGTTTCGAATCCCATCTTCCATGAACGAATGAAGCATATCGAGGTGGACTACCACTTTCTTCGTCATCATCTCGAACAAAACCATATCAGTTTCAGCCATATTCCGATGACGGATTAGTTTGCCGACATCTTCACAAAAGGCCTCCCGGGAGCTTGTCTGGACTTTCTCAGAACCAAGCTGAGTATCCACAACATCCATAGCCCAGTTTGAGGGGGAGTGTGTATGGTCTTGTTTGCTGTCATCTTTCTTTTGTGGGAGTCTTGGTCCAAGATGGGCATGTCCAACTTGAGGGGGAGTGTTAAACCCAGTTTTATTATATTGGGTATTTCTGAGTCTCACATCGGAATACTCCACCATGTATTCCATCTTACTCATCTATAAAAGAATGTCCCCACCTTACATTGAGGTATGGAGAATTCGCCATCTACACTTATGCTAGATCTTTCTCTTTCCAGCCACACACACTTGCGTGACAGTTTGGCGACTCCGCTGGGATGCTTTGGCTGGAGAGGAAAATTGGAGGCAGATACGTCTTGCATTTGGAGTAGCGAATCACGCGAGTTTCATACGTTGTACACGTATAGACGTTTCTGAATTGTTTATAAGTAGACGACAGAGAGTTCGATTTTCTCTTCGCACGAGTTGGAAAGTAGCGTTCTGATTTTGATGCAAACAAGAATGGAGAATCGAGTGGGATGGGTAGAATCTCCCATGGAAAGTATAAAGGAAGAAATGACTTCGATGTAGGAAAACATGGAGAAAATTATGCGTATACAGAATGAGATCTAGCGAGTGGCTTTGGATGTGGCGCAATAGATAGAGGAATGCATTATACTAAGAGTTCGAGACTTGGAGGAACAAACCTTGAAACATTTAAAAGGTGTAGAAAAGTTAGTGGAATGGGGATCAAAAGTGGCGAAACAAAGAAAACCTACGCCGAAAAATTTCAGAGGCCGAGTTGAAAATTGTGGAGTTCGACGCGCATCTAAGGGATATTTATTCTGCTGAGGTTGTTGTGTTAGATGGGATGCACAATGTGTAGGGTCTAACTGCCAATGTTTGATGGAGATGATCCATTTGGATGAATTAACAAAGCAGATACCTCTATTTTTTGGTTAACAGGACTCTGGAGGATATGAAATTGCATTATGCACAAATATGTATGGAAGTTACAACATTATATTGGCTTTCTTCCTGGCACAGAGATACTCCTGGTTTGTCTTGGAGCGTGTTCAAGCCGGCGCTTATGAATCGATATGGAAGAAATACTGATGGAGATCCATTGAAATGTCTTAAAAATTTGAGGTAGACCGGTTCAGTGGAAGAATATATTGAGGAGTTCGAGCAGATTGCTTTGAGATTGTCGGACTTTCTAGAATCATGGTATACGAGTAAGTTTATA
Organism: Viscum album; assembly: GCA_963277665.1. NCBI lineage: Eukaryota > Viridiplantae > Streptophyta > Magnoliopsida > Santalales > Viscaceae > Viscum > Viscum album. Next base: position 2,040,250,687 of record OY728148.1, read on the forward strand.
GGAGGGTTGCGGCCTGAGATAGAGAACTAAATCTCCACGCATGAGCCGACAAATAAAGTTCGGATATTGGTCCCGACAAGAAAGGTTGAAAAAGAGCTAATCAGTGAGGGATTACTTTGGAATACTCGTTCACGTTCTGAAGTACCTCCTTTTTCACGAAATTCAGGAGTGGTGACAACGAATTTGCTCAAAAATCTACCTACTTTTGTACAAAATCACCGAGGAAGAATTAAAGAAGAATGTATAGGAGGAACGCTCGAATGGGGTAAGGGCGTTGAGTCGATAGGAATGGGAAGACCACAAGTTGAAAGGTCTATGTTTCCACTGTGGACATCCATTCAGACCAATGCATAAATGCTCCAACAAGCATCTTCCGGTGTTGGTTTGGGAAATTGAAGAACCAGAGGAACCGCTGGGAGAGATAGATAATGCCAAGGAGAAAGATGGATGCTTGATAACTGAGGGGGGAAAACCGGTTGGGCAGTTGATAGTTATGATAGGAGAATATAAAGAATTCTGTAGTATGAGCGAAGCCGGGACAAATTCGATGATGCTCGTTGGACACCTCTCTGGTGTTCTGGTATTAATATTAGTGGATAGTGGAGCCAGCCATAATTTCATATCAAGACATCTTGAGAAGTTAGCAAATGTGGAGGTCATCCCAACTAACACTTTCAGAATTGAACTTGGTAACGACTCGAGATATTTCTCTCAATAATTATGTAAACATATAAATATCAGCTTAGAAAATTGTGTTATTGTAGAATATGATAAGAGTGGTGACCCTCATACCCAAGATGCCTCTCTAAGGGAGGTTTTGAGATTATTTTATAACCAATAATAAAGACGAAAAAACAATCATGTCTGATGTGGGACACAGACTCCAACACCCATCTCAAGCTAGGTGTACCTAGCTTGGACACATAAAGAAAACAAACCAAAACAAAGAAAAAACAAAGAAAACACTCCCCCTCATGCTGGAAATACCCATATTGATTACAAAACAAGACGAAACAAAATAAATCATCCGCGATTCCACCTCCCCCTTAAGGTGAAAATGATGGGTGATGGAAGATGTCACCGAAAGCCGGATTACATCATTGACGCGACAAGTCGTCGAGGTGAAAAAAAGGAACCGCACAAGTAGGGCCGGTCGATAGGGTGTCGGGAAAGTCACACAGGCGGAGCCGATCGACGGGACGCTGGGAAAGATGCATAGGCGGGGCCGGTCGATTAAGCATCGGGAAAGTCGCACAGGTGTGGTCGGTCGATGGAGCGCCGAGAAAGCCGCACGAGGACAGTCGATGTAGCGCTGGGAAATCCACACAGGCGGGGTCGGTCAACGGGATGCTGGGATAGCCGCACAGGTGGGGCTGGTTCTGGAAATCGTGCAATAACAAACAACACGAGTATGAACAACCTCTTGGATCTGGAAATTGCGTGCAGGAGAACTTTGCGCATGAGATAAGGGGTGCGTTGGGGATGAAGGCAGTTGCGCGGGAGGGATGAAATAGCCGGATTACATCAATGATGTGGCAAGTCATCGAGGCGCAACAAAGGAACCGCACAGGCAGGGCCGGTCGACGGGGTGTCGGGAAAGCCGCACAGGCGGAGTCGATCGACAGGACGCTTGGAAAGCCACATAGGCAGGGCTGGTCGATTGAGCGTCAGGAAAGCCGCACAGGCAAGGACGGTCAATGAAGCGCCGAGAAATCCGCACAGGCGAGGTCAGTCGATGTAGTGTCAGGAAAGCTGCACAGGCAGGGTCGGTCAATGGGATGTCGGGATAGCAGCACAGTTGGGGCCGGTTTTGGAAATTGCGCAATAACAAACGGCACGAGCACGAACAACCTCTTGGATCTCCCGTGGAGGGGCTGTCGATGGTGGAGATCCCGCGGAGGGGCCGTTGTATGAGAGTTTCCGACGTGAAGGGTTGGGGGAGCCGTGCGGGAGCTTGCTGGTGACAGGCGCGGGAGTGCCGGCTACAGGGGTGGAGCGGGAGGGGCCGTCACAAGGGAGTGGCGGAGGAGCCGCGCAGGAAGCGGCCGACGAGATGGGGCACGAGTCTAGGCAAAGGAAGGCTCGTCCCATAGGGATGGCTGCACGTAAAGATGAAGAAGGGGTTGGGGTGACTCATTCCACCAGGAGTCGCGGCCCCTGACGGGGGGGGGGGGGATACAGAGGAGTCCTCTGAGAAAAAAAAAGAGGGGAGGGTGGTCTAGGGTTGAATAACCTTCTATGATACCATGTAGAATATGATAAGAGTGGTGACCCCAATACCGAAGATGCCTCCCTAAGGGAGGCCTTGAAATTATTTTATAATCAATAATAAAGATGACAAAACACTCATGTCCGATGTGGGACACAAACTACAACAATTATCACAGTTGATGGTTTTGTTTTTGACATTGGAGGACCGGATGTGATTTTAGGGATGCAATGGCTGAGAAGTTTGGGTAGTGTTTTGAAAAACTGGGGACATGAGTTTTTTTTGGCTGGGCAGGAGATCAAATTGCAGGGAAATTATGCTGGAAAGGGAATTTTAAATGGGTGTAAAAACATCTTTCAGTCAAATATTTGCTTGTAGAAGGGTGGAATTGGCGGACTCGACTTCATATTCTAGCAAGGGTAGTTAGAAATGGTGCTAATGATGACCATAATCAGTTGGAGAAAGTTTTGAACAAATTTCAGTTTATGTTTGAAAAACCTAAAGGCCTACCACCGAGCAGGGAAATAGACCATGTTATTACTCTTGTGGTAGGGGCGGTTTGGGTGAGTATTAGGCCATACAAGTTATCTCATTACCTTAAATATGAGGTAGACCAACAAATTAATACAATGATGGAATAAGGAATAATCTAGCATAGTAATGGTCCTTTTTCTTGTCCCATTATACTTGTAAAGAAAAAGGATGGAAGTTGGCGAATGTTTATCGACTACCGAGCACTTAATAAACTCACTGTTCCGGACAGGTTCCCTATTCCAATCATAGAGGAACTATTGGATGAGTTACATGGTGCCAATTTTTTCTCTAAGTTGGATTTAAAATCCAGATTTCATCAGATTTGAGTTAAGACAGGAGATGTTCACAAAACTACATTCCGAACACATGAGGGGCACTATGAATTCCTTGTTATGCCCTTTGGATTGATGAACACACCAACCACTTTCCAATCCACAATGAACAAAATGTTCAAATATTTTTTGCGGAAAATTGTTTTGGTTTTATTTGATGACATTCTTGTTTATAGTAAAACTTGGGAAGACCATATGTGTCACTTACAAACTATCTTCCAAGTACTGCTACACAATAATCTCAGCTTAAACAGGAAGAAATGCTTTTTTGCACAACCGTCTGTGGAATATTTGGGTCATGTAATCTCTTCCGAAGGAGTTTCGATGGACCCCACGAAGGTGGAGTGTGCTCTTAGCTGGCCACGACCTCAAACTGTGAAAGGTGTTTGAGGTTTTTTGGATTTGACTAGGTACTATAGAAAATTTGTTGTTGGGTACAACAAAATAGCTAAACCCCTTACTGCATTGACTAAGAAAAATAGTTTTCATTGGTCTCCTGCTGCTGAACAAGCTTTTGTCGTTCTCAAAGTGTGTTTGGTTTAGGCACCTTTATTAGCTTTATGAGATTTTCTCCAGCCATTTGTCATTGAGTGTGCTGCTTCCGGATGTGGGGTTGGTGCTATCCTAATGCAAGAAGGATGTCCAATGACGTATTTCATTAAGGATTTGGCTGAAGTCAATATTTCCAAATCTGTTTATGAAAAAGAAGTAATGCCACTCATTTTAGCCGTTAAACCTTGGCGGAAATATCTGGTTGGCAGACATTTTGTTGTTTATACTGATCATAAAGCTCTTAAACGTATTCTTAGTCAACGGTATCACACCACAAATTAGCAGGACTGAAAATCTAAGTTGTTGGGACTTGATTTTGAAGTTTCGTACAAACCTGGGCGCAACAACCAGGTAGCAGACTCTCTTTCTCGATGAGTTACGGGCGACCTTGACACTTGCAGCGAGCCTATTTTTTTGGGTTCTGTAATTTCAGAACCACTTTGGCTGGATGTTGACACAGTGAAAGCAGAAATCCACCAAGATCCTATGTTATGAAGTTTAATTTCATCTTTGGAACTCAATACAGCTTCACGGCAGGGATATTCCTTGCATCATGGGCTGTTATACTACTGAGATCAGTTAGTTTTCTCCTTCTAGTCCAACCTTATTCCTAAATTTCTACAATAATATCACTCATCTCTTGTTGGTGGCCATGCTGGGTTCCACAAAACTTATAAACGGATGGATGCTGGTTTGTTTTGGAGGGGTATGACAAAGCAGATTCAGCAGTTTGTCCATGAATGTGATAAGAATCATCACCATAAATATCAGGCTATGTCTCCTGCGGGGCTTCTCCAGCCACTTCTGATTCCAGATTTAGTTTGGGACGAGATTTCGATGGACTTTATCTCCCGCCTGCCCAAGTCCCTGGGGTATTGTTTTATGTTAGTTGTTGGGGATTGTTTGACCAATTATGCTCATTTTATGCTGCTGCGACGTCTTTATACAGCTAAGATTGTGGCTGAATTGTTTTTTAGATAAGTAGTCTTTTTTAATGGAATTCCTCGTTCCATTCTCAGTGATCAAGATCTTATTTTTGTTAGTAATTTTTGAAGAGATCTATTCCGTTTTGCAGTGAACCACCTTAAAAATGAGTTCTTTATACACAAACAGATGGTCAAATGGAAATTTTTAATAAATGTCTTGAAACTTAGTTGTGATGTTTTGCTTCAGAGAGACCCCTTTCTTGGGCTCGGTGGATACCTTGAGCCGAATATTGTTATAATATGGCTACACATTCTTCCACCAACATGTCCCCTTTTGAGGCCGCCAATGGCCATATGCCTTCTGTTGTGAAGAATTTTCTGAGAGGATATTCGATAGTTAAAACTGTGGCTACACTCCTTACTGAACGTGATCAGCTAATGCTCCAACTCCGACACAATCTTTCCCATGCTTAGTAGTTGATGATATGGGCTGCCAACAAACATGGAAGAGAGGTTTCTTTTGATGTTGGAGAACTTGTTTTTGTGAAACTCCGACCCAATTCAGACTTCAAAATCTTATAAGTTAATCCCAAGTTAGCTGCCCACTTTTATGGCCCTTTTCAAATTTTAGCCCTCTTGGGAAACACTGCTTCTTGACTCTCTTTGTCAGCTACTTATCGGCTTCACCCAGTTTTCCTTGCATCGCAACTCAAACAGATAATTGGGAATTCTATAGTTCATTTCGAGCTTTCAAAACCGTGGGATAGAAACTATTCCCCCAGATATGTCCCAGTGAATATCTTAGCTATTGGAGCAGACCTAAAGCATTTTAGCTTTGTTCCTAATTCATTTTTCACCATGGACTTCCACTTCTAAAACACCTTAAATACATCAAATTTTCTTTTTAGAAAGTAAACCCATACCTTCCTAATTGATTCGTCGATAAATGTCGCATAATATAGTGACCCTCTAAAGAAATATATCGGTGTAGGCCCCCAAACATCAATATGCACCAGGTCCAGCTTCTCGGCTTTTAGTGTTCTGCCTCCTTTTGCAAAGGATACCTTATTCTTTCTAAGGATACAATCTTCACATAAGCCAACTTCCACTAACTTCATCTTTTCTAGCATTCCTTTTGTTTCCAGCATCTTCATCCTCTTCTCACTCATATAGTCTAGCCTGTAGTGCCACAATTGTGAATCCCTGATAGATTTTATTGATGCAAGCATGTCCATGCAAGTATCTATCATGTTGTACATGGTACCATTATTTTCTCCAAGAGCTATGACCATAGCTCCCTTGGTAATCTTTCATTCACCACCAGTGAATGTGGTTTTAAAACCTGCATCATCAAGCTGTTTGATAGAAATAAAACTTCTTCTTAGTCCAGGGACCTTACATTCTCGAGAACCGGAAAACTCTCACTGTTGGTTTTAATTCGTGCATCTCCCTTCCCCATAAACTGCAAGGACTCATCATCAACAAGATGTACCTTGCCAAAATTTTTAGAAACACAATTGTTAAAGAAACCCTTCTTCCATGTGGAATGGAAGGATACTCCTAATTCTAAAATCCAAGACTCCATAGGGTTATCCATACTCAGTAACAATACACCACCAGTTCCTTCAGCTGTCGTACTTAATGTATTGGTTTCAGGTGCCTTCCGTTTTTCTCTGCACTCCTTGACGTGTCCCTTCTACCTACAAATATAGCAGGTTGGATCAGACCCCTTTTCCTTGTCTCGACTCTTTCCTCTTGATTTTGATTGTTCTCTCCAATTATCCACATATCTTCATCTTCCTTCCATGTTTAGAGTAGAACTAGAGAATTTTCCCGATTCTCTTCTTCGAATATCTTCACCAAGGATCATGTCTCAAACATCTTTCAGAATCAGCTTTCTATTCCCCGAGGAACTACTCATGGCTATTACAATTACATCCCAACTATTAGGTAATGAAGATAGTAAGTTCACACACATCGCCATCAAGCGCAATTTCCACCGATCTAAACTGAATTGTGATGGTGTTGAATTCGTTGATGTGATTTGCAACAATCCTCCCTTCAATCATTTTCAGATTGACCAGTCTTCACACCAGGTACATTTTGTTTGATGCAGGTGGCTTCTCGTACATATTTTCGAGAGCTTTCATCAACCCAGTTGTTGTCTTCTCCTCTCTGATGCTGAATGCTTCTTTTTTTACCAATGTAAAGTGTACAACACCATCAATCTTTCGATCCAGTAGATCCCACTCCATCTGGTCCATATCTATTGGTTTTACACCAATAAGTGGTAGATGCATCTTTTTCTGATAAAAATAATCCTCAATCTGTATCCTCCAATAACTGAAATCAGTTCTGTCGAAGCGATCGATCTTCATCTGGCCTTGTTCCACAGACAACGTTTGATTCGAGAAAACCGAAACTTGATCTTTTGAACTGAAGCTCTGATAGCAGTTGCGGAAACACCGGGAATAAAAAACGAAAAATGGTTCATAGAAGAGTAAAAGTAAAAAACAAAAGAATGATAAGAAGATCGCAAGACACAAATATTTATGTGGTTCGGGAAAAATCCATACGTCCTCAGAGGCAAAAAATTCACTATGACCGGGTACATAATTACAGGGAGATTTTCAAAGTTTCACACATGAAAAAACCTTAGCTTGAATGAGCTATCATAAAGGAGACATTGCAACTGCTCCACCAACCACACAGTAAATTTGTTGTGCTACAGTGTCACAGCCACTCAAGTCAAAGGTGTCATAGTTATTTACGGCGTATGACGCACAACGACGACAAGGACCCCCGGTGCAAAACTGCATGGCATGGTGCATGACGTGTGCCAATATTAACTTGTGGATCACAAAATAGGTGTATACATATATCAATATTAACAAATAATAAATTATATAATATATATATAAATATAAAAGATTTTTCAATAATTCATATTTCATACGTCAAAAAACAAATGAAGTCAACAATGACACCAACAATTAAATATTAAAAACCATATATCTCAAAAAAATCATATATCTCAATTCTTGAAATATATTAAAAACCGTATATCTCAAAAAATCAAGTAGGGTCATTCCTTGCCTTGACTTATACATTTTGTAACAAATCACAGGAAGAAAAAATGGTAGTAAAAATAACAACAAAAGTAACTCGGAGAAAATAAAGGGGTGAGCAACATAACTAAAATTGAATTAAAAACAAAAAAGTGATTGATTCACATAGAAGGTGCGCTGGCACTGGACAACATCGTGTATCTGAGTTGTGGCGGTCGTGGGAGCTTGGCTGGGTCGCGACGGTCGAGGGATCTCGGCTGGGTTGTGGCGGTCGATGTGGTCTGACACCAGTTGGGTCGTTGCGCTCATGGGAAGAGTAGAGTGTTGTGTAGCGTCGGAAAGGAAGGTCGCTGTTTGACCTAAAAATAGATATTTTCAATCAAGGCGTACGAGTTGGCAGGTTAAAAAATGAAAAAAATAAAATAAAATTAGAAAAGCGCAATGGTGCACGCTACGCCACTACGCGCCATGGCGCGCGCTGCAGTGAGCCATCTTAGATGAGCCATAGCGCGGCGCACCACCACCTGGTGTCACCCATGGCGAAATGGTGCGCCATGGAGCGTGACATTAATAACAATGAAAGTTTCTATGGTGTCGGTGACAAGAAGTCCGCAGAGCTACTATGACCGCTGTCTCCAAAGTCCGAGATGCTAAAGTGTCCTATCACATACTGCTACAATAAGTCCGCACTGCTACAATGCCTTGTCGTTGTCATTAGTATGCCCTCCTATATCGAGTCATCATTGGTACAATTCCACATAATTTGGGTTGAGGGCCTTCGACCCCTGGACTCCCGAAGCAGGGGCGCGCTGCCCCCTACAACCCCCAATGGCCTCACCATAGAGGTCGAACCACGAAAGTTGTGGTCTGGTGTACAGTTTGGGACGCTAGCATTCAACCGAACTTCATCCAAACGAATCGGGCTATACTATTCCAACATCCTCTACTTATTTGATTATAATAATTGTGCTTGTGTGATCCACTTAACATATTAGTTTCTTTCAACAATAAATGATTGCTTGTTTCTTCTTGAATTTATGTTAGGTTTGGGTACTTTGGTTAAATTTTTTATTCTGTCTCAAGGAAATTTTGAGTACATCAGGGTGGCAACAGTGGTCTGGGAATGACAGGCCATGTGGAAACAAAAGAGAAGGGGTCACCCAAAATACAATCTTAGGAACTGAAGGCAACAACACCCACGATTCGGTAAGTTAGTTGTCGAAAGCATTGCATTGATTATTTTATGATGAGAGGTTTCCTTCTCCTGCTGGAACATGGTTGATGCAGAAACGTTGAGAGTCGCAATGACAAAACAATGATTTAGAGAAGAGTAAAATGGAAAAAAACAGAACACGAACCCAAGTCAAAAGTGCTATAGTGGCTGCCGGCTGGAAGTCCAAGGAGCAAAAGTGAATGGCGGTTGGAGGTCCGCGTCGTTACAGTGTCTGTCGGTCAGCTCTGCAATAGTGGTGAGCATTCCTACAGTGCCCCAAACATTGGGTCGGGGGCCTTCATCCCCTAGACCCCCAAAGCAATGGTGCATTTCCCCCTGCAACCCCCAATGAATTCATCGCTGAACTTGACCTGCAAAAGTTGCGGGCTAATGCGCAATGTGGGCCACAAGAATTCAACCCAACCGATCAGACTACACCAATCCAACAGTGGTTTCTATTTTTTTATTTCCTAAGGTTAAAAGTAGGGAATGTTCCAGCACTCCGTGATCATGAATTCTGTGATGCCCTCCACCAGAATGTGATGCTTACATGCTTTGAATTGCTTTTCAATTTACACATATACTTATCAACGTGGGATGGAAATATATGAAAGTTTGACTTAGCTATGCGAGTGATGGGTTAGTTACACATATATTGAGTCCGATAGTAATATTAACTCCCCCCTCCCAAATGAAAGAAAAAAGAAAAAGAAACAGAGAACATGATTCCTGGGGCTAGAATTTTTAGTTGTAGATTGTGGAGGCTAAAATTAAAGTTGAAAGGTCACCATTAAGGTGTTGTCCTCCTAAAACGCCTTAGGCCGGAGGTACTAGAAAGGTGCACGTCTGAGTGAATTAGCGTCCTGCAATAAAAAAATGCTAAAAATGTGTTATACAAAGTTTTAAATAAAAATAGTCATTAGGTACTATTGTAATGGGAACCGTTCCTCATAACAAGGTAGGATACTTTATTTATAGATGAGAAAAAGAGTACAATAGATAACCCATACTGATATGGGACACGAATATTAAAAATATTTAATACTCTTTAACACCCCCTCAAGTCGGGACATATATATTTTTCATGTCCATCTTGGTACACAAAAAATGGACACGTGGTCCAAACACTCCTTTTTTGAGAACATTTGTATGTTTATCAGAGATGTGAATATGGTTGAAGGTGATATTCTTCTCAAAGTTTTCTTGAATGAAGTGACAATCAACTTCAATATGCTTTTTCCACACATGAAATACTGGATTTGTAACAATCTGGAGAGCAGTTTGATTGTCACACCAGATATGTGTTGATTTTTTTCTAGTATACCCAATCTCCTGTAGAATTTATTATGTCCAAATAATCTTTGTAGTCACTTATACCATGACACGATACTCTGACTCTACAGTTGATCGGGACTGCTTTTTGTTGTCAATTCCATAAACTAACTGACTTTACTAATCGCACGAGGAATATAGGGTCGAGTCATCGTCAAATAGTTAATCTTCCCAACAAGTCGTTTATATCCGTTGGGTGAAGAAAACATCTTGTTGTCAGTATGAAGTGATTTTTCTCTAGGTTCGAGGGGTGAACCAACCGAGTCAGCTCGAGTCATTCCAATCTGCTGTAGAAGACCAAGAACATACTTTCTCAGAGATAGAAAATTTCCTTTGGTATTTTTGGATACCACAATCATCAAAAATATCATAATAGACCCAAATTATTCGTTTGAAAATTCTAATGAAGGATTTGAGTCGATCAATACCAACATTATCATTTCCAGTAATGACAATGTCATCCACATAGACTATCAAGAGAATGTTGTCTGCTGTAGATTGATGATAGAAAACAGAATAATCATTTATGATTTGACACATGCCAAAGCTAAGCACAATGGTGCAAAAACACTCGAACCAACCACGGGGTGACTGCTTGAGGTCATAAAACGATCGATGAAGGTAAAAAACTTTGGAAGACCCCCCTTGAGCAACAAATCCCAGTGGTTTCTCTATATAAACTTCATCAAGAAAACCATGAAGAAAAACATTTTTAACATCCAACTGATGGAAAGAACAGTGATATGAGACGATAAGAGAGATAAATGAAGTTGACCGATTCCATATTGGCTATTGGAGAAAAGATATCAAAGTACTCAATGCCACGTCTACACATAACCCTTGGAAACAAGTCAGGCTTTGAGACGATTAAAAGTGTCATCGACATTGACTCGCACAGTATAGATCCACTTGCAACCAAAAACCTGTTTATCCAAAGGGAGCTGGACAAGATCCCAAGTATGATGGTTTCAAAGGCTTGAAGTTCATCCTGCATTGCTTTTAACCAGCTGGGATGTGATTTTGCCTCAGCCACAGTGCAGTGTCGAGTGAGCAGCTAGTGTCTTAATAACTCAAGAGGTAGCCACAAATAAGCCTTGATAAGACTGACAAGAGTGAGATCCTTTATGAAGTGCAATAGGAAAATAGGAAACTCTGGTGATGAAGGATCAGGATCAGGTGAGTCATCCAGTGTGGTAACATCAAGCCCCGGGGTGGCACATGTGCTAGGTCGGCAAGTATATACTTGGCCAAATCGTGATCCAACAACATCATTAGGAAGAGACGAGGGTAGTGGAGTATTGAGGGAATATAGTTAAATAACTTCAGAATCAAGAACGGCATATGGTGGTGGGAGATTGGGAATAGAAAAAACTGAGGATTCGACGAAGGAAACATCAGCCGATACGACATAATGATGAAAATCCGGAGAGAAACAACGATATCTGCACTGAGTTCGGGAGTAGCCAAGAAAAATGTATTTGATAGCGTGTGTATCAAACTTGGCAATCGAGGGGTGAATATCCCAAACATAACACACAAATCCAAAAATGCATAGAGACAGAGAATGAGGTGATGTTGGAAGGAAAGAATGGAATGGTATCCCCTGAAGAACAGACGATGAAAATTTGGTTGATAAGATAAGTGGCTGTGAGAATGACATCTCCCCCAAAAAACGGTTGACACTTTCTTCTGAAATAAAAGTGCATGAGAAACTTCTAACAAATGGCGGTTCTTTCATTCAACAACATCATTTTATTGAGATGTATCAGGACAAAAAAGTTTGATGGATAATGTCATGATCATCTAAAAAAGACTGCATTAGTCTAGATAAATATTCACAACCATTGTCAGAATGCAAACAGTGAAGTTTAATAGAAAATTGGGTGGCGATTTCTTGATAATAGGAACGAAACATGATAAAAATTTCATAATGATTTTTGAACAAATAGACCCAAGTCATTTGTGAAAAATTATCGATGAAAGTGACAAAATATCGATAGCTCAGTTTAGATGGACAAGGACTGAGTTCCCAAATATTATAATGAACCAAATGAAAAGGAGTTAATGCACGGGGGATTGTTCAGGGAACATAGGTGACCCGATGATGCTTTGTGTAATGAAAAAACTTGCAGTTAAAAGGAAGAAGAGGAATCAACCCTGGAAAAATCTTCTGAAGAATGGGGGGAAGGTGGATGGCTGAAGTGATAGTGAAGCTGGAGGGCATGAGAAGAAGTGGTAGGACATGCGAGGGAGCTGGGGCTGAGACAAGCACCTACACACCACCCTGAAGGCGTCCATTACCAAGCACCCGAGTTGTCAAATGCTCCTGAAAGATAACTGAAGTAGGTGAGAAGATGGTCTAACATTGTAAATCAGCTGTAATTTTACTAATAGATAGTAAATTAAAGGGACATTTGGGAACAAAGGAAACAATAGATAGCGTGAATCCAGAAATGATCGTACAACTCCCATAACTAGAAATCTGCACTGTCTGGCCATCGACCACAGTAATATTACCTCCATTTGAAGTTGTGCGTTAGGACTGAAGAATACCTGCATCCCCAGTGATATGATCGAGGCACTAGGGTCAAGAACTCATGAGGTGGACCGTTGATATAGACATGCCATTGGAGGATCACAATGAGCAACAATGGCGTTCGATGATGCCATAGGGTGATAGAAGACCAAAGGCAGAGGGTCGCTGGGTGTTGAAGATGCACGTTGAGGTGTTGAAGGTGCACAATTGGTAGACAATAGGTGCTGAAATTGCAAAACCTTTACTTACTGTGATTGGTTTTGGAGGAAGCCAAGACAAAGTCATGGTTTCGGCGCGAGCGCGCAGGAGGAACTCTGTGGTGAAGATGATTGTTGATGGTAGATGAGAGGTGGGTTATTGCGAGAGGGGGATGTAGCGGCGGGTAGAAAGTAGGTGCTTAAAATGTATAGTCGGAACATTTGGATATCAATTAGATCATAGAAGAATTAGTATCATTGATGGCGATGGGGCGAGGCTATGTAGTTTGGGGTGTCACATAAGAAGCGACGGGATGGGGGTTGGCACATAGGGAGGGGTGGTCGGTTGGAGGGGTTTCACTTGGAGAGGCGATGAGGTGGGGTGGGGGGGTTGCTGCTCAAGGAGGGGTGATGCGGAAGGGTGATGTCGGACAGGAAGGGGCGACGTGCACAAGGCTGGTCGCGCAGGGAGGCGTTGCGTGTTACAGAATCGCCAGGAGTCGCAACGACAGAAACGAGAAATGAAAGAAAGAAAGAAACAAGAACACAACGATTTACGTGGTTCGGGAATAATCCCTACGTCCACAGGAGAGGCAGAATTTCACTATTCAGGAGTACAAAATTACAGAGGATTTTTTTCAGTAGTAACCCTAACCCGAAAATGGGCTATAAAACAATGGAGAAGATGATTACTATTTGAAAAGTGAGTCCGCGTCGCTATAGTGAACGGCGGCCAGCTTTGTCAAAAGTGCTACCGTGACTGCCTTTTGGAAGTCAAAAGTGCTACAGTGAAGTTGACTCCGAAGTCCACCTTGCTACAGTTCCTGTCGGTGTCGGTCGGTCAGCTCTGCTACAGTTTCATCATTGCTACAGTGCAAAAAAATTGGTTCGGAGGCCTTCGTCTCCCGGAGCAGGGGCGCGTTGCCCCCTGCAACCCTCAACGAGCTCACCGTAGAGCTCAACCCGCGACAATTGCGGGCCACAAGCATTCGGCCCAACCGGATCGGGCTACACCAACCCAACATTGCGCAGGGAGGTCCATCGCACTGGAGGTGCGGACGATCACAGGGCGGTCGAGGAAGGGTTCGTTGCGCAGGGGGTCGTTGCGTAGGAGGGGCAGACGTGCAGGTATGGGCGACGTGCAGGGATGGGCGACGCGTTAAACCTGCTCTGATATCAAGTTGGAATGGAAACCGGATCTCACATTAAGATATGATACTTTATTTATAGATGAGAAAAAGAGTACAATAGATAACTCATACCGATATGGGACACAAATATTAAAAATATCTAAAAACATCTAATATTCGTAACAAACACCGAGGAGTAGAAATGAAAATCTATTTATATGCAAGACGTCTTCTCTGTTTCTTGTGTTCTGCTTATTGAATTAGGTGTCACACATTGTCAATTACACACAATTGTGAAATGCATGTAAGAGAACCCTAAACAACTAATTTATATTTTAATACTTTTACCCTATTACTAGATTAATTGATTTGGTTTTTAAAATTTTCTTAAACTAAAAAAAATTATTAGTCTTAAAATAACCCGCTTGGTTTTTTAGTGCTCAAACCCAACTTTTATTTTAGTATGCAGTATGTTCATTAATTGTCTATTTTTCATTACACTGAAAAGTAAGGTTGATGTTATTTTTCTTTCCAAAAGAAAGATCCATTTCTATTGATTTTCCTGATCAGTTGTATTGTTTTAATTTGTGCAGGAGCTCAAACATTCAATTGTTATTGGACCAGAGTCTGAGCAAAATAAAATTTATTGAAAGAGAGGAATACCACTGGAAATTGCTGTCAAATCTGTGCAAGATTCTGGTACCATAGTTTATTGCTTCAAAGAAAATTCACACTTGTATAGAAAGAAAGGACTGTTAAATCAATTGTTCTTCAAACACCTTCACGAGGAGCAGTTCATTGTCATTTTTTACCCTTCATCTTTTTTTTTATTAATTGATTATGAATTTGATTTTATGTGGATAATGAGATGGAAGTGAAAGTTGTACCAGATGCAGTTCTCAAAGGAATCTCGCAGTAATAGGAATTAAGGCTGCGTTTAGTTTTGAAAAACATTTTCTGTTTTCATTTTCCAATTATGTATTAGAATATATGTTATGAAATGTTTTGAAAAGTGGAATGAAAACATGAAACCGTGGTAATTACATGTCTAGAATTTTTTTTTTCTTTAAAACATGAAAACAAGTTCTCTTTAATTTCCAAAAATCTATCATTTTCATTTTCATTTTCTAAAAAATGTTTTTCATTTACATAATTCTCGAAGTTTTCTAATTCCGGCCACTCCTTGATTGCCAGGAAGAAATCTGGGAAGGCCTGGCCATTGGGAACATGGTGGCATTCGTCAGTCGGGTTGAGAAAGCTTCCCATCTCCTGTTCGATGACTCGAAAAGCACTCTGGACAGCATCTTTGATGGGCTTGTGGAGCTGGAGACCCATGGGTTTGACGTGAGTCCCATGCAGCACCGAGTGTTGTCCCTTAAATTGAGCAGTGAGCCGCTCACGAAGTAGTCAGAAGTGGTGGAAGCTCGAATCAGGGAGCATCACCAGAAGAAGGCGGAGATCGATGGTGAGATTAATGAGATTGAGAGGATGATGGAGGAGTTGGAAATTAAGTGTTCGGAAGCTTTGGTGAAGTGGGAAGCCAGGGATTCTACGGTAGGTTTGTTGAATTCGGAATTGGATGGCATTGGTGAAGAAATGCGGCTTGTTGTGCCCGAGTTTGAAAGAAGGGTGGCTGGGCTTTAGGTGTTAGTGCATCTGCTATTTTTTGGTAATTAGCTTGGAGCAGGTGTGTTGAACGGTGACGGTGGCACCGTGTCCTTACCGAGCGGTCTTCGTTCTTTTCCAGTTCCCGACTTTTCCGCTCCCGCAACATATTTTTTGACGTAAAGATGATTTAATGCCCCACTTTCAAGGCCATTTAACTCTCATAAATAATATCTGAAATCCCCTAAGAGTCGGGCAACCCTTAACTTACCAAAACGTGTGGTTTTTCCTCGGTGTCACGCCCTTCCCTGTACCTTCCAGATCCACCCCTGTTACGCACTTCCTTATAGTTAAAGAAAATTGTTTAACGCATAGCCGTTATGACCCCCTCTCCAAGGAGAATTATTAAATTGCGATTAATTTCATCGTGCGTAACTGCCCAACTGCGTGGTGAAACCACGATCCGACTTTATAACCGTTCAAAATTCCATATCACGTAACAACGGGATATCGTCTTTATATCACGCTAGGAATTCTTTCTTCTTCCTCTTGGCTAGTCTCCTTTTCTTCTTTGTGCGTTTGGAGTTTCCCTTCCCGAGGCAAGTGGTGCGCCTGTGCTGGAGCCTTTCTACTCACCCTTGGAGTCCCCAACGTTCCTCCCCTACAAGTCACGCATCCTCAGTTCTTGGCTCATGGAGAAGAACTTCGATCCTTGATCAACCAAGTAGGGATTTTCCTTCGTCTCTCCTTACTGTGTATCATGAGGGGTGAGTACGCTACTGTTTCTGTGGGAAAGGATGAAATCAAACCTTAACAAAGATAATAAACAGACTGTTAAAGAATGATGGGGTGCGTTTGACAATACTATTGCACTTTTTTTTAATTGCTATATGTTGTGAACTGTATGGGCTTATGCTCACTGAAAATCATGGTCGTTGGTGGTCTTTCCTTGTGCACTAATGAACCCTTGTCTTTTGTGATGATTAAATGATAGTAACATGGAAATTGGTGAATCACCTAAACTCGATTGGTTAAATGGATGCCCAGTGAACATCAATCCTTGTGTGGTCACCCCGGTTAACCAACAGAAAGAAGAACCTAATGAATGACGTGCTTGAACCTAGAAGTTTCCCTACTTTGTTTTGGTAGTAGGTGTGTTGTTCTGCTTGATGCTTATGGGGTGATGTGGATGGGGATGGGATCATCTGTTGTGGCATGATTGTTGGTTGTGAATTTGAAGCTGTGTGAGGCTGTATCACGAGGCTTGGTTTGGTTCCAGTACTTTGAGGGATCTCACGGATCCTTTTGTTGTTGTGACTTTACAAGAGAACTAGGTGTGAATGCTTAAGTTGTTGTTTGGCTATTTCTCTTTCTCTGGCTTGTGGTTATGCCTGTTAGTTGCCCAGTAGTGCAGAATTTACTTAAATGAGATCACTTGAACATGAAAACAAGAATGGGCTCAATTGGGAATTGTTTTCCGGGATGAGTGGTGACATGGTCGTGGGTTCAGTGTTTCTTGTGAATGAATAGTAATGAGGGTGTTTGTGCTTAAGTTGGTTTTGGAACTCCTAGGTTGGGATGAGTGCTTGTTATATATATTATATAATTGTAGTTCTTATGTTTCTTATTCGTACCCTCTCAAGTTGAGCACTTAGTGCCGAACACCCCAATTTCATGGGGGAGGGTGTTTTTCCCAACACTCCTATGAGTGGCTGGTTATTAGCTCCTTTTCTGATCCCTTTCCCGAATAGCCCAAGACTCTTCGGGCAGGCTGTGATGGCCCGAGGTCCATTATAGCCCAAGATTCTTTAGGCTGGGTAGTTGTTGTGGTTGGACCAGGTGTGTGCGGGCATGTTGTTTCCCAAGAGTTTTCGGGATGAGGCCCAGGTGTCTTCGGGCGTGGCAGTAGTTGTTCTGGCCCAGGTGTTTGCGGGCGTGGTTACAGGTAGTTGTTGTGGCCCAGGTGTTTGCGGGCGGGATCTGTGGTTGTGGCCCAGGTGTGTGCGGGTGGGGTGTGGCAGTGAGACTGCAGTGAGAACGGCGGGGGAGGTTCGATGCGTAGGATGTCTTCAATAACCAGTGGGGAAGTGGCGCGGGGTACCCAAACATCGATGTGTTATTACTATTGTATTTCTTGACTTGCGTTATTTGGGGAGCGTGCCTTGGTGAGGTTTGGGTGGGTAGTTTTGCTTGCTAGGTGTTTCGGTTATCTCTTTTCTCACGGGGCATTAGAATGTATCCCCACTTGTGCACGAGAGCTTTGGTTTTTTCCTACTGAGTATACTTGTATGCTCACCCTACGTATATAAAATTGTTTTCAGGTTTCCAGGAGGACTTCAGGGATCGTGCAGGGTTGTACTAGTTCAGATGTTGGGACAGTTACTGTTGTTGTTTTTCTTTCTTTTGGTACTTCTTTTTGGGGTTTTCTTTTACTTTTGTATCATTTACTTTTGGAACATGCATATGAGAATGGTTTGTTTTGGCTTTACCTGTACTTCCACTTTTGGTGTTGTTGGGATTTACTATCTTATCTCCCGATCCTATTAAATAAAAATGGTAATGCCTTTCATCTTGTGTGTGATTATATACCCTTGGTTCTAGTCGCCACTCTGGGACCTATTGAAGGCAGGTATCAGGGGTCATTATCTCTCCTTCAACTTGAAGAATGATGGGTCTGGCAACCTGTTGTCCCTTCTCTCATCTTGGTGAAGGTTGGTCATGACAGAATGGTATCGGAGGGAGGAGGTTGGAGATAGGATGGAGTTCAGAGTTAGGCACAGTGAGGATTGCATGGTATGGTAGGAAAACAGTGTTGGGAAATCTTGGTGCGTGAAATAGGCCAGGGAAGAACATCTAGGACATGGGATTTTAGGCCCCTCCGTGATCCGATGCAAGGACTCTAGGCCTACTGAACGACCAAGTGAGGCTGCACTGATTGCAGGGTAGAGACCCTAGGAAAGGTGCATGCATCATAATGACTTGTGTTCTTGTGTTTCTTGGGTATTTTGGGGATTTAAAATGAATAAGAAGTCTAAGAAAATTTAAGAACAATATTATACACTACTCGGGATTAGGCATTTCTTGCTTACCTTGCAGCTATAGAACCTAGGAGATGACCACGAGTAGTGCGGGCGATCGAGGCCCAAGAGGTTGACTTGGCCAATCGATAGAGGGCTGATTGAGAGGAGGAGGACGATCAGTGGCAGAGGACACTTCGTGCCTTTTAGTGGAAGACCCTCGGGAAGTACGAGGGTAGCATCTCAGACATGGAGACAGAAAGCTGGCTAGAGGAACTGGTGATAGCTTTCAGCTTGATCCAGGCTCCGAAGAAATATGGGGTTTCTCTGGCTGTAAGACAGATGCGGGGAGCAGCGCGTCAGTGGTGGACGCTCTATCTTGGGGAGAAGAGGGAGGATGAGGTTACGTGGACTGACTTCGAGAAGGAGTTCTAGGTGGAATTCCTCACTTCCACAATGAAGGATAAGAAGAGGCAGGAACTACTCTCCCTCCAGCAGTGGAATATGTTAGTAAGAGAGTTGGGGATCAATTTCAAGGATCTCCTTCGCTTTTCTCCTGACCTCTTTCCGAATGAGGAGTCTTGGGCTAGACGTTTGGAGGAGGCACTTCGACCTTCCCTCCAGTATGTTGTTACTCCCTTCACCCTACCGACGTACTTGGAGGTCCAGAAAAAGGATGAAGTGGTGGAGAGGATGCACACGCTGGGAGGTGTATCGCGAGAGGGAATCTAGTTGGGCTCATCGAAGGGTAAGGTCGTTAGTAGCAGGCCTCCAGCATCAGGGCCCTCTAGGTTTCGACTAGTAGGGAGCAGGCCCCATCAGTTCCAGTTCCGATCTTCCGATCCTCGACCTTTCCTTTCGGGTCCAGGACCAAGATGCTTCATCCGTGGCAGCCATGTGCACCTTCAAAATCAGTGCTCGGACTGAGTACAGTACATTGGAGGTGGGCAGGTTCAACGACCACCTTAGCAGCAGCCGTTTCCAACTAAGCCCTTCCAGCAGTAGTAGGGGCAGCAAGCTCCCGCCCCTCCGAAACCAGACGTGGCGGGAAGAGGCCGACCCCAGGGTGCCCTCAAGGACCTCGACCAGGGCATGTTCGGGGAGGTAGCCGACAGTCGAGAGGCAAAGGAACTGGGTGTGGGAAGTTGCACGCCACGGAGGCAGCAGCTCCAGTAGGGCCAGAAGTCGTTCGAGGTACGATCAGCTTGTTTAGTGCTCTTGCATATGCCTTTTTCGATACAAGAGCTTCACACTCCTTTGTTGCGCCGATTCTGGCCCGTGCTCTGGGTCTAGATGCCGAGAGACTTCCAGTTCCCTTGGTGTTGAGTACACCAGTCGAAGGTCAGACCGACTTGTTTTATGTTTGTAGAGGGTGTAGATTGATGATAGGGCCATATCAGTCAACCGGGGATCTTCTACTGTTGCAGATACATCCATACGATGTCATCCTATGCATTGACTGGATGTTCTCTATATGTGTCGTGATAGACTTCTTCTAAGGAAGGATCGTGTTTTCAGACTTGGGAGGCCGACGTATGACTTTCATCGGCGAGCAGGGTTACCAGGAAGGTAACCAGGGAGTGGAACCCCTCCTTTCCGTGTTAGCTGATCTGTCAGTGGAGTTGGTGGATACAGAGATGGTGGAAGTCCCAGAGATCATCAATGAATTCATGGATGTCTTCCCTGAAGAGGTGGCGACTCTACCCCTTAACGTGATGTTGAGTTCAGGATATACTTGCGACCCGGTGCCCGTCCGATTTCGATGGCTCCCTACCGGATGACACCTTCTGAGTTGCGGGAGTTGCAGATCCAGATTGACGATCTGATGAAGAAGAGTTTTGTTTGACCAAGTGTCTCACCATGGGGTGCTCCTGTCTTGTTTGCAAAGAAGACATATGGTGGTCTGAGGATGTGCATAGACTACAGGAGACTGAATCAGGTAACGGTCAAGAACCGTTACCCTCTCCCGAGAATAGACAACCTTTTTGACCAATTAAAAGGGGCAGGGTGGTTCTCCAAGATTGACCTGTGGTTGAGATATCACCCGCTGAGGGTGAAGGAGGGTGACATCCCGAGGACTTCCTTCAGGTGAAGATACGGGCACTTTGAGTTTTTGGTCATGTTGTTCGGCATTACGAACGCTCCAAATGTGTTCATGGGGCTCATGAACTCCATTTTTTGGGAATACCTAGACTGGTTCGTAGTCGTGTTTATTGACGACATCTTGATTTACTCAATGTCAGAGGAAGATCATGTTGAGCACCTGAGAACGGTTTTAGAGGTCCTCCGACAGCACCAACTCTATGGGAAGATGTCCAAGTGAAAGTTCTGGATGCGAGAAGTGCACTTCCTTGGGTATGTGGTGTCTGAGAAGGGAATAGAGTTGGACCCATCGAAGGTCGAGGCGGTTGTTTCTTGGGAAGCACCCAAGAACATGGAAGAAGTTCATAGTTTCCTAGGTCTGGCAGGTTACTATCGGAGGTTCGTGCCCAAATTCTCCCGAGTTGCATCACCTTTGACATCCTTGACCAAGAAGTGACAGGATTTCGTATGGGATGATCAGTGCGAGGCAGCCTTCAGCTATCTGAAGGAGAAGTTGGTTAGTGCCTCAGTGCTGAGGTTTCCAGAAGAAGGGGTATCATATGAAGTGTTCTATGAAGCTTCAAGATAAGGCCTCGGGTGTGTGTTGATGCAACAACAAGGGGTGATTTCATATAGGTCTAGACAGTTACATCCCCATGAGTGTAATTATGCAACCCATGATCTGGAGCTTGTGGTAATATTGTTCGCACTAAAGTTGTGGCGGCATTACCTCATCGGGGAGCGCTTCGTGGTATTCACGGATCACAAGATCTTGAATTATATCTTTACCCAGTAGGACCTGAACTTGCGGTAGCGAAGGTGGATGGAGTTCCTTCAGGACTATGACTTCGATATTTCCTACACCTCAGGAAAAAGGAATGTGGCTGCTAATGCCTTGAGCAGGAAGTCGCAGAAGGATGCGGTTCGAGAGTCAGTAGATGCTTGGAAGGCGATGGAGGAGTTGGTTGCCCTGCACCTGGATGCGAGGATGGATGGTGGTAGAGGTTGCCTATATCAGATGACAGTGCAGTCTTCTCTGTTGCGGCGGGTAGAGGAGTCTCAATGGGGCGACTCATAAAGTGAAGTGATGCATGACCAGGTTAACCAAGGCGATGCTCCGAAATGGTGGACAGAGGATGGTTAGAATCAGATGCTTTTCAGAGGGAAGTTTTTTGTTCCAGAGACGATGCATGAGAGAGTTCTTGCTGAGTTCCACAACTCACCCCTGGCAGTACACCCGGGAGTTTCCAAGATGTACCAGGGTTTGAGGAGTCAGTTTTGGTGGCCCGGGGTAAAGCAGGCAGCGAAAGAGTTCATGGCCAGGTTCCTAGTGTTTCAGCAGGTGAAGGTTGAACACCATGTTCCAGGCGGTCTGTTACAACCTTTAGACGTCCCTGAGTGGAAGTGGGATGACATCTCAATGGATTTCGTCATGGGGATACCCAAGGTTCAAGGAGGTTGTGACGCTATCTAGGTAGTGGTGGACCAGTTGACAAAATTGGCTCACTTTCTGGCGATCAAGGAGTCGGGTACAGTGGATGCCTTAGCATGGAGTTACATGGATTAGGTGGTGTGGTTGCATGGAGTTCTGAGGTACATAGTCTCAGATATGGATGCACGGTTTACCTCACGAGTATGGAGAGGATTGTAGCATGATTTTTTCACCCAGCTACGTCTTAGCACTGCTTTCCACCCCCAAACAGATGGACAGACAGAGCGCACCATCCAAACAATGGAGGTTATGCTACGAGCATGTATTCTGGACTCTGGTGAATCGTGGGTGCGACACTTTCCTCTGGTAGAGTTTGCCTACAATAATAGCTATCACTCTACCATTGGCATGGCTTCGTTCTAAGCTTTGTATGGGAGGCCATGTCTCTCACCCGTGTGCTGGACCGAGGTTGGGGAGGCAGGTGTTCTTGGCCCGGAGGTGGTGCAGAGCACGACGGAGAAGGTTCAGCTTATACGGGGGAGGATTAAGGTGGCCCAGGACCAGAAAAAGTCATATGCTGATAATAGTAGGAGACCCTTGGAGTTCGAGGTCGGGGACCACGTGTTCCTGAAGATCTCCCCTCGGCGTGGACAACAGATGTTCAGTAAGGGGAGTAAGATTTCTCCCAGGTTCTTCAGACCATTCGAAGTGATGCGGTGGTTCGGTGAAGTGGCTTATCAAATAGCACTACCACCGCCGCTACTGAGATTTCACGATGTCTTCCATGTGTCTCAAATCTAACGGTATCTACACGACGATTCACACGTCGTCGACTGGGGAAAGCTGGATATCGAGGACGACGTGACTTTTGTGGAAAAGCCAGTGGGGATCGATTATCGTGAGGAGAAGGTGCTTCGTGGATGGACCATTCCTTTGGTTCGTGTGTTGTGTAGGCATGGCGGGCTCGAGGAAAGTACCTGGGAACGAGAGACACAGATGCACGCCCAGTACCCAGATATTTTTTGAGTTTTGTTCTATTTTTTTTGTACTTGTTTGTGATGGAACACTTTACCTTATTAAATATGGAACGTGCAGTTTTCCTTATTCTGTGGATGTGTGTGAAGAGTCCTGAATATTGGGAGGGGAGGACCTGATCCCTAATCAAGACGCATTAAGGTGGATGCAATTAAACTTGTGCGGGCGAGTCAGTGCCACCAAAAGTGGATAGTATCTTGACATGGGGGAAGAAACTCCCTAACCCATATGAATGGATAGTTTGACCCTCGAATGTTGCCTGGTTACTTTAGGGAGAGGTGTTCCTAGATGTCGATGAGGTTCACTCCTGAGAGGTATATTTCGAGGTGGTTGTTCGGAACCCCCTCTTTTCT
The DNA here is from genome assembly GCA_963277665.1 of Viscum album. NCBI lineage: Eukaryota > Viridiplantae > Streptophyta > Magnoliopsida > Santalales > Viscaceae > Viscum > Viscum album. The sequence goes on from OY728148.1 coordinate 2,040,274,240, forward strand.
TTAGGTCTAGATTTGATTTTTGAGGGCGAGAATAGGTTGAGAGGTATCTGATGTAATGGTCGGGGCCCACCTGGTCCATTACTTTTCCAAAACACAGCTCCACCGAAACTGTGGAACCGTGACGGTGGCACCGTGTCCTCACCAAGCAGTCTTTGATCTTTTCCAGTTCTCAACTTTTCCTCTCCCACAACATATCTATTGACGTAAAGATTATTTAATGCCCCCCCCCCATTTCAAGGCCATTTAAAGCCCATAAATAATATCTAAAATCCCCCAAGAGTCGGGAAACCCTTAACTTATCAAAACGTGTGGTTTTTCCTCGGTTTCATGCCCTTCCCTATACCTTCCAGATCTTCCCCTGTCACACGCTTCCTTATGGTTAAAGAAAATTGTTTAACGCATAGTCGTTATGACCCCCTCTCCAAGGAGAATTGTTAAACGGTGATTAATTCCATCGTGCGTAACTGACCAACCACGTGGTGAAACCACAATCCAACTTTATAGCTTTTCAAAATTCCATATCCCATAACAACGTGATCTCATATTTATATCACGCTAGGAATAATTTCTTTTTCCTCTTGGCTAGTCTCCTTTTCTTTTTTATGTGTTTGGTGTTCCCCTTCCCGAGGCAAGTGGTGTGCCTATGCTAGAGCCTTTCTACTCACCCTTGGAGTCCCCGATGTTCCTCCCCTACAAGTCACGCATCCCCATTTCTTGGCGCGTGGAGAATAACTTCGATCCTTGATCAAACAAGTAGGGATTTTCCTTCATCTCTCCTTACTGTGTATCATGCGGGGTGAGTACGCTACTGTTTATGTGGGAAAGGATGAAATCAAACCTTAACAAAGATAATAAACAGGTTTTTAAAGAATGATGGGGTGTGTTTGAAAATTCTGATGCACTTTTTTTTAATTGCTATATGTTGTGAACTCTATGGGATTATGCTCACTGAAAATCATGGTCGTTGGTGGTCTTTCCTTGCGCACTAATGAACCCTTGTATTCTGTGATGATTAAATGACTGTAACATGGAAATTGGTGAATCACCTATACTCGATTGGTTAAATGGATGCCCAGTGAACATCAATCCTTATGTGGTCACCCCAGTTAACCAACAGAAAGAAGAACCCAATGAATGATGTGCTTGAACCTAGAATTTTCCCTACTTTGTTTTTGTAGTAGGTGTGTTGTTCTGCTTGATGCTTACGGGGTGATGTGGATGAGGATGGGATCCTCTGTTGTGGCACGATTGTTGGTTGTGAATCTGAAGATGTGTGGGGTTGTATCTCGAGGCTTTGTTTGGTTCCAGTACTTTGAGGGATCTCATGGATCCCTTTGTTGTTGTGACTTTACAAGAGAACCGAATGTGAATGCTTAAGTTGTTTTTTGGCTATTTCTCTTTCTCTAGCTTGTGTTTATGCCTGTTAGTTTCCTATTAGTGCAGAATTTACTTAAATGGGATCACTTGAACATGAAAACAAGAATGGGCCCAATGGGGAATTGTTTTCCGGGATGAGTGGTGACATGTTCGTGGGTTCGGTGTTTCTTGTGAATGAATAGTAACGAGGGTGTTTGTGCTTAAGTTGGTTTTGGAACTCCTAGGTTGGGATGAGTGCTTTTTATATATATTATACAATTATAGTTCTTATGTTTCTTATTCTCACCCCACCCAAGTTGAGCACTTAGTGTCAAACACCCCTATTTCATGGGGGAGGATGTTTTTTCCAACACTCCTATGAGTGGCTGGTTATTAGATCCTTTTCTGCTCCCTTTCCCAAATAGCTCAAGACTCTTCGGGCAGGTTGTGACGGCCTGAGGTCCATTATATCCCAAGATTCTTTGGGCAGGGTAGTTGTGGTGGTTGGCCCAGGTGTGTGCGGGCAGGTTGTTTCCCAAGAGTTTTTGGGATGAGGCCCAGGTGTCTTCGGTCATGGCTACAGTTGTTCTGGCCCAGGTGTTTGCAGGCATGGTTACGGGTAGTTGTTGTGGCTCAGGTGTTTGCAGGCGGGATGTGTGGTTGTGGCCTAGGTGTGTGCAGGCGGGGTGTGGCAATAGGACTACGGTGAGAATAGAGGGGGAGGTTCAATGCGTAGGATGTCTTCAATAACCAGTGGGTAAGTGGCGCGAGGTACCCAAACATTGATGTGTTATTACTATTGTATTTCTTGACTTGTGTTATTTGGGGAGCATTCCTTGGTGAGGCTTGGGTGGGTAGTTTTCATTGCTAGGTGTTTTGGTTATCTCTTTTCTCATGGGGCATTAGAATGCCTCCCCACTTGTGCAAGAGAGCTTTGTGTTTTCCTTGCTGAGTATACTTGTATGCTCACCCTATATATATAAAACTGTTTTCAGGTTTCTAGGAGGACTTCAGGGATCATGCAGGGTCGTACTAGTTCAGAAGTTGGGACAATTTTTGTTGTTGTTTTTATTTCTTTTGGTACTTCTTTTTGGGGTTTTCTTTTACTTTTGTATCATTTACTTTTGGAACAGCCATATGAGAATGGTTTGTTTTGGCTTTACTAGTACTTCCACTTTTGGTGTTGTTGGGATTTACTATCTTATCACCTGATCCTATTAAATAAAATGGGTAATGCCCTCCATATTTTGTGTGATTCTATACCCTTGGTGCTAGTCGCCACTCCGGGACCTATTGAAGGCGGGTCTTAGGGGTCATTATCTCTCCTTCAACTTGAAGAAGGAAGGGTATGGTAACCTATTGTACCTTCTCTCATCTTGATGAAGGCGGGTTGTGACAGGTCAGCTCTGCTACAGTGTTAGAGAGGCTATCGTGCCTGAAAAAATTGGGTCGGGGGCCTTCGGCCACCAGACCCCCGAAGTAGGGGAGCATTGCCCATGTAACCCCCAATGAGCTCACCGCGGATCTTGACCCACGAAAGTTGTGGGCTGGTGCACAGTATGGGCCACAAGCATTCAGCCCAACCGGATCTATAAGGCCCCGACCTTAAACCTTACTTAACATTGAATTAAATGAATAATTCCCATTGAGGATCTTTTCAGGTTTAGAGTTTTAGATAATTAGATCATAACTATTACATCTCAAAAGATTACAAAGTATACACTTCTACTAAGTTTCCATAAAATAAAAACTCTTAAAAAGAAGCATGTCTAGTTCCATGTTTTAGATAGCATGACTTTACCTTGATCCCATCCTTGACCCAATTCCACATTAAGTCCTATGAAAAACATTTCAAAAAAACTTGGGGTGAGCATAAAAAGCTCAGTAAGGGATACACAAAGAATGAAAACTGTTATTTTTTTCAAACATCAAGTAAACCATGTATACTTTATCAAAGTAATACCTTCACCTTCATGAAGTAGTAAAAACTCTTCACTGAATAAAATATCATTACTTACCCTTTTGTAACCAAAGGATTACCATAAAACCCATATAAAGAACACATAACATATAAAGGTAACTTGGGACATAAACATACTTAAGTGGAATAACCATACGGTCGACTTCCACACATATCACTTAATGGAATAGCCATACAGCCAACTTCCATACATACTTAATGGAATAGCCATACGGCTGACTTCCATACCCAATGCATTGGAGGTTATAATGTAACCACCCATCCTGGTATTCACGGCACCACCCGTCATATGGTTAATCACGTAACCACCCGTCAAATGTCCAAGTTCGATTATAAAATCATAAGACATAAAACAAATATAATGGAAAGAAAACATTTCCACACTTTGATAACAATATATCACATAAATATATTGACATAACAAATCCATTATAAAAACCATTTTCAACACCAAAATACATAAAAGAGTATATGGTATTTATTTCACTTTAAAAACCTTACGGCTTGTTGAAGAAGCCAAAGACCAAATAATACTCGCGACGGCAGAAAAGGTCGTTGTCACCGTGTACGTTAAAAGAAACATTCCTTTTTGTCGTTTAGTAAAACACTTCGTAGAAAAAGATTCCTTTTGTATAAAAGTAAAAGTCAAAGGGGTTTATACACCGTATAAAAGATAGTTTTGTATAAAACGAAATACGCCTCAATGAAAGGAGATTGAGACGAAGTCCCTTACCTCGGGTCCGTCTTGACTCGATCGTTCTTTAACCTCCTGAATAATAAAATTAAGTTAATTTCTACTTGCTTAAGAACCTTTTTAAAGTTCATTATTCCTTTTATATCACTTATTACCATTTCATGAACACTATGTAATTATTTAAGTTATTAACGGTCGTTTTAGCGATCATTGGTACTTGAGTCAAAAATATGCTCTTTATAATTACAAGTTGTTCATGTATCCATTATATCCAGAGTTATACTCATGATATAGATATCATATATATCATATATATCTAGTATATAAATGCATATATAATATTACATAATCATTTAGAGGTAAGAAATGAAATGCAACGTTCATGGAGACGGTAAGCCGTACGTACGCATGAACGCTACTTTCATTTCTATGTCATATTAATGGAATTAAAACTAAATGAAAGGTATGTATATTTTAATTCCAGAATTATATTAATCATTTAGATGTAACATACATTATATATATCCATTATATATATGTACTTATGATAGTACATTACATTTGGGGATAAGAAATGAAATGCACCGTTCATGGAGACGGTAAGCCGTACGTACGCATGAACGCTACTTTCATTTCTATCTCATACTTTAATGGAAATAAATAATAATGATATAGAGGTATATTATAATTCCAGTATAACATAATATATAATAACTTTAAATCCATCCTTTATACGTCCCATATATGGCATTAACGAATCACATCACTTTGAGGGGGCGGTAGTCCGCACTTCCTAAAATGAAATTATCGTGTTTACCCATAATGGAAGCCATAAAGGTATGCTCAAAATGAAAAATACAGAAGCTTAAGGAAAAAAATAAACATATTATATATCATATATCAATATAGTGTCATCTTAATGGCCACCTTTTAAGGTGTTAAAAGAATGTTGAACAATCATCGTTTCGGGAGGCAGAAATTCGCCATCCACGGAAACAATATGTTCTTTAACCATTAGATGTAGGTGTGTGGAAGTGTAGCTCGAATACTTATTATAACAACATCCTAGTATATTGAATATACTGTAGTTGTTACAAAATAAAAGAATAAAAATAGTTTAGGGGGTTGGAGAAGAAAAATAAAACAAAAGGACTCAAAATAAGACATTACCTTGAAATCGGGTAACTCCCTTTGGTTTGAGCTCAAAGGCTTCCTTGGGAAGACTTCTACCCAAAGTGAGGCTTCAAGGAGTAATAGAGGGATGTGGAGAGACAAAATGGGCAGGGGTTGGCTGAGCCAAAGGCTTTTTATGTGTGGGTAAAGAGGTAGAGGTGGGGGCCTTTTATAAGAGGAGAGGAGGGGCACTCTTGGAAAGTAAAGAAAAGTCACTTTATTTTAAAATGATATTCGGATTTAAGAGGTCCCACATTGATATAATTAGAGGATAAGGTTATAAGGGTTTAAAATATACCCATCCAATTGGTTTTGGACATGTGTAAGTCATAGATTTTAAATTATCTTTTCATTATATTTAAATCCATTATTAATGAGGTAATCGTTGCATCATCATGATGTCATAAATAATTTAATATATTTAATTTCTAAAAATTATAAAAAAATATCATGATGTAGGAAATCTTTTTAGATTTCCAATTAATATTTATAGTCAAAAATCTGACTTGTATAACCCCATGTAAAAATTGTTTTAGTAAAACAACTCATGTTTGTGTCATTTTTACTTTTACATTTAATAAAAAGTTATTTATGTCACTTCCCAAACAAAGTGGCTCCATGGGGTCTCAAAGTTGACCCATGGATTTTATTGGTCGGCCATGACACATCCAATGAGGGTAGGACATGTGTCAAGCTCATCTCATTTTATTAAAACATTATTTTTACCTTAAACTACACTAATTACCTCTACTCGCAATTAAGAACTTAAAAGTTACTATTCACCAAAAAATTATTTTAATCTCATTGAACCACATTTTACTTATTAATGACAACCATGTATGTCGTATTTTTGAAAATCAAATCACAGAAGTGACGAAGTTTCATTTAAATGAAAAATCAGTTTCTTTAACTACCACTTAGTGGTTTCACTATTCATCAAAAATTGAAGTTTTTCAGAAAAATACCAAAACTTCACCCTAAACTATATTTGATATTCTGAATTCAAAAATGAAGTCCATTTTACAAAATTCAAAACATATAAGTTGCATTAATTAATTTAATAATTAATTCCCGCTGTCATGACAAATAGCGTGTTTTTATGAAACAATAAGTATCAAAAGATTGACACTAGTTTAAGTCCGATTTCAAAGTGAAATTAATTCCAACGACCACTATTGGATTTAATGGTAAAAATATATTCTAATTTCACTTTAAAACCAAATCAAAATATAATCTAATCATATAAATAAATTAGATTAAAAAGAGTTTTTGAATTAAAATACAACATTTTACACTATTCATTAAAAATGAACTTTATCGGAAAAATACCAAAAAATTACACAAAGTAAATTTTGATGTCCTGATTATAAAGAAGAGTTTTATTTGGTCCAATAGAATGTATAAAAGTGACCAAAACTATATTTAATGACGGTTCGCCATCAAAAGGCGATAAATGAACCTTTAGTGAAAATTAGGGTATAAAAGCCTAAAATTGAATTCTTTTCGTATTTTAAGCCTTTATCATTTATTGGATAAATGTAAAAACATTTAAAAACATATATAATCATATTTTAGTTATTTCTATCCATTCCTACCAATACAACGGCTATGTGTTAACTACCATTTAAAATAATATTATTTTATTACTAGTGTGCACCGTAAGATTTCAATGAAACTCTTTGTTGCGTATCGGGTACGCTATCGAACATAGCAACCCCTTTAAAGTAAAATTAATATTTAATTCATAAATATTAATAAATATGAAAATGTTTTATTCAGTATTTACCTGGGATGTTACATCCTTCCCCCCTTTTGGGAATTGCGTCCTCGCAATTTTATTCACTTATCAAAATAAGTGGGGGTATTTATCCCTCATAGCATTTTCAGATTCCCACATTTCCTCTTCAACAATATGGTTTTTCCACAAAACCTTTACCTGGTGAATTACCTTATTTCGCAACACTTTCTCTCTTCAGTCAAGAATCTGGACTGGTTGTTCTTCATAAGTTAGGTTCTCCTCCAGCTGAACTACCTCTGGAATCAAAACATGAGATGGATCTGGCATATACTTCCTCAACATCGAAACATGAAAAACATTGTGTACCTGAGATAAACTCGGAGGTAAAGCCACTCGGTAAGCAAATGATCTAACTTTCTCCAGAATTTCATATGGTCCAATAAACCTTGGACTCAGCTTTCCTTTCTTACCAAATCTCATCACACTTTTCCATGGAGAAACCTTGAGAAAAACATGATCACCTACCTCGAAAGATAGATCCTTCCTCCGGTTATCCGCATAACTCTTATGCCTACTCTGAGCTGTTCTCATGTGTTTCTGAATCAACTGAACTTTTTCTATCATCTCTTCTACCAATTCTGGTCCCATCAGCTTCCTTTCACCCACTTCATCCCAAAAAGCTGGAGTTTGACACCGCTTCCCATATAATGCCTCAAATGGTGCCATCTGTTTACTAGAATGAAAACTGTTATTATATGAAAACTCAACCAAAGAAGGATGTTGGTCCCAAATTCCCTGATAATCCATCTAACAAGCTTGTAGCATATCCTCCAAGGTCTGAATTGTTCGTTCTGACTGCCCATCGGATTGCAGATGAAAAGTTGTACTAAAATTTAATTCAGTACCCAACGACTTCTGAAGGCCTTTCAAAAAGTTAGAAGTAAACTTGGGATCACGGTCAGATACAATGGATAGAGGAAATCCATGTAACCTGACTATCTCTTTAAGATACAAATGGGAAAGTTGATCTAGGGAAAAATTATCTCGTATGGAAAGGAAATGATCAGATTTAGTCAATCGATCAACAATAACCAAGATTGCATTATTACCTCGAGATGTCCTCGGTAATCCCACAACAAAGTCCATGGATATATTTTCCCATTTCCACTATGGCACTGGTAAAGGCTGAAGCATCCCTTTCGGTAACTGCCACTCTGCTTTAACCTACTGACAAGTCAAACACTTCACAGTAAAATTAGCAATATCCCTTTTCATTCCATCCCACCAGTAATACTCCCGCAGATCTCTGTACATCTTAGTACTGCCAGGATGAACTGAAAATGGGGAACTGTGAGCCTTACATAACAACTCATTCTTCAACTATGAATCACAAGGAACACATAATCTCTTCCCAAACCTCAAAACACAATCATTATCAATGTTGAATTTTGGAAACTTACCCTTCTGAACCAGCTCTACCTTTTTCTGCGACTCACTGTCTTCCCTCTGTGCTTGCTTAATTCTGTCTGATAGGGATGATCTCACTGATACCTGAAACAAAACAGAAGAACTTACTACACCAACAACTTCTATGACAAAGTTCATCAAATCAAAAACCAAAGGATCTCGTTCCAAACGTAGCATGGTTAATGAAGCATTACTTTTTCGACTCAAAGCATCGACCACTTTATTTGCTTTTACCGAATGGTAATGAATTGTACAATCATAATCCTTGATTAATTCTAGCCATCTCCTCTGTCTCATGTTCAACTATTTCTGAGTGAATATATACTTTAAAATTTTGTGATCAGTATATATTTTACACTTTACTATATACAAATGATGCCTCCAAATTTTTAAAGAAAAAAAAACAGCAGCTAATTCAAAATCATGTGTAGGGTAATTTACCTCATGAGTTTTCAACTGACGTGAAGAATAACCAATTACCTGATCATTCTGCATAAGGAAACAGCCAAGTCCCTTCAATGAAGCATAACTGTATATAACAAACTCACCATTCCTGGAAGGAAGTGTCAAAACTAGAGCATTCACCAATCTTCTTTTCAACTCCTGAGTCAACTGAGCCATCACTGCAACAAACTGTTTGGTTCTTATTCTGACCATCTTAGGATACTGATTTGAAAGGTCATTTCCCTCTGTATTCCTTCCCAGAAAATCTGTTCTATTTCCTCCATGAAAAAACATTCTGAACAAACATGTCTTAGATGAAGCAACATGATAATATTTAAATGCTATATCATTTTCAATCATACCATAAATTAATTAATAATTTAACAATTTTCTAACTCCTAAAGTTGTCTAAACCGACCTATGATACCAACTATAAGGCCCCGGCCTTAAACCTTACTTAATATTGAATTAAATGAATAATTCCCATTGAGGATATTTTCAGGTTTAGAGTTTTATAGAATTAGATCATAACTATTACATCTCAAAAGATTACAAAGTATACACTTCTACTAAGTTTCCATAAAATAAAAACTCTTAAAAAGAAACATGTCTAGTTCCATGTTTTAGATATCATGACTTTCCCTTGATCCCATCCTTGACCCAATTCCACATTAAGTCTTGTGAAAAAACATTTCAAAAAAACTTGGGGTGAGCATAAAAAGATCAGTAGGGGATACACAAAGAATGAAAACTGTTAGTTTTTCAAACATCAAGTAAACCATGTATACTTTATCAAAGTAATACCTTCAACTTCATGAAGTAGTAAAAACTCTTCACTTAATAAAATATCATTACTTACCCTTTTGTAACCAAAGGATTACCATAAAACCAATATAAATAACACATAACATATAAAGGTAACTTGGGACATAAACATACTTAAGTGGAATAACCATACGGTCGACTTCCAAACATATCACTTAATGGAATAGCCATACGGCCAACTTCCATGCATACTTAATGGAATAGCCATACGGCCGACTTCCATACCCAATGCATTGGAGGTTATAACGTAACCACCCATCCTGGTATTCACGGCACCACCCGTCATATGGTTAATCACGTAACCACCCGTCAAATGTCCAAGTACCATTATAAAATCATAAGGCATAAAACAAATATAATGGAAAGAAAACATTTCCACACTTTGATCACAATATATCACATAACTATATTGACATAACAAATCCATTATAAAAACCATTTTCAATACCAAAATACATAAAAGAGTATATGGTATTTATTTCACTTTAAAAACCTTACGGCTTGTTGAAGAAGCCAAAGACCAAATAATACTCGCGGCGGCGGAAAAGGTCGTTGTCACCGCGTACGTTAAAAGAAACATTCCTTTTTGTCGTTTAGTAAAATGATTCGTAGAAAAAGATTCCTTTTGTATAAAAGTAAAAGTCAAAGGGGTTTATACACCGTATAAAAGATAGTTTTGTATAAAAGGAAATATGCCTCAATGAAAGGAGATTGAGACGAAGTCCCTTACCTCAGGTCCGTCTTGACCCAATCATTCTTTAACCTCCTGAATAATAAACTTAAGTTAATTTATACTTGCTTAAGAACCTTTTTCAAGCTCATTATTCCTTTTATATCACTTATTACCATGTCATGAACACTATGTAATTATTTAAGTTATTAACGGTCGTTTTAACGATCATTGGTACTTGAGTCAAAAATATGCTCTTTATAATTACAAGTTGTTCATGTATCCATTATATCCAGAGTTATACTCATGATGTAGATATCATATATATCATATATATCCAGTATATAAATGCATTTATAATATTACATAATCATTTAGAGGTAAGAAATGAAATGCACCGTTCATGGAGACGGTAAGTCATACGTACGCATGAACGCTACTTTCATTTCTATGCCATATTAATGGAATTAAAACTAAATGAGAGGTATGTATATTTTAATTCCAGAATTATATTAATCATTTAGATGTAACATACATCATATATATCCATTATATATATGTACTTATAATAGTACATTACATTTGGGGATAAGAAATGAAATGCACCGTTCATGGAGACGGTAAGCCGTACGTATGCATGAACGCTACTTTCATTTCTATCTCATACTTTAATGGAAAGAAATAATAATGATATATAGGTATATTATAATTACAGTATAAAATAATATATAATAACTTTAAATCCATCCTTTATACGTCCCACACATGGAATTAACGAATCACATCACTTTGAGGGGGCGATAGTCCGACTTCCTAAAATGAAATTATCGTGTTTACCCATAATGAAAGCCATAAAGGTATGCTCAAAATGAAAAATACAGAAGCTTAAGGAAAAAAATAAATATAGTATATTTCATATATCAATATAGTGTCATCTTAATGGCCACCTTTGAAGGTGTTAAAAGAATGTTGAACAATCATCGTTTCGGGAGGCAGAAATTTTCCATCCACGGAAACAGTATGTTCTTTAACCATTAGATGTAGGTGTGTGTAAGTGTAGCTCAAATAATTCTTATAACAACATCCTATTATATTTAATATACTGGATTTGTTACAAAAGAAAATAATAAAAAGAGTTTAGGGGGTTGGAGAAGCAAAATAAAACAAAAGGACTCAAAAGAAGACATTACCTTGAAATCGGGTAACTCCCTTTGGTTTGAGCTCAAAGGCTTCCTTGGGAAGACTTCTGACCAAAGTGAGGCTTCAAGGAGTAAGAGAGGGATGTGGAGAGACAAAATGGGCAGGGTTTGGCCGAGCCAAAGGCTTTGGAAGTGTGGGTAAAGAGGTAGAGGTGGGGGCCTTTTATAAGAGGAGAGGAGGGGCACTCTTGGAAAGTAAAGAAAAGTCACTTTATTTTAAAATGATATTCGGATTTAAGAGGTCCCACATTGATATAATTCGAGGATACGGTGATAAGGGTTCGAAATATTCCCATCCAATTGGTTTTGGACATGTGTAGGTCATAGATTTTAAATTATCTTTTCATTTTATTTAAATCCATTATTAATGAGGTAATCGCTGCATCATCATGATGTCATAAATAATTTAATATATTTAATTTCTAAAAATTATAAAAAAAATATCATGATGTAGGAAATATTTTTAGCTTTCCAATTAATATTTATAGTCAAAAATCTGACTTGTATAACCCCATGTAAAAATTGTTTTAGTAAAACAACTCATGTTTGTGTCATTTTTAATTTTACATTTAATAAAAAGTTATTTATGTCACTTCCCAAACAAAGTGGCTCCATGGGGTCCCCAAGTTGACACATGGATTTTATTGGTCGGCCATGACACATCCAATTAGGGTAGTACATGTGTCAATCTCATCTCATTTTATTAAAACATTATTTTTACCTTAAACTACACTAATTACCTCTAATCACGATTAAGAACTTAAAAGTTACTATTCACCAAAAAATTATTTTAATCTCATTGAACCACATTTTACTTCTTAATGACAACCATGTATTTCGGATTTTTGAAAATAAAATCATAGAAGTGACAAAGTTTCATTTAAACGAAAAATCAGTTTCTTTAACTACCACTTAGTGGTTTCACTATTCATCAAAAATTGAAGTTTTTCAGAAAAATACCAAAAATTCACCCTAAACTATATTTGATATTCTGAATTCAAAAATGAGTTCCATTTTACAAAATTCAAAACATATAAGTTTCATTAATTAATTTAATAATTAATTCCCGTTGTCATGACAAATAGCGTGTTTTTATGAAACAATAAGTATCAAAAGATTGACACTAGTTTAAGTCCGATTTCAAAGTGAAATTAATTCCAACGACCACTATTGGATTTAATGGTAAAAATATATTCTAATTTCACTTTAAAACCAATTCAAAAGATAATATAATCATATAAATAAATTAGATTAAAAAGAGGTTTTGAATTAAAATACAACATTTTACACTATTCATTAAAAAATGAACTTTATCGGAAAAATACCAAAAATTTACACAAAGTAAATTTTGATGTTCCGATTCTAAAGAAGAGTTTTATTTGGTCCAATAGAATGTATAAAAGTGACCAAAACTATATTTAATGACGGTTCTCCATCAAAAGGCGATAAGTGAACCTTTAGTGAAAATTAGGGTATAAAAGCCTAAAATTGAATTCTTTTCATATTTTAAGCCTTTATCTTTTATTGGATAAATGTAAAAACATTTAAAAACATATATAATCATATTTTAGTTATTTCTATCCATTCCCGCCAATACAACGGCTATGTGTTAACTACCATTTAAAATAATATTATTTTATTACTAGTGTGCAACATAAGATTTCAATGAAACTCTTTGTTGCGTATCAGGTACGCTATCGAACATAGAAACCCCTTTAAAGTAAAATTAATATTTAATTCGTAAATATTAATAAATATGAAAATGTTTTATTCATTATTTACCTGGGATGTTACAGGATCAGTCTACACCAATCCAACAACCCTCAATGATAATCTTCAACCTATATGAAAATTAGGGAGCATGATTGAGAGACTCTATTGATTCTCGAGGCATGCATTTAAAAATGGAATTTTAGTTGTTTTTGTAGATTTTAATTCAAGGTACGAATGAATATATAAATTATGATACTTGATATGTAAGCTATAAATATGTATATAAAACATAATCATAATTAAAACTCAAGTTTCCACTAAGAGGGGGGTTGAATTAAATCACTGGTGAACTTTTAAAATTTCAATTCTCTTGAAATTAACCCCTAAAACTTGTTAGAGTTTTTATCCTTATCAACTTTATATAACAATATCATAAGCATGCAAATATTAGAAAGTAAAGAAATTTACACAATATTTACAAGGTTCATCCCTAGTGTGGGTGACTACATCCTTTCCATGGTGATTCTCGTCGTTCCATGAAAATTCACTATAATAGAAAAGTGAATACAATGAGCCAACTCCCATTAGACTCCTATCTTTCGATAGTAAAGATTACACTTGAGTCAAATCCCGTTATAATCTTTATATCTCTCGATAGGAAAGATTATACCAACTCCCATAAGTTACAAAATTTTTCTTGTGAAACTAAGCCACAAAAAGTTAAGAAACTTCTCAACACAACTCACTGAAAGTTCATATGAAAAAATCTTCACCCGATGACCCCTTCTGGTATCTCTATCTGGTGTGCCTTCTGTCTTCCTCCTGTATACTCGATCTAGTGCACCTTACTAATTGTGCCTCTAATATGTGTTATGTCCAGTGAACAAAACACCTACGCCTCTCACTATTCAGAATCTATGTTCGATACAACCTTTGTCTAGTATCTCTAACTAATGACGGTGTCTGATATCTTTGATTTGTATCTCTATCCAGTGTCTCAAATTGAAGCCTCTATTTAGTGACTCCGATCAGTTCCCTCTCTTCTTCAACCATCTTGGTTGGAAACTTGCACCGCTTGAGAAACTTCAGCGTATTATCTCTTTCGTACGGGTGGACACTGTTTCTTTCTTATACCCATATAGTACTTGCACCCCCCTTTTATAAGTGCACTCATAGGAGAAAATACAGAAACTCAAATTCATTTTCCTGCCCAATGAAAGCTCAAATTTAAAAACTCCCACTCAACTCAATTTTACCGGATACTTATCAAGCCTTATAGAATATTCTTGAATTTTCATGAAAACTTGGTGTCAAGAACATTTATTTGAACTTCCTAATGGCATTAAGTAACTTCTTCAAACTTCCTTAAACTCAGCGTTAAGAAACATCTTCAAACTTTCTTAACCTTGATAGATAAGAAAATGTTGAGTGAACAACATAGCACCGTCAATATAAAAGGTATTTACAAAGATTTGTAATCTCTTAAGAACTTCATTTGACACTTGTTTTTCTAATGCCTTTTCAAAGAGATTCTTCGTCTGGCTCTGCTTTGTCTGACTCCCTTCTATCAATTCTACATCGAAGGATTAACTCAATTCGATAAACTCATCATGGATTCCACTGGTTCTCTTCTCATTCAAGTTCTGGCCGATGAAATGGCATTGCTCTGTCTGGTTCATCTAGCATCAACTCTGGTATATCTTGATGAAGTTGTCCATCTGATGACATTACATTATTTTTTCGATGTTCATCCATCCGATGGAACTTTTACCAAACACATGAATTTGTTAAACTCGTTTTGGAGACTCATTGATCATTTTTCTTCTTTGTATGATGCACTTCCTTTAACTTGTTCATCCAATGAACATTGTTAGGTTCTGTAAAAACTCTTCTCCATACTCATTCCGATGGTTCTTTTCCTGATGGACTTGAATCGACGACTTCATACAACAACATAAACTTTGTACACTCTATTAGTTTGGTCACCTAAGCTAACTCTGTATTATGTACTTGAGTTGTTGAATTTTTGATGATATTTTTGTAACTTATAAATATTTCTTTCACAAAATACTTCTTCATTGGGTTATATTGACTCGAAATTTGATATCTCCCCCTTTGTGTGGTTACAACATCCCTACCCCTTCTGTTATTGCAGCTTCAACTTTGTATTGCCGCTCAAACATCAATCTTCTCGCACCATTTACTTCCCCCACCCTTTGGACTTCTCACACTTTGTACAAGTGTGAGAAAACTCAGTACCTCAAACTTCTTGTTGTTTTTTATCCTATATATTCATCCGGTGACATTTTCCCTAGTTCATTCGGTGACATTGAGTGTTGTCTGTCTAGTGACATTTTTGTACTTTAACTTTGTAGCTTGAAATTCAACTTCTCATAGATCACTATCTGATAACTTCAGCCTTGGTCCGTCTGATGTAATTGTTGTATGTACTTCTCTCTCTTTGTATGAGAGTGTGAATCTTTAGCTCGGATCATGTAAATATTCACGATGTTAGGAACATGAAGATCGACACAACATCATTCAACTTAGTTTCCTGACATGGTTAAGGAAACTTCCTTCACCTACTCAAGCACTTTATAACAAAAACTTTCTTGACTTTTCAATAAATCTTTCTAACTTGATATATAAAAACATTCATAACAAGATATGCTGAGAAAAAATAAAAAACTTGTTACAAAAACATCTCAAAGTATCTTCAATCCCCCCCCATTTGGATTTGATGGCAGCATTCACAATAACTTTTGACATTTTTTTAAAAATAACTCTTTTCTCAACTTTTTATCAAATCACAACACTTCTCATAGAGGATGTACTAACATTACACTGCTTGATAAAGTAATGTTTTTTAAAGAATTCCATACCCTTGGTGACAAGCAATTTTTGTGGCCATGATAAGATAAACTCCCCCTCATTTTTTTTCTCTCCTCGTTTTTATGATAACAATAGATTTAGATTCATAAAATAAAGTGTTGTATATCTTCTTAAAAAGTTATACTTACTATCCTCCTTTGAATATATAATCCAAAAGGAGGTGTGGGATACTTCCTTAAGAACTTTAGGAACTTTTTAGTATAGGCTGAACATGTAGTTATAGCCTCAATTCCTCAAATATTTCCTTCATCGTAGATTTGGTGAAAACATCAACAATTTTATACTTTGTTGAAATATACTCAAGCATAACATCTCCACCAAAAAATATATCTTTTATGAAATGGTACTTAATATCATCATGATTTGATCTATAATGTTGTATATGATTTTTGGAAAGATCAATGAAACTTTGATTATCAAAAATAATATTCAATGAATTAATAATGATGAAATGCATAATACTTGATATCTAAAACATATCATCGAGGCTTGTTACAAGACATCTAATACCATCAACGCTTGTTCCAATTCATCTAATACCATCGAGGATTGTGTCAAGACATCTATATAAATGGGCAAGGTCTCGGCCAAAACCATATCTAGTTTGTCTCATGAGATCTACTGATGTATCAAGGGGTTATAGCAGGCCCCATATATCACTTAAAAAGTCCAATGCATTCCTTATATGAAAGGGGTGAAACATAATCAACACAAAAATTCATATTGAGAAACTAGCATATAAAATGTTAATACTTACCCCAATCAATAAACATAATTATAAACCACCTAGAGTAAAACGGTGAATGGTAATAAAATTATACATCCTTAATTAAACTGATCATAAATATTCCAAAGAATGAATAAGTATGATATCAATACAACATATCCTTAGTGGATCATAAGTACATTAAAGGATTGATTCCATTGATGAATAAAAATACCATAAAAATATCTTTAAAAACATTCTTAAGGAAAATATCCTTTTCATTTTGAAAATATCCTTTTAAAACTAAAAGTTCCCAAAACATTTTGAAAACATTTTTCTTTGAAAATAACATTTAAAACTTATAAAGGAATCTTTAAAACATTTGAGTGGTCATGACGACTTGAAATTTTGTTCATGTCGTAATTGTTAAAACAAATTTTCCTTTCACTTTTTTGATAAAATCCAAACGGTTATTGTTTTGAAAACGACATGAAGATTCCTTTCAAAAAAAAAGTAAAAATGGGTAAAAAATTATTTAATAAAACATTTTTAAAAGGTTAAAAACATTTTTGAAAACATTTCTAAAAAACACTGGTTTTGATGAAAACGAATTTTCAACTAAAAAGATAAATAAAGTAGGTTTTTCTTAAAAACAATTTGCAATCCTTTTAAGTACCAAAGAGTGAAAAAATTGTATTATTAATTGAAAAAGTTCATGAATAACTAGAGTATAAAAAAATAGATTGATTTTAAGATTGAAATATCAAATAATTCCCCCAAGGGAGACTTAATAAAAATAATCCTCAATAACGATAAGATTGTGAAATAAACTCTTACCACTTTGGTAACTTTTGTATCATAAGCCCCATGAAAGAAATAACTTTAAATGAAATATTAAATACCCTGAATATAAATGAATTTGTGATTTAACATACAAAAGGGCAGTATATACACCACGCAAAATAAATAAGTGGTGAATATGGCGTATGTCTCATGAAAGTAATAGTGTGATGAGAAACCCTTAATTGATGCTTAATTTTGGTTGAACATGTTTTAACCTCCAGTATAGTGTCTTCAAACAAGTTATTAACTTATACCAGAAATGTATTAATATTTATAATAACATATATGATCCTTTTATAACATCTTATCACCCGTTCATTAATAATATTTCATTATTTTCATTATTTTGGGTGTTAATATACAACATATTATTTATTTAAATACACACACACACACACACACATATATATATATATCATCCTTGTGGTGTGGTGATGAAAATAGAGTCACATTTCTTCGTGAACGTGGTAGCGACATGTACACGAATGATGTTATCATCTTTTTAGTGTAAAAAAGAAAATGATATATTATATTTTCAGAATTATAAATATGTTTTTAATATCATAATTATTTTATTTATATCACATATATTCATTAAATTTATCATTATTACTTTTCATGTAAAGCATTCGTGAAAAATGAATCACAACGTTTCCTGAGGCGATAGTCCGCCGTACACATGAGCGACATTATCGTATCCCCTATGGAATGGAAAGTAAAAAAGGTACATATAATATAATGACTCCAGAGGTATAATTATTTTATAAATATCATATTTATACATTATATCCACTCTCATAGCCAACTGTGAGAGGTGGTAATGGAAAAATAAATGACATCAGTTTGCGAGGCAGTAGTCCTCCGTACACACGAGTGACGATTTTGTAACCCATTCGATGAAAGTGGGGATGGTTATAGGTCATGACCTTAACATAACAACATATTTGTATATGTAATATATTGAGGTTATTATATAATCATGTTTAATAATAATTTAAGGATGTGGAGGAAGAAATAAAAAAAATGATCGTTAAAGAATGTTACCTCTTCTACGGGTAACCTCCTTAGGTTTGCACCAAATCTTTCCTAGGTTGGATTTTCACAAAAAAATAAGGATTATAGGATTAGGGTGTGTAATTTGTGAAGTTATTTTGGTATTTATTGGACAATAAAAATGTCTTGAGAGGTATGAATAAGTGAGTGGAGTGAGTTCCCTTTTATAATTGAGGAGGAGTGACATTTTTTGTAAATACCCAAAAGTATTCAATAATGGGAGGTCACTCTCACCTAATGTGGATCCAAGATTGATAAATAATTTAGGGTAGATATTATATGGTCTAGAAACACCTCTAACACACAAAAAAACACATTTTTTTAGAAATTTCATTCCTTTGCCTTTAAGTTTTACTCACCTTTACCATTTTCATTTTCACCACAATAACTAGTTTTTTTAACCAAGGTAATCTATCATTTAAGCCTAAAATAAAATGATCCTTATTAGATAATTTATAAAAAATAAAAATAAATATTAAATCCAATTTATTAAATAAAAAACCTATGTGAAAAAATAATTTTAACATAAGCATATGTAATGTGAAAAACCCTGGTTTAACCGTAATTAGGGTAATTAGCTTTTAACTGTTTTCACTAATCATTTGGTCAAAACTCAGTTAAAAATATTAGATAATATAAATTATTCTGATTAAAAACATGGAATCTATTTTTCAAATTTAAATTAATAGAATTGGTAAAATTTAATTTAAAATTAATCCTGAAGACGCAACGACAATGCAGTTTTTCAAAGAGAAAATGTTCAAAAGTTGAAAAAGTTTTTATATCAAAATTCAATATGAAAATGATTTAAATGACCTAAATTGGATTAATTTATATATATTTGAACTAATTAAACTTTAAAACTAATTAAAAATATAATTTATAATTATAAATAATTTAAATGAAAAGGCGATTTTCAATTAAAATTCAGTATTTTTCACTATTCATCAAAAATGAAACATTTTAGAAAAATCTAAAAAATTCACCCTAATATAAATTTGATATTCTGATTTAAAAAATTAATTTTATTTTATCAAATAAATTTTCTCTAATTGGTAAAATTTAATTATAAATTATGTGAGCAAAGCGCGACTAAACCGCCATATAGAAAAATACCATTTTTTCGAAAATATTTCAATTTTTTTTCAATTGGTTCTAATTTTATCTCTAATAAATGGATGTCCGTTTTATTTATTTTATAAATTTAAAAAAAATATAATTTTCATAATTTAATTAGTACCATTCATACCCGCTAATTTAATGGCTAAGTTATAATGATAATGTTTAAATAATAATATTTTAATAAACTATCTTGTTTCGTTCAAACCCGATGTTGCGTGCATTGCAAGTTATCAAAGTGATTGAATTTATTTAGAAAAGACTAAATATATTGTAAAGTCTTGGGATGTTATATTCCATTCTATGCTTGTTTTTGCGTGTCATACACACTATTGAATATGATATTCATATTTTAAAATTTTAGGTTGTTACATTCTACCCCCTTAAATAAATTGCCTCCTCACAATTTAATATTGATCTTAGTAATCAAGGGTTTTTCATTTGAAAATACCCTTCTTGAAATCACACATCATAATAAGGTTTAATAAAACATCCTCTTGATAATAGAGAAGTGAAATACAAAGGTCAGATGGAGTAACACATAACTAGGTTTCTAAGTAGGAGAACATTGTTGGAAGGTAAAGATATGGACATGAAATAAAAGTGTAAATAATTATAGTGAGTGTGAGAGTTCATTGATCACAAAAAATTGAATTATAAATGGAAAGTTAAGGTTGTAAAAACCATAAATCTATGATTATTTGAAATACCATTGGTTCAATATAAATGAAGTTATTAGAATAACATTTTTTCAATATCATTTTTCTAGAGTTAAGAGATTACTTTACCATATAGATTGGGAATATATGAAAATATAATCACTTTATAAATTTTTATTTTACAGGAACAATTTCATCCTTTGGTTGTGCTTCAATAATTTCTAATTAATTACTTACTCAAAGAAATAAATATCCAAAAATGAATTTTTAATGCATGAGGCACTAAAATTTACTTTTAACATATCGTAAGATCCATAATAGATTGATAAGTCCTTCCTTCAATTTCTAGTTATTATTATAATAAAATGGTTAGTTTTAACATCCCGACCCTGGTGCCACACCTCGGTGCCCCGAGCCGGTTCACCACATGAACTCAGGCGTGCCTCCACATATGCCAGAGGCTGCCGACTAGCAGCGTGAGTCTAATATCGATCACCGGGAGACGATGCCCTCTTATTTTCATTAGAGTAATACACTGGTGAAAATAAATAAAAATAATCAACTGAATAACAAAAAAATACCAATATCTCATGATAAAAAATCATTAAGTGAAATGTCAAAAATGAATAATAAATATGTCATACTAATTTATGTGCTAAGTGTTAATATGCAACCTCAAAAGTAAAGACACTGACAACACCCAAGTAGATCCTGAACCATGTATGGTTCCCTCATCCATGCTCCATCCTCAAATCATCTATCCAACACGGGGCATTTTCCCTTAACCTGTTATGAAATCATGTAATCTATTCGAGTACCGATTAGGTAGCCCAAGTAGGGTGTGAGTACGACTCAGTAGGCCACTACCAACAGTGTCTAAAACAATATCCAGTCAAATAGTATATACAATTGTATATATAAATAAGAACAATGCATAAGTAAACAGTTATCGCATTATCATTTATTCTTTACTTAACCACATTAACTCCCGGGTTCCTGAGGAAACCCATACCTCAACGCTAGATTTGGCCCATGTCGAAGCCTGAAGTGTTCCTAGGTAATATCATATCTTAATACTTACTTCAGATCATGATAGAGCCCGAAGTATTCGATGGTGATATCATATCTCAATACCTACTTCAGTTCATACTAGAGATTGAAGTATTCTCAAGTGTGGTAATGTCTCAGAGTGCCTTTGTTACCATTCTTTAGTTCATACTTGATTTCTCATGTTACCATTATTAATTTCATGCTTGAATTCCCATGTTACCACTCAAACATCACACAAAAGAATGACCATATTCCCATTATTTTATTCACAAGTAAGATGACCATGTTACCATTATTACTTCTCAATTTAATGATCATGTTATCATTCCTTTACTCACAAGTATAGTGACCGTGTTACCATCTATACTTCTCAATTGAATGACCATGTTCTCATTCCTTTACTCACAAGTGAATGACCATGTTTCCATTCATACTTGTCACATTAGAATGACCATGTTCCCATTCTTTTAAATATAATTAATTCAACAATTAATTATCAACATCAATTTCATTACTAATTCAATGATTAGTTAAGCATGACTATTCCATTAGCTAACTCAACAATTAATTGAACATTTCAATTTCATTAATTAATTCAACAAATAATTAATCACTTCAATTCCATTAGTCAATTCAACAATTAACTAATTACACCAATTTCATTACTAATTCAATAATTATTTTGTCACATAAATACCCTTAATTAATTCCCCACTTAATTAAGTACGTCAATTCCATTAATTAATTCATCAATTAATTAATCAATATCCACAAATTCAAAACCCCATAATTAATTATCTCATTCACAATCTCAATAATTCATAATTAATTCAATGATTAATTATTAAATTCATAATCACAATGTCACATAATTAATTTAACAATTAATTATTCAAGATCTATAATCTAAATATCACATAATTAATTCAACAATTAATTATCTCAATTTAACATACTCAATATCTCATAATTAATTTATCAATTAATTATCTAAAATCAATAGAATTAATATCTCATAATTAATTATACTATTTATCCAAATCAATAATCTCTATATCTCATATTTAATTCAATAATTAATTATCCAAAATAATAATCCAAACATTTCATCCATCAATTAATTCTCCAATTAATTGTTCACATCGATCCCATTAATTAATTCCACAATTAATTAATCATATCAAACTCCTTCAATTAATTCACCAAATAATTAATCTCATCAATCCTATTATTTAATTAATCAATTACATAATCACATTGATCCTCACTAATTAACTCATCAATTAATTAATCCATTTATTTAATTCAATAATTAAATAATCACATAACTCCCATTAATTAATTTGTCAATTAATTAATCCCTTTATTTAATTAAATAATTAAATAATCACATAAATCCCATTAATTGATTCATCAATTAATTATTCCCTTTATTTAATTAAATAATTAAATAATCACATAACTCTCATTAATTAATTCATTAATTAATAAATCCATTTATTTGAATCAATAATTAAATAATCACATAACTCTCATTAATTTATTAATTAATTAATTAATCCCTTTATTTAATTCAACAATTAAATAATCACATAACTCTCATTAATTAATCCATCAATTAATTAATATCTTTATTTAATTCAACAATTAAATAATCACATAACTCTCATTAATTAATTCATCAATTAATTAATATATTTATTTAATTCAACAATTAAATAATCACATTACTTACATTAATTAATTTATCAATAAATTAATCAAAACCACAATCATAAAAATCCCCATAATTAATTCATCAATTAATTATTCAAACTTACTCAATTCAATAACCTCATAATCAATCCCTCAATTAATTATTCCAACTCACTCAATTCCATAACCCCATAATGAATTCCTTAATTAATTATTTCAACTCACTCAATTCAATAACCCCACAACCAATTCATAAATTAATTATTACAATTCAATCAATTCAATAGCTCTATAATTAATTTATCAATTAGTTATTCCAACTTAAACAATTCAACAACCCCAATTAATTCATCAATTAATTGTTCTATCTTAATCAATTAAATATTTCGATAATTAATCTCAACAATTAATTATCCCCAAATTAACAATATCAATTCCCTAATAATTAATTCAACAATCAATTATCCATAATCTATAATCCCAATATCCCTAATTTGAATATTTCCCTTAATTAATTAATTCACCAATTAATTAATTCGATCAATAACACAATTGCTAAACTTCTAATAAAAATTCTTCAATTACATACACATAATTTTAATTAAGACTTTGGGATTTTAATTATAGACCACCTACCTCAATTCTTTGACGAACGATCACCCAACGAAAATCTCTAATTTAAAGCGAATCAATCAAGAATGTGATGATGAACACGGTCAAGATCCAAAACCCAAATCCATGATTAAACAAAATAATATTTCTTAATTATAGATCTAGATCCAAAATCCTAGATACATATCCCCTAAATAAGGATCTATGTTTAATAAAATATAGTATAACTTCCCTTAAGTAATGAGATAAGAATGGAATAAGAATGGGAAAACAATTGGGATTGAAATCTCTTACCAGTAGAGGTGCAGATCTACAATCCAGTTTTCAAATCACCAAGAATAGAGGTTAGGAGCCTCAGGAATTCATCCAAGAGCCTCAAAAAATAAGAGAGAAAGTTTTGGGGTGATTTGGGGTTAAATAGGGGTGAAAATAGGGGGTTCTAGAATTTAAAATCTAATTTCTGGGTTAATTAGAGCCATATACATGGTTTTATGGGAAACGGCACACAATTTCCCTTAACTGTGTGCCTTAATCGTTCACCTATTTAAAGGGGGTGCATGGTTTCTCCTTTTAGGGTGAATGTTTTGTCGAACCGTGCACCAGCTCTTCGAACCCCCACTGCCCTGGGTTAAACAGTTTGCTAGGTTGGGGTGCACAGTTTTCTCTAACCATGCGCCAACCATGCACAATCCTTTTTCCTTCGATTTTTCTCAAAATTAACCCAAAAAAAAACCCAAGGTATAACCCAAAAAATTTATATTCAAAACAAGATAAAATAACACCTTTAAAAATTCTTGATAAATCTCCAAAAATGGTCGGAATCTTACATTATTACAGGTTATCTAATATTCATAAATATTTATATAGTGAAGTGATACATTAATCTCTAAAACCACATCCAAAGTTGAAATTAAACCATTTCATAAATAGTTAACCTTATGAAACTTCTAAATGATTAAGATCCAAAACATTAGAAATAAGGTTACTAAATTTTCAAAATGAACTTATCATTAATCCCCCAAACAACATGAACTGGATATTAATCATCACATACCAACCATGTAAATTCCTTTATCATGTATTCTCTTGAATCATGGTAATAACCTAAATTACCATAAAAATTTATAGAAAACATGCATTCTTTCTTATTCCATAAATAAAACACAAATTATTGGATATATTCCTTAAATCCAAAAACATTATTAACTTCATCAATGATAACATAAACCACTTTGTCAACAATTAATTAATCAGTTCCATGGAGTTCGATACTATCCAATTTAATTTATACATATAAATCATATCTTTATCTCAAAATCATTATCTCAACATCAAGAACATATTAAGGGTTATATTTCCACCAATCATGTGTTTTCCAAGTAGTTTAACTTACCACTAAATCATTTTTCTCGGTCATCATTTCCACTCATCATATGCTCTCAAATCCTTTATAAAAAAGTACTATGGTACAATCCTTATACATTTCATAATTCTTATAACCAATATATCATTGATAAAATAATAAAATAACATAATTCTTGAATCCAAACACAAGAACATTAATCATTCCACTTTATCTATGATAATAACATAATCTTGACCATGATTAATTATCTAATTTTGAGGAATATTTCTTTAACTCTTGGGGAATTATATTTCATAGTGACCCATATCCTTACAATTGAATCATTTGGAAACCCTTTTATTTCCATTTAAATCATGATCATGGTGGAATTTCTCTCCACGCTTGTAGAAAACTGTCATTCCCTTCAAGAAAGTACTAGGGTGTTTCTTTCCACAATTATCACATATGGGAAAACCCTTATTTCCCTTATTCCCCTTATCCATTTTTTTCTATGTCATCCCCTTATTCTATTACATCTATTAGAATACATAATACTTAGATAAATCCTTCTCTATATTCTTAAAACATGATACTATGTCCTTATATGATGAGATTTTTTTGGAAACTAGTTCCCTTAGAAAGATTGGCTTAATCCCATTAAAGAAACAATAATTCTTACTCTTTAGATTATATACACTGATGAGGTTCACATTTCTTATTCTAGGAACCATTTCTAAATGATTTCATGAACTAGATTAGATTATATCATTATGAAACATAATGCATAATCCCAAAACTAGTGAAATACATAACATAAATTAAAAAATGTATGTGTAGTTAATCTCATGATCATAAACATGGTTTCTTTGAGGATATATCTATTTTTAAATCCTTTATAATGGGTTTTAAAGAAAATGTGAATTATCCTATGTATATTCCCGATAGTATCAAACCATGTGTTCAGTAAGACTCGTTGTCATTCACCAGGTGATGATCGGGTCAAGCCCAATATGCCCTTTTCAGAGTTATACCCCAAGGTATATCTATATCAGAACCACGTCTACTTATAGTACCCTGACAGGGATCTATTTCTAGGGAAACCACATAATATATTCCTTAACAAAACTTTAGGATGATCTTCTATGATTATCCAAAAAGTCTATCATTGGGTTATGTTGCCAAATCTATGTTTTCATAAATCTAGTTCCCAAGGTTTTTAATAAAATTCCTTTGATACCAACTGTAGCGTCTCGAACCCAATAGATTGGATCCAGTGTCTACTATATTAAATTTTCATAAGATATAAGGAATCACATCCTGAAGAACTGAATAGTTCAATATTCTTGGTAAAATATATATATATATATATATATATATATATGAAATTCACATTATATTTTAAAACATAAAATACATGAATAATTTTCTTTGATAATGAAATTATTACCCATAGCGTATCCCTGCATATTAATCACGAAATAATTCCTCATATCCTAGGGAAAATAAAATATAATAAAGGGGTTAGCTCAGATACTCAGTAAGGGTAAGCTTAAAGTGAAAGCTATGAATAAATGAGGCATAATCAATATGGAAAGGTAAATAACTGAAACACATGCCATTTAATCATTAAATTGAGCATAATATGTTAAGAATAAAAGATAATCAAATAATTCCATATAAATAATTACATAATCTTGAAACTTGACCACAGATATTCAAACTAATTGAATAATAACATGGAATATCAATTACTGAATTCATAACTATGAAATGCATAATGCTGGACATGTAAAACATACTTTCGAGGATTGTTCCAAGACATATAATACCATAAATTCATGTTCCAAGAAATCTAATATCGTTTAGGATTGTGCCAAGACATATATATAAATGGGTAATGTCTCATCCAAAACCATATCTAGTTTGTCTCATGAGACCTACCGATGCATGGAGGGGCTATAGTAGGCCCCACCATCACTTAAAAAGTCCAATGCATTACTTATATAAAAGGTGGGAAATATAATCAATATAAACATTAATATTTATAAACTAACATACTAAATGTTAATACATACCCCAATAAATAAACATAATTATAAATCATTCAGAGTAAACTGGTGAATGGTAATAAAATTGTACATCCTCAATTAAAATGATCATAAATCTTAAAAAAAAGAATAAGGATGATATCAGTACAACATATCCACAGTGGATCATAAGTACATTAAAGGGTTTATGTCATTGATGTTATAAATACTATAAAAATATATTTAAAAACGTTCTTGAGGAAAATATCCTTTTCATTTTGAAAATTAACTTTTAAAACTAAAAGTTAACAAAAATTTCTGAAAAAATATCTTTTAAAATAACCTTTTAAACTTATAAAGGAATATTTAAAACATTTTAGTGGTCATGATGGATGAAAATTTCATTCATTCCGTACATATTAAAACAAATATTCCTTTCACTTTTTCAATAAAATTCAAACGAGTATTGTTTTGAAAATGTCATGAAGATTCCTTTGAATTTTTTTTAAAATGTAAAAATGGGTGTAAATTTATTTAATAAATTATTTGGAAAATTTTAAAAACATTTTTGAAATTTTTTTCGATATTTTTTAGAAAACATGGGTTTTGATAAAAACAGATTTCGGACCGAAGAGAGAAATAAAGTTGGATTTTATTAAAAAATAATTCTCAATAATTTTAAGTACCAAAGATTGGAAAATGGTAATATTACTTGAAAAAGTTCATGAATAATAATATTATAAGAAAATATATTTATTTATAGATAGAAATATCAAATAATTCCCCAAGGGAGACTTAACAAAAACAATCGCGAATAATGATGAGATTGTGAAATAAACTCTTACAACTTTGGTAACTTTTATATCATAATACCCTTTAAATAAATAACTTTAAATGACACATTAAATACCATGAATATAAATTAATTCACTATATAAGATAAAAAATGACATTATATACACCACACAAAATAAATAAGTGGTGAATATGGCATATGTCTTACAGAAGTAAAAGTGAGATGAGAAACCTTTACCCGACCTTTGATTTTGGTTGAACGTGATTTAACCTCATATATAGTGGTTTGAAAAATATTATTAACTTATATTAGAAACAAAATAATATTTATAATATCATATATGATCCTTTAATAACATATTATCACCCATTCGTTGATAACCCTTTGTTATTTTCATTGTTTTGGGTGTTAATTGCCTTATTTTCTCATGCGTGTTTTTCCATGAAAGATACGGTTCTTGCACATATTATATAGTTACATAACCTCCATAATAATAATATTGATTTAAATATAATATTTATACATAAATTATACTTTTAATACCAATCATGAAAGATGGTTTTGATAGATGAAGTATGTTACGATCATATAGACGGTAGGCCGTACGTACGTATGAGTAACATTTCCATTTTTCAATGATCATTATGAAAATGAAGTAAGTAATATTTTATCTTTCAATAATAATAATAAAATATTATATAAAATATTATTTTTTTAAAATATACTTATATATATCATCTATGTGGTGTGGTGTTGAAAATAGAGTCACATCGCTTCGTGAAAGCAGTAGCCCACACACACACGAACGATGTTATCATCTTTTTAGTGTAAAAAATAAAATTATATAATATATTTTTAGAATTATAAATATGTAATTAATATCATAATTATATCATTTATATCACATATATTCATTAAATTTATCCTTATTACTTTCCATGTAAAGCGTTAGTGAAAAATGAATCACATCGCTTCGCGAGGCAGTTGTCTTCCGTACACACGAGCGATGTTATTGTATCCCCTACAAAATGGAAATAAAAATGGTATATATTATATAATTACCCCATAGGTATAATTATATTATAATAATCATATTTAACCATGAGATGTGGTAATGTAAAAACTAATGACATCAGTTCGTGAGGCGGTGGTCCATCGTATACATGAGTGATTATTTCATAACCCATTTGATGGATGTGGGGATGGTTGTAGGTCATAAAATTAACATAAAAAGATATAAATATATTAAATATACTTATGTTATTATATTATCATGGTTTAATAATGATTTAAGTAGGTGGAGGAAGAAATAAAATAAAAACGATCGTTAAAGAACGTTACCTCTTCTTTGGGTAACCACCTTAGGTTTGCACCAAAATACTTCCTAGGTAAAATTTATGCCCAAAATAAGGATTCTAAGATGATGGGATGGATTTTTTTAAGTGATTTGGGTATGTATTTTCTGATCTAAATGGCTTGGTAGGTGTTAATAAGTGAGGGGAGTGAATTCCCTCTTATAATTGAGTAGGAGTGACATTTTTGTAAATACCCAAAAGTATTCAACAATGGGAGGTCAATCTCACCTAATGTGGCTCAAAAATTGATAAATAATTTATTATATATATGAAAGGTTATATAAAAACCTATACCACAAAAAAACACATTTTTTAAACATTTTATTCCTTAACCTTTAAGTTTTACTCACTTTTACCATTTTAATTTTCACCATGGTAAGTAGTTTTTTAACCTAGGTAATTTATCCTTTAAACCTAAAATAAAATGACCATTATTATATAATTTATACCTAATAATTATAAATATTAAATCCAATTTATTAAATAAAAAACTCATCTATGTGGAAAATTAATTTTAATACAAGCACATGTAATGCGCAAAACCCCATTTTAACCTTAATCAGGGTAATTAGTTTTTAACTGTTTTTACTAATCATTATGGTCAAATATCTTTTGATATTATTAGATAATATAAATTAATATGATTAAAAATATTTAATTCATTTTTTCAAATCTAACTCATATAATTGAAAATTTTTAATTTAAAATTAATCCCATAGACTCGACTAGAAAGCGGGTTTTGAAATTGAAAATGTTCAAAAGTTCACAATGTTTCTATATAAAAATTCAATGTAAAAGTGATTACAATGAACTAAATTGGATTAATTGATATATAATTTAACTAATGTGACTTTAAAACCAGTTAAAAATATAATTTATCAATATAAATAATTTAAATGAAAAATCAATTTTCAATTAAAATTCAGTATTTTTCACTATTTATCAAAAAATGAAACTTTTCAGAAAAATCCCAAAAATTCAACCTAAAAGAATTTTGATATGATGCTTTTAAAAAAATCAAATAAATTTTATAAAATTTATAAAAGTTAATTATAAATTATATGCACAAAGCGTGACTAAACCGTCTTATAGAAAAATATTATTTTTCAGAAAACATTTCTTTTTTATTTCAAATGGTTCTAATTTTATCTCTAATCCATAGATATACATTTTATTTATTTTATACATGTGTAAGCAATATAATTTTTATAATTTGTTTATTACTATTCATACCCACAATTTCAATATCTAAGTTATAATGGTAATGTTTAAATAATAATATTTTAAAAAAGTATCTCATTTTGTTCGAACCTGGTGTTGTGTGTATTAAAAGCTATCGAAGAGATTGAATTTATTTTTAAAAATAAATATATTATAAAATCTTGGGATGTTATATTACCTTATATGCTTGGTTTTTTTTGTGTCATATACTCTATCAAATATGATATTTATATTTTAAAATCTCAGGGTGTTACATTTTACCCCCTTAAATAAATTGCATCCTCACAATTTAATCTTAATCTCGATAATAAAGGGTTTGTCATTTGAAAATATCCTTCTTGAAATCCCAAATCATGATAAGGTTTAATAAAAAATACTTTTGATAAGAGATAAGGGAAATACAAAGGTTGGATGGAATAACACATAACCAAATTTCTAAGTATGAGAACATTGATGATAGACCTAGACATGAACATGAAAGAAAAGCGTAAATAATTATAGTGAGTGATAGAAGTCATTGATCACCAGAAAATTAATGATAAATGGAAATTTAAGGACCTAAAAACCATATATTTGTGATGATTTAAAATTTCATTAGTTCAACATAAATGGAGGTATCGGGATAAATTTTTTTCCCAAAATACTTTTCCAAGTGTTAAGAAATTCCTTTAGCATCTAGACTAAGAATATATGAAAACATACTTGATAACTTTATATTTCATAGGAATAATTTCATATTTTTTCTATGATTATATAATTTCCAATTCATCACTTACTTGAAATAAAAATCAAAAAAATAAATCTTTATGCCCGAGGCACTAATTTGTTTTAACAGATCGTAAGATCCATAATGGAATGATAAGTCCTTAATTCGATATATAGTTATTATCATAACAAAATGTTAGTACAAGTTATCCAATATGCATAAATATTCATATAGTGAAGTAATACATTAATCTATAAAACTCCATCTAAATTTCAACTTAAACCATTTCATAAATGGTTAACCTTATGAACCTTACAAAAGATTAAGATAAAAAAACTTTATAAATAAGGTCAATAAATTTACAAAATTAACTTATCATTAATCCCCCAAACAAAATGAAGTAGATATTAAGAGTCACATACCAATCATGTGAATACCTTGATCATGTATTCTCTTTAATCATGGTAATAACCTAAATTACCATAAAACTTTATTGAAAACATAAATGCTTACTTATTCATTTAATAAAACACATATTATTAGATACATAACTTAAATCCAAAAATGTTGTTAACTCCATCAATGATAGTGTAAAAAACTTTGTTAGTAAATCATTAATCAGTTCCATGGTAGTCAATACTATCCAATTTTCTTTATCCATATCAATCATCCCTTTATGTCAACATAATTATCTCAAAATCAGGAACATATTAAGGTTTATCTTTCCCTCAATCACATGTTTCACAAGAAGTTAAACTTTACACTGAATCATTTTTCTTGTTCATCGGTGCCATAAAACATATGCTCTCAAATATTTTATGAAAAAGTACTGCAATACAATCCTTATACATTTCATAATTATTATAACCTATATATCATTGATAAAATACTAAAACGACATAATTATTGAATCTAAACACAAGCATATTAATCATTCCACTTCATTTATGGTAATAGCATAAACTTAACCACCCATTAGATACTTTTGAGGTATATTTATTTGAAATTTTAGGGAATTCGTTTGCATAATGCTCCATATCATTATAGTTGAAGCATTGAATATTGGAAACCTTTTTCATACCCTTTAAATCATGAGCATGGTGAAATTTCTCTCCAAATTATAGCAAACTCTCATTACCTTCAATAAATTACTAATGTGTTTCTTTCCACAATTATCACATATAGGAAAACCCTTCTTTCCCTTCTTCCCCATATCTATTTTTTTCTCTCTAATCCCCTTATTCACTTACTTCCCTTCAAATACACATTACTTAGATAATTCCTTCGATGTATTTTTATCACATGATATTATGTCCTCATATGATGAAAAATTTTGTGAGATTAGTTCCCTTTGAAATATTGGTTTAATCTCATCAAAGAAACGATCATTCTTACTCTTTAGATTATGTGCACTGATACAGTTCCCATTCCTTCTTCTAGGTGAAATATAACATCCTGTCAACTTTATAATAGGTATGTTTTAAGCATTGTTGTGGTTTTCATTTTTTGTTGTTGGGGTAGGACTGAGAAGGAATTGGGAGGAGCGTTATAATGGTGAAGTCAAATATTTTTTGGAATTTTCATTATAAAACCTATGGGTTCTATTGTCTTCTGGGGATTTATATGCCATGTAATTTGGTTACACAATGTGTAATTTTCACCTAACATATGTCATGAAACTATTACATAGCATGAAAGGATACACGTTTTGTACATTTTAAATGTCGTTTATAAATTAAAAACCATCATTTTAATAAAAAGTGATGGGTTTTCCGGCGTATGTGGGACTTTATAATTACATAATGTTAATTTGGGTTACATGTTGTATAAATTCCCAAGTGTTAGTTTCAAATAGGTGGGTCGGCTTAAAAATTTTATTCCCTTTCCTTCAAGATTCCTTTCTCTCAACCTAAATCCATATTCGTGTTATTTTGGATCCCTCCAACCCTTTCAGATCATTTTTTTCAGTGATTGATCATTGTTGCAGTTGTAGTGTGTTTCTATGGGTAATAAGTCTCCTTGTTTCTCCATATATTTCTATTTACCTCCTTGGAGTTTGATAGATCATCTTGGTATTTATGGATATAAACTTCATGTTGTTTAATCTTGTTTTTTTGGTTTAGTTCCTAGATCTTCTGGTCCCTCATTCTTGTTGGTGGGTTCTGTTGTAAGCGTTGTGTTATCATAAAAAACATAGGTGGTTCCGTTTAATATGGAAAATTGATTAAAACTTGATTTGATTATTTATTGAAATTGATTTCAAATAATTTATGGAAACCCAATTGATGCAAATTGAAAATTGAATTTCTATGGTTTGGATTTTGGAAAAATTCCCAATTCCAATGGAGTTGGAATTTGGGGATTAATTTGAAATTGATGGAAGTTGTGAAATTATTTGAATATATTCCTTTTGTTAGAAAACTTCTTAAATTAAATTTTTAAAAAACTATGGTTGGTTTTATTTGAAAAAGTATGAATTTATGAAATTAAAATCTATGTATGGTTTTGAAATGAAAATGGAATATTGAAACTAGAAATGGGGAAATTTCCTTTGTAACTATTTTGAAATGATTTGCATATTATTGATTTATAGATTGAGCACATGCGAGTCTAGGTAGTTAGTAAGTTATTTGGGACAAACACTCTAGGATGGTAATGAACTAGCAATGGATTGAGACTTTAAAACTCTAAAAAACATAGTTCGAAAGATCTTATCCAAGGTGAGATGTTAATGGGTCCTATTTATCCTGATCCTGACAGACGTGTGTACACATTTCCATGATCACAGATAAAAGTGTGTGAGGATATCATAACTAGAAACTATAATACCTCTTGACAGATGACCATGTTTCTTATTGTGATTTTTTTGATTATATATTTATGCCATTTTTTGTGAAACTACTTTTCCGCATGCCTAATGATTTATATAAACTATTTTATATAAAGTGTTTATTTAATCCATGTTTGAAATGTTTTCCATTATTTGACATGAAAATCATGATTTGTTTTAAATATGAAAATGTACTTCCATACCTATTTTTTTAATTTAAAGCATGATTTGGTTTTTTTATTATAACATATTATTATGGAACACTTGGCGAGACCCTACTAGTATTTTTAGATCACAACCTACCCTTTAATTTTGATATTTTTAGATTTTATCCTGCTAGTTACAAGTAAAAGGAAATAACCTTTTGGAGGTGTAAGTTGTTCTTGATTACTTGGAACTTGAATTGGTGTGTCCTTTGAGATGTTGGGTTGTTTTTCTTATCAGTTTTTGGTACTTTGATGGTGTACTTCTTGGGTTTTTTTACCTATTTGAATTATGGTTTAGTCTCCCTTGGGAGTTTTCTTTGAGCATACTGATATGTTTCTTTATCTTTCACTATTTTTGTAGAAAAAAATCATTCCATATTTTATCTTGTATGATGCCAAGTGCTCATTTCCAACCCATGGGGATTGGTAACACCCTTAGGGCTATGTCAGTGTCGGCTCAGGTGTTAGGGTACCAGGGTATCTGGTCCGGTTTGTGACATGCCATTTCTAAATGACATTATATACTAGATTAGATCATATTATTACAAAACATAATGTATAATCCCAAAACTAGTGAAATAATTAAGGATGTTCTTATATACTTATCATCAAATTATATCATAGGGTTATGTTCCCAAATATATGTTTTCTTAAATATAGTTCTCTAGGTTTCTAATAAACATCCTTTGATACCAACTATAGCACCCTGACCCCAGTTTCCCAAAGCTGGTGTCTACTTTATTCATTGGAATAATATGCAAGGAATATTATCCTGAAGGACCGAATAGTTTAGTATTCTTGGTAAACTAGATACATATTTGAAATTCATATTATATTCTAAAACATAAAATACTTAAATATTTTTCTTTGATAATGTCATTATTCTCCTTAGCATATCCCTGCATATCAATCAAAAAACACTTCCTCGTATTCTGGGGAAAATAAAACAAAATAAAGGGGTGATCTCAGATGTTCAGTAAGGGTAAACATATAGTGGAAGCTATGAATAAATGAGCCATAATTAATAAGTAAAGGTATATAACTAAAATTCATTCCATTTAATCATTAACTTGAGCATAATATGGCAGGAATAAATGATGATCAAATAATTTCATATAAATAATCAAATAACCTTAAAAATTAAACACAAATATTATAACCAATCGAATAATCACTTGGAATATCAATAAATGAATTCATAATGATGGAATATATAATGATAAACATATAAAACATACCATAAAGGATTTTTCAAAGACATCTAATACCATCAAGTCTTATGCCAAGACAACTAAAATCATTGAGGATTGTGCTAAGACATCTATATAAATGGGAAAATCCTCAACCAAAACCATATATAGTTTATCTCATGAGAACTACTGATGCACCGAGGGACTATAGTAGGTATCGCCCATCACTTAAAAAGTCCAATGAATTCCTTATATAAAAGGGTTGAAACATAATATATATAAAAAATCATATTTAGAAACTAACATATGAAAGTTTAATACTTACCCCAATCAATAAACATAATCATAAACCATTTAGAGTAAAATGGTGAATGGTAATAAAATTGTATATACTCAATTAAACTGATCATAAATAATCCAAATAAATAATAAGGATGATATAAATACAAAAATATCCCCAATGGATCCTAATTACATTAAAGGGTTGATGTCATTGATGAATAGAAATACCATAAAAATATATTTAAAAACATTATTGAGGAAAATAACCTTTTTATTTTTAAAATTACCTATTAAAACTAAAAGTTAACAAAACATTTTGAAAAAAAATTATTTAAAAATAACCTTTGAAACTTATAAATTAATATTTAAAACATTTGAGTGGTCTTGTACATTGGAAATTATGTTTATGCCATATATGTTAAAACAAATATTCCTTTTACTTTTTCAAAAAAATCTAAATGGACATTGTTTTGAAAAAAACATAAAGATTCCTTTAATTTTTTTTAAAAGTAAAAAATGGGTAAAAATGTATTTAATAAATAATTTGTAAAATATTAAAAACTTTTTTGAAAACTTTTTTTTAGAAAACATGGGTTTTGATGAAAACAGATTTCCGACCAAAGAGAGAAATAAAGTTGGATTTTCTTAAAAACATTTTCTCAGTCATTTTAAGTACCAAAGAGTGGGAAAATGGAACTATTACTTGAAAAGTTTTATGAATAACCATATGATAATAAAATATATTAATTTTAAGATATAAATATCCAATAATTTCCCCTAGTGAGACTTAATAAAAATAATCCTGAATAATGATGAGATTGTGAAATAAACTCTTACCACTTTGGTAACTTTTGTATCATAAGCCCCATGAAAGAAATAACTTTAAATGAAACATTAAATACCATGAATATAGATTAATTAATACACCACACAAAATAAATAAGTGGCGAATATGGCATATGTATTACAAAAGTAAAAGTGAGATGAGAAACCCTTACCTCACGCATCCTTTTGGATGAACATGATTTAACCTCATGTATAATGGTTTTAAAAATGTTATTAACTTATAACATAACCATATTAATATTTATAATATCATATATTATCCTTTTATAACATCTAATCACTCTTTTGTTAATAATCTTTCATTATTTTCATTGTTTCGTGTGTTAATTGCCTTGTTTTCTCATGTGTGTTTTGATATAAAAGATCTGATTCTTGCACATATTATATAGTTCCATCATATATATAATAATAATAATATAATAATTATAGTACTTATACATCAATTATAATTTTAATACTAATAATGAAATATGGTTTTGAAAAATGAAGTACGTTATGAATATGGAGACGGTATGCCCTACGTACTCATGAGTAACATTTCCATTTTTCAATGATTATTATGGAAAGGAGTTAAGTAATATTTTATCTTTAAAGAATTATCATAATATCATATATAAAATATTATTTATTTAAATATACTTATATATATCATCCATGTGGTGTGGTGATGAAAATAGAGTCACATCACTTCGTGAAGGTGATAGTCCACACGTCCACGAATGATGTTTTCATATTTTTAGTGTAAAAAATAAAATGATATGTTATCTTTTAGAAAAGATAAATATTTAATGAAAATAATATTTATTTAATTTATATAATATATATATTCATTAAATTTATCCTTATTAACTTCCATGTAGAGTGTTTCTAAAAAATGAATCAGATCACTCTGCGAGGAGTTCGTTCATTGTACACATGAGAGACGTTATCGTATCACCTAATAAATGGAAAGTAAAAAAATTAATATATGATATAATGAATCCATAGGTATAATTATATTATAAATATCATATGTATACTTTATATTCATCATCACACCCAACCGTGATAGGTGGTAATGAAAAAAATAATGACATTGGTTCGTGAGGTGGTAGTTTGTTGTACACAAGAATGATGATTTCGTAACCCATTTGATGGAATTTGGGATGGTTTTAGGTAATTAAATTAACATAAAAACATATAATTATATGGAATATATTGTTTTTATTATATAATCATGTTTTAATAATAATTCAATTAGGTGGAGAAATAAATAAAATAAAAACTTTTGTTAAATAACGTTACTTCTTCTTCATGTAACCTCTGTAGGTTTGCACCAAATTCCATCCTACGATGGATTTCCACACAAAAATATGGAATATAGAATGAGGGTATGGAATTTTGGAAGTGATTTGGGTAGGTATTTCTCAATAAAAATGGATTTGGAGGTGTGAATAAGTGAGGGGAGTGAAAGTCCTTTTATAATTGAGGAGTGGCATTTTTGTAAATACCCAAAAGTATTCAATAATGGGAGGTCACTCTCACCTCACATGGCTCCAAAATTGATAAATAATATATGGTAGATATTATATGGTCTATAAACACCTATACCTAAAAGAACACATGTTTTAAACATGCCATTCCTTAACCTTTAAGTTTTACTCACTTTTACCATTTTAATTTTCACCACGGTAACTAGTTTTTTTAACCTAGGTAATTTATCCTTTAAGAATAAAATAAAATGATCCTTTTTAGATAATTTATAACTAATGATTATAAATATTAAAACAAATTTATTAAATTAAAATCCTATGTGTGTAGAAAATAAATTTTAACACAATCACATGTAATGCACAAAACCCTGTTTTAACCATAATTGGGGTAATTAGTTATTAATTGTTTTCACTAATAATTATGGTAAAAATCCAGTTAAACTTATTATATCATATAAATTATTCTTATTAAAAATATTGAATCCATTTTTCCAAAATTAAATTCACATAATTGGAAAATTTAATTTAAAATCAATCTCATAGACGTGATGAGAAAGCAGGTTTTCAAAGAGAAAATATTAAAAACTTTACAAATTTTTTAAATCAAAATTCAATATGAAAATGATTCAAATAACATAAATTGGATTAATTGATATATAATTTATATAATATTACTTTAAAACCAATTAAAAATATAATTTATCATTATAAATAATTTAAACGAAAATGTGATTTTCAATTAAAATTCAGTATTTTCACTATTCATCAAAAAATGAATCTTTTTAGAAAAATACAAAAAATTCACCCTAATATAATTTTTTTATGATAATTTAAAAAATAAATTTTATTTTTCAAATAAATTTTCTAAAAATGGTAAAATTTAATTATAAATCATGTGCACAAAGGGCGACTAAACCACCTTATAGAAAAAATACCATTTTTTAGAAAACATTTCTTCTTATTTCAAATTGTTTTAATTTTATATATAATTAATAGATATAAATTTTATTTATTTTTTAAATGTTTAAACTATATAATTTTTATAATTTAGTTATTACTATTCATACCCACCAATTTAACGACTAGGTTACAATGGTAATGTTTAAATAATAATATTTTAATAAAGTATCACATTTCGTTCAAACCCGATGTTGCGTGCATTGCAAGATATAGAAGAGATTGAATTTATTTTAAAAAATAAATATATCATAAAATCTTGGGATGTTATATTATCTTCTATTCTTGGTTTTTCGTTTCATACATGCTATCAAATATGATATTCATATTTTAAAATCTCAGGGTGTTACAACAGGCCATAAGATGATGTTCCTTTAACATACCTAATTTTGTTTTACTTCCAAAATATGTAATTCCTTTGGGTCACTATGATATTTTTCATACAATGTAACAATATATAAAATGTCTATCCTTGAATTTTTAAGATAGAGAAAGCTTCTTATCAAGTTCCATAATTCTTTCTGATTCACACTTTTCCCAGCTTCATCTTTACTCAACTTTACACCAAAAAATATAGGTGTCGAAAATTATTTTGATTCTACCCTGAAAAACATTTATAACAAAAACTTGAAATAATTTTCCTATTATATAAAGATATATCTTTTTTTTTTGAACTTGTAGGACTATAAATAAATTTAACTCTCATAGCATTGACATTTTAAAGTTTTTCTTTATTTGTTCAGTAAATTATTCATAAGTTTTATCCGAGTCACTTTCATAAATTATACTGTCAATGTAAAAAATTATAATAAGGTTACCTATGATCATATCCTTAATATATAGGTTGATATCAATTTTTCATTTAGAAAAGTTCTACTGCTTCAAGAAACTGTCAAGTTTAGAGTACCATGCATGAGGAGCTTGTTTCATCCCATGCAAAGCTTTCTTTAGATTAAACACCATGGTTCCATATTTATAAAGTAAGAACCTTATAGGTTTCTCAATATAAAATTATTCATTAATTTATCCTTTTAATAAATACAACTTAACATCCAGATGATAAAATTTGTAATAATGATGTGCAGAAACTACCAAACTTTTTTGTATAGTTTCATGTCTCGCAATAGAGGACAATGTTTCTTAAAAATCAACACCTTCCATTTGTGAGAAACCCTTTAAAATAAGAAGTGATTTGTTTCTTGATATTAATCTATATTCATTTAGTTTTTTTTAAACACCCACTGTAGAGACTCGAAGCCTGACGTACATGGACATTACATTACTTTTGCGGAATATTTAGTACATAACAAAAACACACACACAAGGATCGTAATAGTTTAGTGTCTTTGGAAACTCGGAATATAATCTTCTAATCCTGGTGAAAGATCTTCAACATCTCCCATAAAGATCTTCCTTTTTTTTATACCTAAAACCTTTCCTTATATCCTGGGGAAAAGAAAACATGAAAGGGTGAGCTCAAATTCTCAGTAAGGGTAAACAAAAGAAATATCAATCACATCATATACATAAGCACATAACTTTTGGAAATCTTAACCTGTAAAAGAGATCATAATTTCATAACCTGGAATAACTCATGGCAGTGAAATGTAATCACAATAATCATAACTTAAAACATTAAACTTTGTGTCATACATACATAATCATAGAGAATCATTTCTTGTTATTCAAGACTCATTGCCAAGACTATCTTAGTGGACAAAGTCCCTTTCTGAACCGAGTCACCCTCGTTTCAGTCCTGTTTCACTGAACCGGTATAACCTACCATTCCAGCCATGTCTATCTCATGAGATATAAAATCTTTACCCAATGAATTGGAGGGAGATATAGGTCCCACCCATCTCATAATGATACTATTCTTATGTGTGCCACAAAATCATAAATCATACATCATTTCATAACCCATGTAATAAAAATGGGAATCTTAAACATCCTGACATCATAAAACAATTCATATAAGATAAAGGAATTCATAAAAATATTTCCATTAAAACATAATCTAATCCATGTAATAATAGGGATAGAAACAGAACTCTTTATTATCTTAGATGGAAAATAATTTTGATAAAACACTTGAACTCCATTCTTGAGGAAAATATCCTTTCTACTTCAAAAACATTTTCCTTTCTTAACATGTCTTACAATTTTAAAATAAAAGAAGTTTATTAAAAATAAAATTGAAAACTTGTAAAGTAATCTTCTTGGAAATAATTTTTTAAAAATCCATTCATGCCGTATAAGTTAAAAAAACATTCTTCTCGTACTTTTGTCGGAAAAGTCAAAAAAGTACCTCGTACGAAAAACGACAAAAGATTCCTTTCATATCTTTTACTAAAAACTCACCGAAGGGTAAAATTGGATATAAACTATTGTAGAAGGATGGAAATAATATTACACATTTAGGGAACATGGATGTGGATGATAAAATACACCCCAGTAATTACCAAAGTAAAAACAATCTCGGATAAAAGTGAGATTGTGATATTTCCCTTACCTTAAGTCCGATTTGCTTCGTAAGTGTCCGAACCTCCTGTATAATGATTTAAATGATGTCATTAACTTATTACAGAATCATATTCATTGTTATGATATCATATATGGTTCACTTATGACTTTATATTACCCGTTCTTTTGTAAATTCCATGTTAAAGAAGCGTTTTGGGTAAAATCGTTTCATTTATCGTAGGTGTTTGGACTTGTTGTTCTTGAAATTATTATTACTTATATCATGATTTACTTACTTCCAGAATATAAAATATGATTATATATCATATATATTCATTATATATATATATAATAGATATATAAATGAAATGAAACACACCGTTCATGGAGACGGTAGTCCGTACGTACGCATGAACGCTGTTTTCCTTTCCTTATTGTCTTGAATGGAAGTAAGTAGATGACATACATATATAAAAAAATACAGTATCTTTATAATGTCATATATTTCATTATTATTGCTTATATATACTTTATAATCATTCTTAAATGGTTAACATGGAGAATGAATCTCATCGCGTCGTGGAGACGGTAGTCCGTACGTACGCACGAGCGATGATATCGTTCTCATGATCGTGAACTTGTGTTGAAGTGTATGTATACGATTTCAGTATCAATATAAATTTATAATAATCATATATAGTTACTCATTACACCATTATACCCATCCAAGTAAGGTGGTGGTGACAAATAGATTTCACCACGGCGTGGAGACGGTATTCCGTACGTACGCACGCGCGGTGATTTCGTTTTCCGTAGGATGGATAGATGGTGAAATAGGATTGTTTCATACTTATAATAACATATCAATATATGAGTGATACGGATGTTATTACTTCATAATGAAACAACCTAAGAAGAAGAAGTGGAAGAAGAAATAAAGGTGAAAGAATTGGTAACGGAAATTACCTCTTCTTTGAAGCGCCTCTTTGAGACCTCCTCTTAGGGCACTAAAATTGGTCTTTGAGGAAAACCAGAACCTCTAGGATGTTTCTAGGGAAGTGTAGAAGAGAATTTGGAAGGGTTTGGCTGAGCTTGAAGGCTCAAAGTTGTGTGAGGAAGAGAGGTAGGAGGTTCCCTTTTATAAGGGAGGAGAGGGGCACCTTTGGAATAACTAAAAATATTATTTTATTATAAAGTCAAGTTCGGTTTTAAATAGATCCAAATTGATTTATTTTGAGGATAAGGTGGTGATGGGTCGAAATCATCTCATCCAATAGAATTTAGACAAGTTTAGGTTCCTATTTTAACCTTATCATTTAGATTTAACATTAAGTTAAATAATTTTACTTTTACCACGTCTTCTTGTGTTATTATACTATAAGGTTAATAAACTTACTATAAGCAGCCAAACGAACCCCAAGTTGTTTATTATTAATATATATAACCTTATATAAGTCATTTGGCCGAACCTTAGATTTTTAGGAATAAAATAACAATTACCAATATAATATTTGTTTTAAAAACTATTTTATGTCAATTTTGACGCTATTTAGTAATTGATTTTTGTGAAAATCATAACAGAATTATTAGTTCAAACCAAGTTAATTAAATCCATAATAACATGTCATATTAACCTAGAAAATTAGTGTGATTCATAAAAAGTCTTAAATTACATTTATTTTGGTATTTATAACATCAATTATGTCAATATTTCATTAATAAGATAATTACTGCATCATCTTTGTGTCACAAATAAATTAAATTATTTGATGTCTAAAAATTACAAATAAAATACCATTATGTAGGAAATCTTTTTAGATTTCTAATTAATATTTACAATCGAATTTATCTTATGTATAAACCTATATTAAAAATGGTTTAGTAAATAAACTTTGATTTTAACTCTTTTAACCCTTCTTTAAATAAATTAATAATAAATGTCCTAATCTAATCCAAGTGGGCATAAATGGTAATATTTTATTCCTAAGTTTGTTTTTGTTCGAATTACACTTGTCCAATAGAATTAGGACATGTGTTAGGGTAACAATAATATCATTTCTACCCTTAATTACCCAATTTACTTTTAACCGTGGTAAATAAAAGTAAAAAGTTAATATTCACCAAAAATTATTTTCATCTCATTGAACCACATTTTACTTACTGAAATCAACCGTGTCTCTTGGATTTTTGAAATTCCACTCACAGAAGCGGTAAAATTAAGTTTTATGAAAAATTCAGTTTTTTTAACTACCACTTAGTGGTTTCACTATTCATCAAAAATTGAAAGTTTTCGGAAAAATACCAAAAATTAGGCCTAAGATATATTTGATATTATGAACTCAAAAATGATTTCTATTTTACCAAATTCAAAACATATCAGTTGCATTAATTAATTTAAAAATTAATTCCCGTCGTCAAAACAAATAGCGTGTTCTTAAGAGATAATAACTATCAAAAGATTGACACTTGTTTATGTCTGGTTTAAATGTGAAATTACATCCAATGACCAACATTGTATTAAATTGTAAAAATATATTCAAAATATACTTTAAAACCACTCAAATTAATAATTTATCACTATTAATTATTTCGATTGAAAAAGTTGTTTTTAATTAAAATTTAGTAATTTTCACTATTCTTCAAAATATGAAAGTTATCCGAAAATCACCAAAATTTCACCCTAAGATAATTTCGATATTCCGAATCCAAAAATGAAGTCCATTTTGAAAAATAAAATTTAAAAAATTTCAAAAAGTAGTTATTACTATTCATAACAGCTAGTTTTAATAATATTTTAATACCATATCGTTGTTTAGCGAAACTTGGTGTTGCGTACAACACACGCTATCGTGGAAGGTCACGATTGTGTGTAATTCAAGACAGGTCAGAGATGTGTGTTTTGAAAGCTCCTTTTGGTGTAGTGTATAACACAAGACATTAATGAAATTAAAAATAATATTTTTCATAAAATCTCGGGGTGTTACACCCACTTTATTCCTATAAAATTATTTCCTGCTGGTCGTGGAATAAGATCCCCAGTGTTTCTGGCTCGAACTGGAGCTTTCTAATTTCCAATGATGTTGTCCAATTCAACCTATTTTTGTAAAGTATAGAATTTTAGAGATTTTA
This sequence comes from Viscum album, assembly GCA_963277665.1. NCBI lineage: Eukaryota > Viridiplantae > Streptophyta > Magnoliopsida > Santalales > Viscaceae > Viscum > Viscum album. The sequence goes on from OY728148.1 coordinate 2,040,318,954, forward strand.
TTCTTGTATCAATTTTTCCATTACAATAATCTTCTAAATAATCCTATATACCTTTTGTTTCACATTCAACTTCCCTTTTATTATCTTCATTAGATGTCATCAATCTATATTCTGCAACATCTTCAATAATTTTTGTTAAGGATGTTGTATTTTCAATAAATTTCACATCATATGAATAAAAAAATTATGAAAGTTGTTTATTCCAACATTTTTAACTTATTCCATATGGTGATTAACCAATTAAAAATCCATTTTCAAGCTTCTCATCAAACATTACAAGATCCAGATTTTTTATCATTATTAAGAAAACACTCCCAAAAAGTTTAAAGTATTTCACCATTGAATTTTTCTTATAATACATCTCATAAGGGGTCATTTTTTATTCTGGACTCAACAAACATCTATTTTTTTACATGAACATTTGTACTTACAATTTCTCCCTAGAAAATTTTAGAAAGTTTATATTCAACAATAATACTTCTTCCCATTTCCACCAAACTTCTCTTTTTTTATTCTTCCACTCCATTTTATTGATAAGTATATAGAGCATAGTGTTGGTGTTTAATTCCATGTTTATACTCATAGTATTTGAAAGAAATTATTTTATACTCCTTTCTATTTTCATTTACAACTTCAATATATAAACACCCATATCTCTTTCAACTTCCCTTCTAAAACATCTAAACATCTCTACAACTTCTTATTTATCTTTCATAAAAATTATATTGTTCATCCATGTGAAATAATAAATTAAATTAACAAATTAAAAATCAACTTTTTTTTATTGATATCTCATAGACCCAAACAGATCAGAGTGAATGAGATTAAGTGGTATGATGTATTGGATTTCAACTTCCTTATGTCTTCCACTAACCATCTTCCCTTTTTGAAATGTTTTACAAAAAAAATATTATTTAATTTTCAGTAGTATAAATTATATTATAAAACATACTTTTTAAATTTGGTTCATAATTTTCTATCCAATATTCCCAAGTCTTACATTCCACAACTTGTTTTTATCCTCAGCACTTAAGTAACATGTGTTATAAAAATCTCCAATCTAGAATAGGTTATTGATGATTCTTTCTCTCTTAGTAACAACTTGTACATATTTCAAAATTTTGATGATACAAGAATGTTTTTTAAAGATAAATTTATTACCACAATCACAAATTTTACTAATGCTCAAAAATCTGTTCTTAAGTTCATCAACAAAAAAACCCTTCTTTGATTGTAGTTTCTGAGGTTTAATCTCATCTGTTCCTATTCCTTTGATTTTTAAGGAATTTTAATTGCCAAAAATAACTCATTATACTTCATTTTATTCAAAATATTTTAAGATTTATATATAACCTATTATATTTTAGGAATAAACACTAACAATAATGGAAGGTTTGTTTCTTTTGTTAGATTTTAGAGTAGTCTCAATAACAAAATATCTTTCCTCAATTTTATTCTTTTCAGATTACTTTTCTTTTCTAGCATAGGAAACATGTATTAGAAGTGTTTTCATACATTATTTAGCATAGTGACCCAGTTGGTCACATCTTCCACAAACGTTTTCTAGAAAAATTGATTTTTCATTGGAAACTTTCTAGCATCTGATGATTTTTATTTTTATTTTAACTTAAGAAAATTTATTTATTTTTTTCACCATTGCTCCCACTTAGTTCATGTCTATTCACAAGGAGAGACATGTTGTGCCAAAAATTATATTCCTTGTGCCCATATATATCAAAACACCAACAATATCCATCGAATCTTGATCTTCTATAGAAGTAGGATATTTCTCTGTAGAAAGTTTGTTGAGGTTCTACATAATTCTCATCACCTGATTTCACTAGGCGTGTGGAACCCTATTCTTTGAGGTTATTTCCAAATCATATTGATGTGATGTGTTTATCACTTTTTTTCTCAATCCATGTTTTCCCAAAATTGTTTATAACACCTGCATGGTTAGTAAAATCAAATTAAATTTTATATTTAGTGGGTGTAGATTTCACCTGATTCTTGGAATGAGTTTTCTTAGTATCTTGAGATGTTTCATACTTTATATCTAAATCCTTATTAAAATTTTTATTCATATTCTTTAAGGTAATTTCCACATCAATGAGTATTTATTGGGTTTTAAAAATCTCATATTACTTATCCATGAGCTTATTTCCAAGATCATCCACCATGTTTCCTTTTTATGCAACTTTTAACTTGAGGTTTTAATCACATCATTGTATGAATATTAATTTTTAAGGAATTATTCCTTTCCTATATTCCTTTTCCAAATTTAATTTTGCAAAAATATGATTTCTTTCTTGATTTTTTTTTCTGAAGACATTACATAAGCTTTGATCTTATCTGATATTCTCTATAGGTTTCTTCACCTTCCGCTTCTTCACTATTTAAGTAATCTTACTTTCTCTCAACATTTGTAAAGAAAGTTATAAAATTATATAGAGTTTCATCTTATATAGAACTATTTTTAGTTGATTTGTATTCAAATTTATTACTCAACATACTTATTCTATTCTTTTTAGTGAAGTTTTTATTACTTTCAAGGGATTTCTTATCTTCCTTGGAACTTTTTTTCCTTTTAGGGTACATGGTTTGACAAACCATGCACTAGCCATGTGAACCCACACTATCTAGGGTTAAACTATTTTCTAGGCTAGGGCGCACGGTTTTCTCTAACCATTCACCAATCGTGCACAACCTTTATTCCTTTATTTTTTCTCAAACATTCACCCAAACACACCCCAAGGTATAACGCAAACAATTTATACTCAAAAAAAGAAAAAATAACACCTCTAAACAAGCCTGAGAAATCTCCAAAAAAGGTCAGTATATTACATTATTACAGGTTATCCAATATGCATAAATCTTCATATAGTGAAGTAATACAATAATCTCTAAAACCTCATCCAAAGTTTAAATTAAACCATTTCATAAATGGTTAACCTTATGAAACTTCTAAATGATTAAGATCCAAAACAATAGAAATAAGGTCACTAAATTTTCAAGATTAACTAATCATTAATCCCCCAAACAACATGAAGTGGATCTTAATCATCACATACCAGCCATGTAAATCCCTTTATCATGTATTCTCTTGAATCATGGTAATAACCTAAATTTCCATAAAAATTTATATAAAACATGAATGATTCCTTAATCCATAAATAAAACACATATTATTGGATATATTCATTAAATCCAAAAATATTGTTAACTCCATCAATGATAACATAAACCACATTTTCAACAAATCATTAATCGGTTACAAGGAATTTCATACTATCTAATTTAATTTATCCATAAAAATCATCTCTTTATATCAACATCATCATCTCAACATCAATAACATATTAAGGGTTATATTTACATCAATCATCTGTTTTCCAAGTAGTTTGAATTTAAACTGAATCATTTTTCTTGGTCATCAGTTCCACTCATCATATACTCTCAAATACTTTATGAAAAAGTAATGTAGTACAATACTTATACATTTCATAATACTTATAACCAAGATATCATTGATAAAATATTCAAATGACATAATTCTTAAATCCAAACACAAGAAAATTAATCATTCCACTTCATTTATGGTAATAACACAATCTTGATCATGATAAATTAGCTACTTTTGATGTATATTTCTTTTATGCTTGGGGAATTAGTTTTCATAGTGACTCATATCCTTAAAATTGAATCATTGAATATTTTAAACCTTTTTATTTCCCTTTCAATCATGAAAATTATGGAATTTCTCTCCACACTTGTATAAAACTATCATTCCCTTGAAGAAAGTACCAGAGTGTTTCTTTACACAATTATCACATATGGAAAAACCAATCTTTCCCATATTCACCTTATCCATTTTTTGTATGTCATCCCCTTCTTATCTTACCTCCATTAGAATCCAAAATACTTAGATAATTCCTTATAAATCTTGTTATAACATGATACTATGTCCTCATATGATGATAATGTTTTGGAAACTAGTTCCCTTCAAAATATTGGCTTAAGACCATCAAAGAAACAATCATTTTTACTCTTTAGATTATGTATACTGATGTGGTTCGCATTCCTTCTTCTAGGTTCTATTTATAAATGATGGCATACACTATATTAGATCATATCATAAGGAAACATAATGTATAATCCCAAAACTAGTAAAATATATAACATAAATTGAAAAATGTATGCATAGTTAATCTCATCATCATAAACATGGTTTATTTAAGGATATCTCTATTTTCAAATCCTTTATAATGGGTTTTAGATAAAATATGAATTATCTTATTCATATCCTTGGTAGTGTCAAACTAGGTGCACAGTAAGAACCATTGTCATACCCCAAGTGATGATCGGGTCAAGCCTAATGTGCCCTTTTCAGAGGTATACCCCAAGGTACATCTGTACCATAACCATGTCTACTTGTAATATCCTGATAGGGATCTATTTCTAAAGAAACTTCATAATCTATTCCTTACCAAAACTTTAGTATGTTCTTCTATGATTATCCTCAAATTATATCATAGGGTTATGTTACCGAATCTATGTTTTCCTAAATTTAGTTCGTAAGGTTTCTACTAAAATTCCTTTGATACCAACTGAATCACCCTGTACCTAGTAGCTTAGAGACAGTGTCTACTTTATTACATTTTCATAAGATACAAGTAATAACATCTCGAAGGACCGAATAGTTCAGTATCCTTGGTAAACTAGATATATACATGAAATTAAAATTATTTTTTAAAACATAAAATACACAGAGAATTTTATTTGAGAATTCCATTATTACCCTTAGAGTATCCCTGCATATCAATCAAAAAATATTTCCTCTTATCCTATGGAAAATAAAACATAATAAATGGATTAGTTCAGATACTCAGTAAGGGTAAGAGTAAAGTGGAAGCTATGAATAAATGAAGCACAATCAATATGGAAAGGTAAATGACTGAAACACATGTCATTTAATCATTAACTTGATCATAATATGTTAGGAATAAAATATGATTAAACAATGTCATATATGTAATCACATAAGCTTGAAACTTGACCATGGATATTCCAACTAATCAAATAATCACATGGAATATCAATAACTGAATTCATAATGATGAAATGCATAATGTTGGACTTCTAAAACATATTTTCGAGGCTTGTGCCAAGAAATATAATACCATCAAGGCTTATTCTGAGACATATTATACCATTTAGTCTTATACCAAGACATTTATACAAATGGGCAAGGCCTTGACCAAAACCAAATACAGTTTGTCTCATGCGACCTACCGATGCACAGAGGGGATATAGTGGGCCCCACCATCACTTAAAAAGTACAATGCATTACTTATATAAAAGGGTTGAAACATAATCAACATAAACATTAATATTTATAAACTAACATACTAAATGTTAATACATACCCCAATCAATAAACATAATCATAAACCATTCATAGTAAAATGGTGAACGGTAATAAAATTGTACATACTCAATTAAACTGATCATAAATCTTCCAAAGAAATAATATGGATGATATCAATACAACATATCCCCAATGGATAATAATCACATTAAAGGGTTGATTTTATTGATGAATAGAAATACTATAAAATATCTTTAAAAAAATTCTTGGGGAAAATATCCTTTTCATTTTGAAAATTAACTTTTCAAACTAAAAATTGAAAAAAAATTGAAGAAAAAAATCTTTGAAAATAACCTTTGAAACTTATAAAGGAATATTTAAAACATTTGAGTGGTCATGAATAATGAAAATTCCATTCATGTCGTACTTGTTAAAACAAATATTCCTTTCACCTTTTTTATAAAATCTAAATGAGCATTGTTTTTGAAAACAACATGAAGATTTATTTCAAAATATTTTATAAAATGTAAAATGGGTATAAATTTATTTAATAAAACATTTGGAAAAGGATAAAAATATTTTTAAAAAAATTGAAAATATTTTTAGAAAACATGGGTTTTGATAAAAACAGATTTCCGACCGAAAAGATAAATAAAGTTGAATTTTATTAAAAACATTTTTTCAATAATTTTAAGTACCAAATAGTGGGAAAATGGTACTATTACTTGAAAAAGTTCATGAATAATAAAATTAGAAAAAAATATATTGATTTCTATATAGAAATATCAAATAATTCCCCAAGGGAGAGTTAACAAAAACAATCCTAAATAATTATTAGATTATGAAATGAACCCTTACCACTTTGGTAAATTTTATATCATAATCCCAATGAAATAAATAAATTTAAATGAATAATTAAATACCATGAATTTCATGAACCAGCTAGGGTCAACCTTGAACCGGTCACCCGAGCCGATCTGTGGAAAGTCCCAAGAGGCTTTCCTGATCCTCCTGGGCTAGCGACAAGCACCAGAGGCATCATTAGAGGCAATGGGAACAGTTTATCCCAATAAAATAAATAAGGAAACTAAATAATTAAAATAACAAACCAAACTAAAAAAATCAAAGATTTATATTATTTACATTTCAATTAAAGGTACAATAAACTGAATAAAAAACAAAACCAGAATAACCAAATTGAACTTAATACCTAAGACACCTCCATGTGACCTCAAGGGTCACACTCTAATCCATACCAAATATCGTCCAAGGCGATTGAGACCAAGATATAACCTACATAAGAAACTAAAAACCAAAGTAAATTATAGGCATGAGTATTAAAACTCGGTAGGCTAGCTCAATATTCTATTTCCCAATGTACTTCCTTTAAAATATAAGAAACATCAATTTTAAAGTTTTAACTACAATATATCAATGTATGATTTTCTATATATTTACTCAAAACAAATTACAACCCCTTTACCTTATTCTTTTCCAAAAATTAGTTCATTTCATTAGGGAGACATTAGAATTTTCAGGGGGAAAATAATGTCTATATTTTCAACCTACACAAAAGAGGATGAAAATATTTTCTTCAAAACAATTTTTCACAATATTTTAAAAACCATCACATCACTTTCCAAGTAAAACACTACAAAAGAGACCACAATAGTGATTACACAATAAGGGCAATGGAAATATGTATACTTATATCTCAATTATCACTACAAGCAACTGAGAGCTAATCGACATAGGTGAACCCAAGAGACCAATAACTATCCAAAACACACCTCTGCATGAGACACCATCCCCGGTAGTATACCACATATAATGAAATCAAAATTCCCAAACACTCGACCACCCTAACTCAGGACAAACTAAGGGGACCAATCCCATAACAATAAACCCAAATATATCCACCTACTATGGGCCACTAGTCAGTACGTAAACTACCAGTGTGGAAATATTTCTTAGATAATTATCTCAATATGTCAGGTTCCCATGTCTCATGTATATAACAGGGGTGAGCCAACTGATTCCAGTCGAGCATCCAATCGCAATCATATATAATAATAAATCAACAATAGGCTTCACCCCGAGCCACCCCAAGGACCAATCTCATGCCTTAGAAAAATAGAACACAAAGAGTTTCCATTGAGGAACCCTAATAATGGATCACGATGATTCCACAGTGAGGAAATATTATCCATTATACATAGACAAGGCATGAGAAACATCCAATGTAGGTTTTCATAATAAATACTCTTATAAATTTCACAAAGTTTCAAAATGGGCCTTTAAGTATTTCACAAAACCAACATTTATTAAACATACAATCCATCTTTCAAAAAGAGGTGTAAACACACCATTTTCCTTTTCAAAACCATTTACACCATTTCCTTAAAAAATTTCCATTAAAATTTAGAAACAAAGAATTTCTTAAAAAAGGTCCAAATGTTCCATTCATTAGTAAGGCATATCAAAACACCTTAAAACTCGATACCCATTCCTTGATAAAACCCAAAATCACTTAGGAATCCCATACAAGGCACCCAATACATAATTTCATATAATACTAACATGTTTACAAATACAAACCAAGAACTTTATATCACAAGTTAATCAAAAAATACAACCAGGCATTTAATCGAACACATGGTGTGCGTTATCTAACACAACAATTCTATTTATCATAAATCAAGTCATAAAATACCAATTTTAACACCAAATTATTAAACCAAGGATCATACATCAATATTTATAAATTAAAAAAGGTTTCAAAATCATGAAACTAACGGTTATTAAATTAAAAAGGGCGAGTGAATGGGAAAAACTACCTCAAAGGATGGTCAAAAAAAGCTTTGTAACTCAATAAACAACCCGCTCGCACGCACACACTTTCATATATGTATATGTATATATATATATATATATATCCTTAAACTGATGCATGTGTTCCCCCCCATGAGGGAACACACACAAAGAAGATATGTATATTTATACATATCCATACCTGGTAATAAGCATTCGTGCCCTTGGAAATCAATTACAACATCCTACAACAATTCCTCGAGACTCATAAACACCATAAGATCATAAAATAGAGGGTGTGAAAAAAATAATGAGTTTAGAATCTTACCCCAAAATGACGACGGTGGATAAAATCGACCTAAACTGCCTCTCTATTGGAAATAGTTTCCAAAACACAGACCAATGGGTCCTGAGTTACTCCTTACATACCCTAAAATCAGAATAATCAAGAAAAACTAAATCAAACCCTCACCTTGGGTTTTGGCCGAACCAAAAACTGAAGAGAATACCAGCCAAAGGAGGAATTGGTGAGGTCGCACGCTAGAGAGGAGGGCAGCACTAGAGAGGAAGGTGGCGCCATCTAGGTCGTGCGCTGGAGATAAAGGTGGTGCTGGAGAGGAGGTTTGGCTGGGTCATGCACCGGAAAGAAGTATGGTGCTAGAGAGGAGGTGGCTGGAGGGGGTTTGTGTGAGGGAGAGGAGGTCACTGGAGGGTGAAAGGGAGGCCACCTAAGGGAGGAAGGGAGACCACTGGAAGCCCAGAAAGTAGGGGGTCGCGCGCTACATAGGTAAGGGGAGATGGGGGGTCACACTGCATTGTTAAGGGGAGGGGGGATAAAGGGAAGGAAGATAAGATAAAAAAAGAAAATCATAAAAAATGATACTAACCATAATAATAATAATAATAACAACAACAACATAATGATAAAAATAATAATAACAATCTTCATTTAATTTTTAATTATAATAATGATAACAATAATTTTTATAATAATAATGATAATAAAAATTTTAATAATATTATTTTTTTATAATAATACTACTAATAATAATAATGATATTCCCATTAATAATATTATCATTATTATTATTATCAAAACAATACTTTTAATTCTATTTTACTTTTTTTATTTTATTTTAACTCTTATTTTATTACTCAGTTAAATTCTTTTTTTTGAAGATGGGCAGGTTTCACGGATGCCTGGGCAAAGCCACACAGTTTCCAAACTATGCTCTGCTCGTTCACCAGATGCCGCCAAACCCAAAACATGCATCTCTGGATAAAAACTCAAAAATTAAAACCAGTACTCAACCCAAACCCTGGAAAATTATTCAAATCCAAGAAAATAATAAAATAAAGTAATTACAAAGCTCGGGTGTGAAAATTCTCCGCACCATAATGCTTTATGCCCCTGGATATCCATAATAAGGTCGAATCCCAAAACATAAACTGATACTCCTTTACAGTTCAAAGAGATTCCCAAAGAGTGATAAATGAATAGATCATAAAAACACCTCCAATGAGAGAAAGGATAATAAGATGAACTCGAGAGACTGAAACTGACTCCCTACTAAGTGCCACCCGCCCCCAAAAGCTTATACAGCTCTAGTTGATCGATCCAAAAAGGCACAGAATTTCATGATTCTAAATCCAACCTTAAAATACATACACCTTAAACATCATAAAATGGAACTCAAACATTCACCCAAAACAACCAAACGAATTCAAACCACATATGGAAAATACCTTTATAACCTTACTCTAACAAAACCGATGGGAATTCACCCATCCCAACATTTAATCAAAGAAAAACTTAGAATTAGGTGGTTCCGCACGAGACCACCCACCACCAAAATGATACCAGAAATGAAATTGTGTTACTGATGCGGGGAGGCCCAAACAGACTCCCCACCTTTAGAAACAAACCAAAACCTGAGATGAAATCAGGATACCAACACAGGGAGGCCCGAATGGACTCCCCACTATAAGAAACATGCAAACACTGAATTCAGCGAGAGACACAATGGGTCTCCCCACCATAAAAACCAATGAGATTAAATAGACACGAGAACTCTCTCGCACGGGCAAAAAAACCCCACCACAAGGGAAGGGGAGGGAAGGGCCCAACTGATGGAGCATCAAAACCAAAACTGGCACATACTAAAAACTTCACACCCCCAAAATAACACAAACCATGCCACACTCGGTTCACACAAACAGACTATACAAGGCCCATTTAATAAAGGCCTACACCTGGTGAGACACAACCACTGGGATTTTAAGAAGACGAGGCAACTAAACCTCCTCATAATCAAGGAAGAACACTTACACCCAAATGGGTCATAACATGGAAACAAGGTCCTCCCACCTCTTTACACCAAATGGGGATAACCAAAACCGGATAACTACACCAAAGGCTTAAACCGTCTCTATATCCCATTTTGACAACATAACTTAGATCCAATAATTTCTCATTGTTAGGGTTCTCCTGACAATGTGCCGGATTCACTTCGGAACCTATGGGTGGAGCTTTGATGATTGAAGCATCTCCTTCCTCCCAACCAGGATTCAGAGACCCCTGAACATAACTTCCTTCCTGGTGCCACAATAACTACACCACCTCCCAAATAGAACCAATAAAATTCAACACACCCCATGATTCATTCCACCTCAACATATCACTTTACCATAATAGGGACTCAGAAGTTGAACACACATCACCCCTTTCACCTCGAACAAGGAATGTGGAAGAAAGAACACAAGAGAAATGAGAAGTTCAGAATTCCTAAATGAAGGATACACTTATGTCAAAATAGAAGTTCTAAAAAGGCTCCACAACAAGGACACGACACTGCAAGACGTCACCAAACATGACTCCTGTAACCCAAAGAAGCATTATAAGGAGAGGGATCTTAACCTAGGTCCCAAACAACACACGATTCCCGCTAATGACTATAATAGCCTCTCACGACCAGGCTAGCTACACTAGTGGCCTAGAATGACATCTTGCTAAAAGAAATCGATGAAAGATCCAAAGATACTTCCTAGGATAGCATCTAGCACCAATAGCCTCAGACTGCGTGTCTAGGTGGATATGACCTCCAGATTCAAAGATGTTATATTTCACCTTCAACGATTCAAGTAACCCAAGAAACTATGATTTCCTTCAACTCCTCCTATATCTGCTCTTCCACTGTGAGAGCATTAACTTAATTGAAAAAGAAGAGAAACCTACCTAATCAAATACCCAAGAGAAGAATCCTTACTTTGATCAACTAGAGGGTTTGCCCACAGCGAATCACCCGTTTATGCACTTCAATCGTGCATTAACTCTTCACGCACTAGCCCAAAAGGAGGACCAAGGACCCAAACCAAACTGGTCCATTGGCCCAAACACAACACAAAAATCACATATCACACAAAAGGAACTGACATAAAGAATCCCTGAAAAAATCATTGAAAGAAACCACCAGCCATGTTCCCAAAACCATCCCACCAACAAGAACTCAAAATCGAAACACTAATTGACAAAAAAGAATCTTCAGGTTCAAAATGCCTCACAACCAAAATTCTTAAAGTAAAAGGAAACACACCTATCTACTTTAAAGTAAAACAAATTTAGAAATAAAACAGAATTTATGAGTTACATACTCACCAAGGGTATCCCATAGAGTCTCACACATGCATATCCTCATGCCATACCAGGCACCCATCCACTTTTCACACATAACCATGCATGTGGTCACTCATGGGATCACCAAAGGTCAAACAAAACTTTTCCACTTTTCAAAATAAACATTCAACCCACACATCCATTGTCACAACAAAGATCATTTTATTAAAAACCATTTTAATTAAAAACCCAACTCTTCTCATTTCGAAAAAAAAATCCAAAATCCATTCAATGGTAAATTTCCATTTTTCGAAAAACAAGTTTCCGAAAAACCTCAAGTTTGGATTACAAAAACTCATTCCCATTAAAACCATTCTCATCTTACATAATAATCATTTAATAAAAAAATCCACTTTTCTAAAACTTAATCCAAAACAATCTTGAAAAACACATTTTTCCACCTTTTTAAAATCAAACCACTTTTTCCTTTAAAAATATCATTTTTCCTCAATATAAAAATAAGGTTTTCAAAAGGATTTCCATAACCCAAAAGAATAAAAGACGCCTTTCATAGCGATAAACTAGTATTGATGGGTGACTTAGACATATGGTTGGCAGCTATACGTCAGTCACACCACTATCACAGAGAGTATTCTGGGGAAATGTCCTTGGATCCACATGTTTTTCCAGGCCCTGAGAGCTCACAGAGGACACTTTCTCAAATCCATTTTCATTTCCCAACACCAAAAAATCCACAAGAACCAAAGGACACCAATAAACCCAGACATCCCATGGTAACCTGAGGTTTGGAACGAGCCAGAGTTCACGACGCTCTTCCCGCACCTACCCCTCGAGTCCTGAAAATCCTAATCCTTATACCTTGACATCCCCAAGTAATAATGGGAACTCTAAAAATTAAGGTCCACTAAAGAGACAACCTCCTATGATGACATTTTTTCACGAACCAACCCGGGTCAACCCTAAATCTGTCACCCTAGATGATCCGTGGAAAGGCCCGAGAGGCATTCCCGGTCCTACCGGGATGGAGACAAGCACCAAGGGAATCATTAGAGACAATGGGAATGGTTTCTACCAATAAAATAAATAAGGAAACTGAATAATTAAAAGAACAAACCAAACTAAAAATTCTTTTCAAAGATTTACATCATTTAATTTCTATTAAAAGTACAACAAACTGACCCAAAAAAACAAAACCATAATAACCAAACTGAACTTGATACCCAAGACACCTCCATGTGACCCCGAGGGTCACTCTCCAATTCATACCAAACATCGCCCAAGGTGATTGAGCCTAAGATGAAACCTACAACAGAAACTAAAAACAAAATGAAACTATAGGCATGAGTATTAAAACTTAGTAGGCTAGCATGGTATTCTATTTCCCAATGCACTTCCTTTAAAATAAAAGAAACATAAATTTTCAAGTTTGAACTACAATATATCAAAGTATGATTTTATACATATTTACTCAAAATAAAGTACAACTCCTTGCCATTATTATTTTCCAAAACCAAGTTCATTTCATTAGGGAGACATTAGCATTTTTAAGGGGAGAATAATGTCTATATTTTCAACCTACACAAAAGAGGATGAAATGATTTTCTTGAAAAAAAATTCATAATTTTTTAAAAACTAATATAACACTTTCTAAAAAACACTACACAAGAGAGAACAATAGTGATTACACAACAAGGGAAATGGAAATATGGATACTCATATCTCAATCATCACTGCAAGAAACTAAGAGCTAATCGACATAGGTGAACCCAGGAGATCAAGAACTATCCAGAAAAAACCTATACAAGATACCCCATCCCTAGTATCATGTAACACTAGATGAATTAAAATTTCCCAAACACCCGGCCAACCTAACTCAGGACAGAACAAGGGTCCCAATCCCATAGTAATAAACCCAAATATATCCACCTAATATGGGCCACTGGTCAGTACGTGAACTACCAGTGCGACAATATTTATTGGATAATTATCTCAATATATCAGGTTCCCATGTATCATTTATATAATGGGGTTGATCCAACTGATGCTAGCTGAGCTTACAATCACAAGATATATAATAATAAATCCACAATAGGCTTCACCCCTAGCCACCCCAAGGACCAATCACATGTCTTAGAACAAATAGAACACAAAGAGTTACCACTAACGAACCCTGATAATGGATCATGATGATTCCAAAATTAGGAAATCCAATCCATTATATATATACAAGTCATTAGAAACATCTAATGGAGGTTTTCATAAAAAATACTTTCATCAATTTCACAAAGTTTCCGAATGGGACTTTAATCATTTCACAAAGCCAATATTTATTAAACATACAATCCATATTTCAAAAATAGGTGTAAAAAACCATTTTATATTTCAAAATCATTTACAACCTTTCTTTAAAATATTTCCATTACACTTTGAAAACAAAAAATTTCTTACAAAAGGTCCAAACGTGCCATTCATCGACAACGCATATCAAAACACCTTAAAACCCGATACCCATTCCTTGATAAAACCAAAAATAAATTGGGAAACCCATAAAATTCACCCAATACATCATTTCATATAATAATAACACGTTTAAAAATTCAAACCAAGCACTTTATATCACGAGTTACTCACAAAAGCCAACTGAGCATTTAATCTAACACATAGTGTGTGTTATGTAACACAGCAATTCTATTTATCATAAATCGGGGCATAAAATACCACTTTGAACACCAGATGATTAAAATAATGATCATACATCAATATTTATAAATTAAAAGGTTATAAATTCATGAAACTAACAGTTCTTAAATTAAAAGGTAGTGATGCAAAATAGGCATGCGGCCCGCGGGCTTTGCGGGTATGGGGTGGATGCGGGTGGGGCGGGCCTAAAAATTTTGACCGCTAAGAGCATGGTCCAATTAAAGTTGAGCCCGCGTGGGTACAG